>OX451736.1:1214041247-1214523714 GCA_948472305.1 Vicia faba | reverse complement strand
GAGAGAGAGAGAGAGAGAGAGAGGAGAGAGAGAGAGAGAGAGGAGAGACCTAATGAACCTCAGTTGTCGAACATCAACAAGCTCAAATATGATTAGTAATAAAACCCTAGTTCACTTGATTTTGATGAATTTTGATAATGAAAGTAGCTTAAAGGTGATGGAGGGAACCAAACCTTAGCTCACAAAGATCCCCAATTGAACTCTTGATGAAGCTATTTCCAGTGATTTCTGGTAAATAACCGCTAGTCTTCCAAACTATCGAATAATCTTTCTGACTGTTATTCAATTCCTCTGGTAACTCACAGGATCGACTAGATTGATCCTAGGACTCCCTTGGACATTAAGGTTACTCTCACGATCGAACAGATATTCATGGTTGATATTTGAGTGTTGTATATGCGTTTGGCTTATTTCGATTTCTCTCTCAAAAAGTCTAAAGATGTAATCAAAATGTGCGTGTACGAAACTAAGTTGCATGAATAAATGTTAATTGTAAAGACATGTAAAATTGCATAAAAGTCAAGTAAATGGTTTTCGAATTATAAAACAGTTAATGTAAAAGATTTCTGGAACATAAAAGGTTTGAAATATGAAGAAAGCGTTTAATGCAAGAAAATCTGTAAATGACTTTAAGTAAAAATATGCGTTCGAAGGGATAAGACATGAAGGTAAAGGTATGGAAAATATGACAGTTTTCTGAGATGTAAAGTGCTTGAAATGTTGAAGAAAGCATTAAAATGTAAAACTTTGAAGAAGAGATTTCAAAGTGAAAAGACTGTAAATGAGGAAAACTTGTAAATGTTATTTGACAAAAAGATAAAGGAAAGTGCTGGGAAATGGTAAAAGGTTTTCATTAAATCAGAAATACATGGTGCTATCATACGTACATTTCTCTTGCATTCGTTTCCCTTGCCATGTGGTAGTTTGAATGTTACTGAGTATTTAGTACAATAGATATGACACACAAAATCCTAATACTAAGACTTCTATTTATACTAATTCGACCATAATGGTCTTGCTATAGGATTATGCCACGTTCAGAACATGCAGAACAATGCCTCTTTCTTCTTTCCACGTGTCCCCCAAATGCTCCAGCACATAACTTTCAAACTTCAAATGTCCCGCTTCCATTTGAATTTCAAATGCTTTGGTACTTCTCCGTTTCGAACGCACTTCCAGACACAGCCTTGTTGTTATTTCGAGACTTCTTTAGATATGTTCCCATAATTGCCACTCGAAGCTCCAAGCTTTGACATGCTTATTCGAAACACTGCTTCTGCTACTTCGAAACATGACGCTTTACCTCATTTCGATCGAAACGTTTAATTCATTTGGCTTCTAATAACATTATCAAAATCTTCAGCCAACAAATTGCCCCCTTTAAAATATGTATTTCGATTCCTCTGAGAAATACCTATTTTAAACATCTACACAAGATTTTGATGTGACTTTCGAATCATCGTAACATTTAATGCATTTGACTCCAGTCACGTCAATCATAGCACCTTTTGGATTCCTTAACCGCCTGGAGCCACTTCACAGCATGGTGCAGTTACAAATAATGATTATCTTTAAATCACGCCTATTACCCATGTTAACTTTACGCCACCTCTTCATCACACCAACCCATGATTTCCACGTATCACACCCTTATTCAGTGGATGCTTAAACTTCCCCATTATAAAACATCACCAACTTAATCTTTTTCTTTTCTTTTCACACTCTAAATCTTTTACCCTCCTTCTCTCGTCAAAAAACCCAAGCTTTCAACATCTTTCAAAAATGTCTTCTTCTACTTCATCCCAACTCAAGAAAGTCTCCAAGAAGAAAGGAAAAACTGCAGGAACTACCATGGAAAGTAAAATCATCACTCACCAAGGTCAATCCGTTCTTGCCCCTCAGATGATTTCAAAGGAAAAAGAAATGCTGTATGCGTCACAGGTACTCATTCCTACCAACGTTGCTGGTAAGAGGTTAGCTTTAAATGGCCCTCTTACAGTTTTTGAAATATTAAAAGACACCAGGACGATTTTCCCAGTTTGTTATAGTTTTAAACCCTTGTTTAACAAAATGGACGCCCCTAAGGCAGTAGAATCTTCTAGTTCAAATACCATAGAAAACCCAACTGTTCCTCCTAAGGACCCCTTTGTATTGGATTATGTAAAAAGTAATTTTAAGTCATTTCGATCTTGCCCCACCTCTGATATTGCTTATCAAAATTGGTTCAAGAAAGTAGAAGCTAAGAAATCCCAGCAATGGGAAGAATTAGGTATCTATAACCTGATTAAGCTATCGAAGCCTGGTTTCACCTACAGCCACCCTCTGCTATTCGCGTCCCTTTATTTCTGGGATAGTACCTATAACACTTTCCATCTCCCAGGTGGAATGATCACCCCAACCTTCTTCGACATAGCGGCTATCACTGGGATATCGCCAGTGGGAGAAACTTATATACCCGACAACGAAGAACATTCAAGCATAATTGACTTCGAAGTCAAGCTAGCCAGTTTTTCCAAGTTTATCAGTCATTACCATGCTGAGGGGGACAATGTGTCTGACGTAGAGCACATTGCTTTCTTAACCCTGTGGCTGTCAAGATACGTTTTCTGCAGTAGATCCCTACAGGTAGCTAGTAGGTTCATTCCTCTAGCTAGGGACTTGCATGAAAATCGAAAAGTGTGCCTAAGTGAACTGCTCTTAGTTGACCTTTATGAAAGCCTGAGGTCAGCTGTTTCGAGCCTCAAATCCCACACCCCCAAAAATATTCTGTTGGCTGGCCCTTTTTGGTTACTTCAACTATGGCTAAATGCCATGTTCGAACCCTCCTTATCAACCGCCAACACCATTGATGAGCAAGATTCTGAGATAAATGATAGGATAGTCGAAGGCACTAGGCTTCGAAGATTAACTCCCAATGACGACAAAGATGACTTCAAAGTCCAATTCTCGAAGTACATCATGATATTCTCCAAAAGGCACAAGTTCGAAGAGAGCATGGCGCCTTTTGCTTCGAGGGCTCATGGACCTTCTTGGTTCACCATGGCTCTCTCAGAAGCTATCAAGAGCAAGGAGAGTCAGGATATATGGAGAGCTTTTTTGCTACCTAGACTCATTTCTTCAAGAATAACTCCAGCCAAGAACCAGATTTTTCTCTTTGCCTACCAACCAAACTTTGTTTCGAGGCAGTTTGGCTTATGCCAACTAATTCCTGAACCTTTATTTCAAACTGAGAGTGCCATCACTTCTGGACAAACTTTCAAGGCACGGGAAGCCAAAATACAGCAAGAACAATATCAAGGCTTTGCCCAATTTGAGCTGATAACCTTCGAACCTATCCATCTCACAGCTAAAGGGTTTCTGGAATGGTGGACCAAGTTTTATCAAACTTATATGTTCGATACACTTACAATTCAACAGAAACTAATTGATGCCTTCGATGTGCAGGTACCAACAAAGAAAGGTATGTTTACTCATGCCAAAGAGATTAAAGCTTTCCAAAATTATTTTGAAACTACTTATGACCCCACGCGCTTGGACTCCACTGTGCATCAAGCGGCTGACACCTTGAAGGAAAAATTTAAACAAAAAGTTTCTAAGTTAAAACTTCCTTCAGGGCTGTCACCTGAGGATAAGTATAGGTTGGCATTCGAAATGCATCCACCTAAATTTCCCAGATTACCTACCTCAGAACTGGCTCTGGCTTGGTTTCCCCCATATCCTTGGTGGTTTACTTGCAAAGAGATGTTCAAATATCTTCAAAGGAAACCAAAGCCATCTGAGACTGTGACATGGGCTCGATACTGGCTTCATGATTTCCCAGGACACCTTCGATACGACCTTTCTGCCATGTCAATTAAATCTGATCAAGGCACAGGTGCGAATGCTTGGGAAAATCCCAAACGTCTTTTATTTTCCATATCTTTAACCTTTGCTTTAACTGTTTCGATTTTCAGCCATCAGGATAAAGACAGCTGCCTCGAAGTCGAAAGAAGGGAGTGCCTCTCAAGCCTCCATCGAAACTACTGACAAAGTGACTCCACCCGAAACAACCACTATTGCAGCAACCACAACAACAACAATAATACCAACAACAACCAGTGTTCCAATTCCAACGGTAATCACTTAGCCTTGATGTTTCGAATTCACTCATGTTTTATGGTTTGCATCTAACTCTTCGTTTAAAATCCTTTCAGACCAACAAGCTTCCTCCTACTACTCCCAAGAAGCGGAAATCAAGCACCACTGGGGAAGATCCCAAGGCTGGAGGAAACTTAAACACTGCTTCGAAGAAGAAGCCAAAGAAAGATATTTCGAAAAGTACCGTTCCAACTAGCGTCTCTGGACTTGATTCCAGGGATGCTGCTCCCTCACCCAAATCCAAAAATCCACCTTCGACCTCCAACACAACGTTGGAACGTATAGCTAGTAACCTCTCCTCCGAGAGTCCACAGGTAAATTGAACCTTTAAATTTTTTACAATAATAACTTCTTATTACCTTGGTGAATGTTTTTTTAACATTCTGTTGTTCCTTGCAGAACATCTTGAATCCAGCTTCCACTACTTCGAACTCACCATCCAGAGCTGCTGCTCCGCTCAACTCCTCTCCTCAAGGAGATTCCAGCAACCTGGTTCAAAATAAAGGTTCCTCCAATATGGCGGTTCTGGCTGGAACTTCTGAACAGCAGGATGATCAAGGTACCTCCATTCCTCTGAAAGAGATAAACGAAACACCACTTCAAACATCTGCAGAGGATTTGCAAAGGGCTTCTCTTCAAAAGTCCCCTCTTGAAACTCTTCAAGAGGACCCAAAGGACACTCAAATTGAAGAAGAGAAAGCTGATTCTGGGCAAAGAGCCGAAGAATCTGCAGACGAAGAATCTGAGGAGGAGAATGCCAATGACGGTTCGACTGCTGGGACGGAGTCCAACGCAAATAGCAGTGAAAGGGATGGTATCGAAGTGGTGGACTTGGATGAGGATGAAGAAGACCAAGAGCACGAAACGAATGAAGGGGATGGTAATGCAACCAACAAACCCATAGAGGTTGAAATGGACGTGGCTCCCCTACGTGTGGAACTCCCTCAATCCTCTTTGTCTCGAATGACTGACGAGGAACTGGCACTTCTGAGACGAAATGACCCTATTGGGTACATGAAGGCAAAGTTGGCTCAGAGGGACGTCCCACTTGCTAGGGCTGGCACAAGTTCGACCAGCTATCCTCTTCCCACAGATGAAAGAATTGTTCTTCTTAATAAAATTAGGAAAACCATTCTCAATGTGGATATATTCGAAGTGCTTAAGCAAGATAGTACTGCTTGCTATACTATGAAGGAGCTGCTCACAAAGGTCAATCTTTCTACCTGCTCCTTGCCAGTTAGTACTCTCTTGTTCGATCTTCAGGCTTTGCTGGACAACATAACTGGTTACCTTCTCCAAGACGAATCTGCTGCCAAGAAGGTTCAAGAGAAACGCATTGCCATGGATGCTGCTTATGAACAAGCTTCGAAACTCTCTCAAGAAGCTGAGGATCAAGCTATGCATCTGAAGCAGGCGAAAACTGATTATGAGGCTCGAGCTGAGTCCATACTTCTTTGGGAAAGGCAGATTCTGGAACTTCAACAGAAGGTTAAGGAGGCTAAAGAACAACAAATAGCCTTCGAAACCAATACTGCTGGTAACCAATTCGAAGAGCTTCTCAACCAGGGGCTTGCGGAAATGGAGACTACAGAACAACTTAAAGGAGAAGTGGCAACCTTGGAAGGAGCCAGGCGGTTCGCTCAGCAGAAACTTGAATCATTTCGAAGCACTTTTAATCGATTGAAAAATAACTCTTATTTATAGATTTTGATGTTTATTTGACTACAATTTTGGTTTCTTATATGTAATATTCGAACAACGCCATTTTTGCATTTTATCTTGCCATCTTGGCCTTTTATAACATCTTGGTTACGTTGTTACTATTCGAATCTCCTGCAGGCGTGGCTTATATTTCTTTAAATATTTCCCATTAACCTTTAGGATACGTTTATCATCCACGAGTTCTTCGATTTCGTATGCATTGTTTGAGAATACTTTTAATATTCGAAAAGGTCCTTCCCAATGAGGTGACCATTTACCTAACGCTTTATTCTTCTTGTCCATAGGCAATATGACTCTCCAAACCAAGTCATTAATAATGAATACTTTTTTCTTCACCCTTTTATTGTATGTTCTGGCCACTCTTTCTTTTTGTCTCATCAAAATTTCCAATACATGTAATCTAATTTCGTCCAACTCAACTAATTCATTCATCATCATTTCCCAATATAATGCAGCTGGGATTTCGTTTTGTCTCTGAATTCGAACTGATTGTAGATGAATTTCTACTGGCAACATTGCATCATGACCAAATGTGAGTTGGAAAGGCGTAGTGTTAGTAGCTTCCTTAGGAGATGTTCTACAAGCCCATAATATTTGGTCCAGAGTTTTGTGCCAGTTTCTTGGCTTTTTGCCAATATGCTTCTTGATTAATCCTATTATTACTTTATTTGCTGCTTCGACTTGACTGTTTGCTTGAGCATAATATGGCGTTGATGTTAGCAATCTAAACCCCATTTCTTGGGCAAATCCTTGCATCTTTCTACCAGTAAACACAGAGCCTTGGTCTGTGGTTATGCTCTCTGGCAATCCGAACCTATAGATAATGTGCTTTTGTATAAATTCAATAATAGCCTCTTGATCAGCAACTATCAGTGGTATAGCTTCGATCCATTTGGTAAAATAATCTATTCCCACCAAGATGTATTTCTGTCCTTTGGACGAAGCAGGATTTATTTCTCCTATCAAATCCAATGCCCATCCTCTAAATGGCCATGGTTTGATGATCGAATGCAACTCACTTGCAGGGGCATGTTGAATTCCTGCATGTTTCTGACATTCCTCACATCCTTTAGCAAAGTCTATGCAATCTTTGAGCATGCTAGGCCAATACAAGCCGTATCGAAATAACAGCCATTTCATTTTATGGCCTGCTTGATGTGCCCCACATGCCCCATTATGGACTTCAGACAATGCTAAATATGCCTCACTTTCTCCTAGGCATTTCAATAATACACCCTCTTGGGTCTTTTTAAACAATTCGTTCCCCATGAGGAGATATGACAATGCTCTATATTTTGTCTTTCTATCCACATTTAGAGTTGGGTCTGCTAAATAACTCTTCAGTGGACTTCGCCAATCTGCATCTGACAAAGTATTTATGGCTAATATTTCGAATCCCTGTTTCTCAGCATATCCCAATTTCATACTTTCCAGATCCGATGGTGTGAATCTAGTAGCCATAACTCTTCCCCTTAATTCAACCAAATCCTTGAAGTTCTTGGTAGACACTTTATAACCCGAAGCCAACTGCGCTAAGTCATTTGCTTCTTGGTTCTCTATTCTTGGTATGTGTTGAATATCCATGTATTCAAATTTCCTCAATAGCCTATTGACTATGACGAAGTATACCATTAAATTTTCCTTTATGCACTTGTATTCCTTTGTGATTTGTTTGACTACTAATTCAGAGTCTCCTTTAATTTCGACTCTGGTTGCCCCCAATTCCAACAAAGCTTCAAGTCCAACAATGAGCGCTTCATACTCAGCTTCGTTGTTCGAACAACGAGGACCATCTAATTTATACTTGAATTTTGTTGGAATTCCTTCAGGAGAAATCAGAAGGACTCCAACACCACTTCCATTCCTGTGGGTTGAACCATCAAAGTACAATTTCCATGGTTGCATTTCGACGTAACTCATGACAGTCTGCTCAACCAAAGAATGGTCCACAATGAAGTCAGGAATCACTTGACCTTTCATAGCTTTTAAAGGCATGAAAGTCAAAGAATATTATGTTAAGGCTAAAGCCCACTTGCCAACTCTGCTATGCATTATTGGTTTTGAAAGCATATGTTTAATGACATCGAAATGAGATGAAACATAAACATCAACAGGTTTTATATAATACTTGAGTTTCATACAAGAGAAATACAAGCAGAGACATAGATTTTCTAAATTGCTATATCTGGTCTCTGCATCATTTAGCACTCTACTTAAATAGTATATGGCTCTTTCGATGCCATTGCTATCTTCTTGTGCTAGCATACTACCTATACTAACTTCAGAGGCAGATATGTACAATCTCATGGGCTTCCCCCATGAAGGTGGAGACAAAATAGGAGGCTGAGAAAGGTATTCTTTTATCCTGTCAAATGCCTCCTGGTGAGCTTCGTTCCATTCGAAGGCTTGGCCTTGCTTTAGACGAAGTAACAGAGAGAAAGCTTGGGTTCTTCCACTTAGGTTCGAAATGAATCTTCTGAGGAAGTTAATTTTCCCTAGCAGAGATTGCAACTCCCTTTTTGACGTAGGTGCTTTCGTCTCCATTATGGCTTTGGTTTTGTTCTGGTTGATTTCAATTCCTTTCTTGTGAACCACAAAACCAAGAAAATCTCCAGCCTGCACAAAAAATGCACATTTAAGGGGATTCATCTTTAAGCCATGTTTTCTCATTCGCTCGAATGATTGGCTTAAATGATGCAAATGTGTTTCTGCAGATATAGATTTGATGACTATATCATCAATATACACCTGCATGAAGGTTTCAATGAAATCATGAAAAATTGAATTCATTGCCCTTTGATAAGTTGCCCCAGCGTTCTTTAAACCAAAAGGCATCACCACCCATTCGTAGGTGCCTAAGGCTCCTGGGCAACGAAATGTTGTCTTTGCAACATCTTCTTCAGCAATGAAAATCTGGTTATACCCAGAGTATCCATCTAACATACTCAAGTATTCGAACCCTGCAACAGAATCTACTAGCATTTCTGCCACAGGCATGGAATATTCATCTTTAGGGGTTGCAGTGTTTAAATCCCTAAAATCTATGCAAATTCTTAAAGAACCATTTTTCTTAATAACAGGTACTATGTTTGCTAACCATTCGACGTACCTTGTTGTTCTGATGAATTTGCAATGCAGCAACCTTTCGATCTCCGCTTTAATTTTTGTGAGAACCGCTGGTGCGAATCTTCTGGGAGTTTGTTTGATGGGCCTCTTGCCATCTTTGATTGGCAGTCTGTGTTCGACCAACTCCCTCTTTAAACCAGGCATCTCGTCATAATCCTATGCGAAGCAATCTTTGTTTTCCTTGAGGACTTCGATCACTTCCTTCTTGAGGCCTGGGCTAAGTTTAGCACTTATGTAGGTTACTCTTTTCGTTTTTTCATCCCCTAAGTTGACTTCTTCGAGTGGATCTTGTGCCAACATTTTGGCACCTGAGTTTATGGGGTCCCTTTCGAAGCCTAAGGGTTCTTTATCATAGATGGCATCCAACCTTTGATCCATCTCAAACTCTTCGAAGGGTGAGCATTTCGAACCATCCCCACTTACTTCGTTCATCTTTATAGTTGATTTATTTATTTCAGCCTCTAAGGCCGCTTTTGATTCGTTCTCAGCCATATAGGCCGAAATCCTTTCGAAAAAGGCAGACTCAGTCATGGATAAGGTTGTCGAAGTCCCAGCCTGCTGGCCGTTTTTGTGTAGTGCTTTCGACTCCCTCTTCTTCACTGATTATTGTTCTATCCCAGTAAAGGCCATCATGGTGAAGGGTCATGTAGTAGTGGGCGTTTCTAGTTTCATTAATCTTATCATTTGGAACACACGGAGCAATCTTTGCCAGATTTTTATCATAATCCCTCTTGTCAACTAAATTGACAGTTGACATAAAGTAACTCTGGTCTGCTTCGATGTTTTCCACGATTCCATCATCTCTCCACAGAACTAGTCGCTGATGCATTGACGAAGGAACTGCCCCCACGCCATGGATCCACTCCCTTCCCAGCAGTAAGTTATAGTTGGCCTTGGCTTCGATCACCATAAACATGGTGGGCCTACAGCTTGAGCCTATTGTCAATTCCAACTGGACCACTCCTAGTGTTTTGCCCACTTTTCCCTCATAATTGGACAGAACCATATTATGGGGCTTGATGTCTCCTTCACGGATCTCTAATCTTTTTAGCATGAAATGGGGTATCAAATTGACTGCAGCACCCCCATCCACTAGAACTTTGTTCACACCATGGACAGCAACTTTCGCCCGAATAAAAAGTGGCTTGAGATGGTTCTTCATTGCAGGTTCTGGACGTTCGAAGAACGCATTTTGTTCCTCAACAGCCCCATTGTCCATCACATAGTAGCACACAGGCCTATGTTTCATCAAATCTATGGTGTCTTCCTCCTCATATTCATCGATTTCAGTTTCCTGCCCAAATTCGCAGGGAAGCACAGACACCACGTTACAGTTCAGGTTAAATGAAGACTCCCCCTCCGATTCGAAGTTATCTGTTATCATATCTTCGTCCTCTTTCGGGCCTGGAGTGTATTCCTTTGGTTCATCGCGTTGTACTTCAGAGAAGAGCCTCCTATTGACTGGAGGTTTGTCTTCAGTTTGATTTTTTGGTTTGTTGGTGCTAGATTCACCTTGGTTTTTTGTTGAAGTAACCCCTTTGTTTGCCACAGCTTCTCTCTCAGCCTTTCGAATCCTTTGCTGTCTGCGCCACTGGGATCTTGAAATGGGGTTCCTTCCTTTGTAATTTTCTAATCTCACCTCCTCCCTTTTTGCTGTGTTGAATTGCCTCCTGTATGTCACAGCATGGCGTGCATTTCGTTCAGCGTTTCTCCATCTATCTTTGCCTTTGTCATTTCTGACCTGTAACCATCTATCGGTTGGCACTTCAGCAGGGAGTTTGAAAGTCACTCTTCGAGCAGCCTTGGGGTGAGGGCTATCAGGCCTTCGCTGTTTGTGTCTGCTGTCGAAACATGGGCCCATCTGGACAGTTTCTTGATGGTTCCAGCAAGGGGCGAAGGGAATCGTTTCGAAGGCCCTGGCCATGCTTTGGTCATACACAGCAGAACACCTTGGGCAAATCAAGCACTTGGTTGCCCCTTTGTAGCAGCGAAACACAAATTCCAGCAAACTTTCTCCAGCCTTGGGATAACACCTAAAAAGCTGGTTATCCTGGCGCTAATTGTTGCCAGTTCGAGTCCTCTGTACCCTTTCGAAATTCGCAGCGATTCTTTGATTGCAGAGGATGCTGCACCTAGGGCACAATATCATGCCTGAATCTCCTTTGTGGCATGTCATGAGATAATCCTTGAGACTAGCATCTCCAGTGTGATTATCCCCCATTCTATACTTTTCTTTTTCTAAGTATTTTTCTACTTCCTCCATCTCAGAGCGAGGTCTTTCCATATCCACCATATTTATTTCAACATCTTCCCCCTTAGCTTCATCATCGCCCCATCCTGTGGGCTTTATATCCTTAATCTGAACCTTCGAACTCTCTGGGGCAGAATATTTGACCAAATAGTCAAATTTTCCACTGGGTTCCCCTAGAGTGTCCCATATTTCCTTCTGAGGGGAAATTGGCTGCGTGATTTGGACTTTCTCCAATTCCAGCCTCAAGCCTTCAGTGACTTGTGTTAGTTCTTGGTTTTGATTTCCCTGGCCTTCAGTAGCCTGGGTTTCTCTTGCAACAGCTACAGGTGCGGCAATCGAAGTCTCTGGCGTATTCTGGATGTCTTCAGTGACCTCCTTATTGACTTCGACCATCACCCAGTTTTCAGCTTCAGTACCCTTCTCTCCTGTTAGGGCGTCGCTTTGATCAGTTTCCACCATGTTGACCTCTCCAATGCATGCAGGCTCGGAGTAGTTGGTGTCTGCGACGTCCAAGGGATCTTCGTCCACTTTCATCTTCACCTTATCAGCAAACTTTAGTCTGCCATCTTTGATCGCGTTTTGAATTAGGTCCCTGAAAAGAAAACATTGTGAGGTTTTGTGGCCTAGGAAACTATGATATTTGCAAAATCCTCTCTTCTTTCTCTGATCCAAAGGAGGTATTTTGACATTTGATGGCACAATTAGTTGGCCATCTTTGACAAGTAAGTCAAAAATCTCGTCACATTTAGTGACATCGAAGGTATAAACCTTCTTTGGAAATTTGTCACTTTTCTCATTTTCAACAATGTCTTTCCCTTTTGTGGGAACTAACAATTTGCAGGAATAAGGCGGGGCCTGTTTTAATTCAGCGAGGTCGATTTCGACCTCTTCGAATTTGAATTCAGGATATTCTTCTGCTTCCTCAGTCCCAACATAGGAAATCCTTTCTTTCTTGCTATTCTTAAAGACTCTGGATTTTTCGGCCTTTAGTCTTTCGACCCGTCGAACCCTATCGGCTAACTGAGCCATATCCCTCAAATATTGAGTGTCTAGTTTCTTTCGAATAGAATAATCCAAGCCACCAGCGGCCATTTCGACTAACTCATGTTCAGGCACTACTGTGTAACATCTGGATTTCAAAAGCCTAAATCTATTCAGATAATCATCTATGGGTTCGGTGAACTTTCTCTTAACACTGGCCAATTCCTTCAAACTTATTTTCGACTGTCCCATGTAAAATTGTTCATGGAATAATCTCTCTAAGAGAGCCCAAGTGTTAATGGACCCAGGAGGCAAAGTGGTAAACCATGTGAAGGCGTTTTTAGTCAAGGAACTTGGGAAGTATTTGATCCTGAGATCTTCATTATTGGCTATATCTCCCGCTTCGGTTAGATATCTCGCTATGTGTTCGACTGTTGACTCATTGGTATCCCCAGCGAACTTTGTAAATTTAGGGACTTTATATCCCCTTGGTAAATCAGTATGCATTATGCAATCCAATATAGGAGAAGCATAATTTGGCCTTCTCATTCCTGTGTTGAGGCCATTTTGGGCCATGACTCTCTCTATCATGGTGGTTAGGTTGTTTTCTGCTAAGATGTCATCGTTTCGAATTCTATGAACGACAACATCGGCATCTTGATTTCGACCAACCAAGACAACTCTCCTAGGTTATTCTTCTCGAAACTCTGGGGCTTCTAGCCTTTCGACCCTTGCCCCTGGTTCCATAAATTCTCTTTGTGGTCCCGGGATTATTGGGGCTTCTAACCTTGGTGCCCTGGCCCCTAAGTTAACTTCTTCTCTGGGTGGTCTATAAATTGGGTCGTTAGCAATTTGTTCTATAACAGGCATGTTTGCTCGAAATCCCGCCTGATTCTGCCTACGCCTTTCTGGGGGAGCAAAGAAATCTGCTATTCGACTCATATTGTCAGCGTTTTCTCTGTTTGTCACAGTCACATTTTGCACTATTGGGGCAAATATCTCCTGCATGGTTTGTGCTAACACCCCTATCATGTTATGGTTACTGTCATCCATCAATTGCCTAAAAGCCAACTGGTTGTCTGTGGTTAAGATAGGCATTGTGCTATAACCCACTGACCCTTGGTTATTTGTCATAAACTGATTCGCCCCAGACACAGACCCTAGTTGTGGGGATGAATTCGATGTGGAATTGTGTAAACCTGCCATAAAAGATGTTGGCATTCCATAAGAGGAATTTCTGGTTCTATTTCCATCGAAACCGGGTGGTCTAGTTAATGGAGTGGCGAAATGGGATTGTGTCCCTGATGGTGGAACGAATCCCCCAGGGTAACCAATGGTTCAAGTATTTCCTAAGATCGAACTATTAGTTGATATGCCACTTACTCCATTGGTGGCTATGTTACTGGTTAAAGATGCAACAGACTGTGCATTCGAAGGGATTACATTAGATGTTCCGATCGAAGTGGACGCATTAGTGCCTGTTGTATGTGGGCCATTTTGGTCCCCTTGTTGATTGTCAGAATTAGACATTTTGTCCAAACGTTTTCTTCTGGATGAAGGTTGGTTGCTGTTGGTTATTTTACCACTTCTCAGGTTCATAAAACAGCAAACTTCTTAGGTTCCAACGTTTTTATAATGGTTATGTCTCAACAATCTTTATTTCTAATATCCAATTATTGGTCCCACCGGGTGTGCCAATTTGTTTCCAGTGATTTCTGGTAAACAACCGCTAGTCTTCCAAACTATCGAATAATCTTTCTGACTGTTATTCAATTCCTCTGGTAACTCACAGGATCGACTAGATTGATCCTAGGAATCCTTGGACATTAAGGTTACTCTCACGATCGAACAAATATTTATGGTTGATATTTGAGTGTTGTATATGCGTTTGGCTTATTTCGATTTCTCTCTCAAAAAGTCTAAAGATGTAATCAAAATGTGCGTGTACGAAACTAAGTTGCATGAATAAATGTTAATTGTAAAGACATGTAAAATTGCATAAAAGTCAAGTAAATGGTTTCGAATTATAAAACAGTTAATGTAAAGGATTTCTGGAACATAAAAGGTTTGAAATATGAAGAAAGCGTTTAATGCAAGAAATCTGTAAATGACTTTAAGTAAAAATATGCGTTCGAAGGATAAGACTTGAAGGTAAAGGTATGGAAAATATGACAGTTTTCTGAGATGTAAAGTGCTTGAAATGTGAAGAAATCATTAAAATGTAAAACTTTGAAGAAGAGATTTCGAAGTGAAAAGACTGTAAATGAGAAAACTTGTAAATGTTATTTGACAAAAAGATAAAGGAAAGTGCTGGAAATGGTAAAAGGTTTTCATTAAATCAGAAATACATGGTGCTATCATACGTACATTTCTCTTGCATTCGTTTCCCTTGCCATGTGGTAGTTTGAATGTTACTGAGTATTTAGTACAATAGATATGACACACGAAATCCTAATACTAAGACTTTTATTTATACTAATTCGACCATAACGGTCTTGCTATAGGATTATGCCACGTTCAGAACATGCAGAACAATGCCTTTCTTCTTTCCACGTGTCCACAAATGCTCCAGCACATAACTTTCAAACTTCGAATGTCCCGCTTCCATTTGAATTTCAAATGCTTTGGTACTTCTCCGTTTCGAACGCACTTCCGAGACACAGCCTTGTTGTTATTTCGAGACTTCTTTAGATATGTTCCCATAATTGCCACTCGAAGCTCCAAGCTTTGACATGCTTATTCGAAACACTGCTTCTGCTACTTCGAAACATGACGCTTTACCTCATTTCGATCGAAACGTTTAATTCATTTGGCTTCTAATAACATTATCAAAATCTTCAGCCAACAGAAGCATAACAAGTTAAAACCCTAACATCTTGCTCTGATTGTTGAACAAGCCGCTTGAATCCCTTGGATGAAGATAAGAGCCTCAAAGCCATAAAGAAATCCTGATTCCACAATCTCATCGATCCCATGTCAACTTATTGACCAATGATGCATGACGTGTAAAATGACCTAATAGAAATTATGTATATGAGAAAACGCGAGATGCATAAGCCAAATAAAAGTAAAAGGGTAAGATAAATTTGAGGTATTATACCGAGAACCGCAGATCCAAACTAAAAATAAATCGGAGTGAAATAGTCAACCAGAGAGAGAGAGAGTTAGTTTTAAAATAAGAGACAAGATGATTAAAGACTAGCCGTTAGATTTGATAAATGATCTTGATGAAGTTATGATAATAAATGTTCATCAAGACCATTTATCAAATCTAATTGTTAGCATTCAATCCTCTTATCTCTCATTTTAAAATCCTCATACATCCCCATATATATATATATATATATATATATATATATATATATATATATATATATATATATATATATATATATATATATATATATATATATATATATATATATATTCAATTTTAATTATATTAATGTTTATACATATTTATCTATTTATATATAATTACTATTTATGATAAATTTTGTTATATATTTTTGAATAAATATAATATAATTTTAGTGCACATTACATCTAAATCAATATCCATAATTTTTTTCTTTTTCCAACACAAAATCCTTTTATTATAAAACATGATCTCCTCTACTCTATATCATTTCACATGTTCAGTTATTCATCTTCTTTCATAGAAATATTTGTGTTGACTTCATTCAAACTTTTATGTTTTTATGTTGTAATTGTTTCTATTCAATCTGTTTATGTTCTATGATTTTTTTAACTATGTTTCAGATCTATTTCAACTTAGTTGTTTCAAATATTTGTTTTATAATCTGTGATTTTTCAAATATTTACTCACTGACTTTGTTTTACATGTTTCTCATATTAATGTATTCAAACATGTACAGATGTCAAAATCTCCTATCTTTATTGGTGACTTGAAACAAATGATCAAGATATGGAAGATGTCCATTTGTATTGTTGATTTTTAGATTCTTAGAGAGCGTAATGGGCAACAACATTCGTATTTGTCTGTAATTAGTAAATTTTAATAAAATTAACAATTGATTTATCACAAAATTTAGTTTTATCTCACGGGCCACTATATTATATTACCTATTTTATTTAAACAATAATAATCTTTATTTGAGAGACAAAATCCATATTTTTATTATAGACAAAAAAATAATATTACCAATCCAATTTAGAAAGTATGCATTATTTTACTTTCTATCTTAAAACATATTTTAATTACCATTCATTAGCATCAAATAGAAAATTTTGAATATTATATATTGATATCAAATTTTTAAATAATAAAATATTTTAATTCACAGGTTACTATCAATATAATAAATATTTTATTTTAATCGATTTAATTCATATAATAATAATTAAAAAATTTATTTTAAAATTTTACTTATGCAAACGTACGAATATCTTACTTGTTGTTGTTGTTAATATTGTGTCTACATTCCTTCAAATATAAAAAAGGCTTCATGAATTATGTTTATGGACATAAAAATGCATTAACTTAAAGTAATAATTTGTTTACTGAATTGGAAAATACACTATTGTTGCTTTTATTAATTCAAAACGACAACTTAGTTGAATGGAATATAAATTATGTTTTCCAATCAAAGTTTGGTCAAATAAATTCCAAGAATAAAGGACGGTTTCATCACTAATTTGTGATGTTTATTACTTTTTTTAGTAAAATAGTTCATTGTTTAACACACAACAATGCTCAAAATTGCAACGACGTTAAGAAAACTTAACTCTTAAAAAATATTTAAAGAGATGTTTTTATTGATTCTCTTCTTAAACAATGAAGTGTCACAACAAAGAGATGCTTCTGATTGTAAAGATCATTTTTTTATATAATATCCATTTTCATAGTATTAGTCAAGCTTTGCATCTTTCCTGCACAATTCTAATTGTATAATCATCATCTACTTTAGAGGAAAAAAGACAGATGTTATGCTAAGAATGAGATTTAATGGAAAAATAATTAGGTTTATGTTATGATAAGAATGTGATTAAAGCTAAAGGGGAATAATGCACTTAATGGACAGTAAATATAATTTAGAATTTAATTCATATGTACTATATATAGATCATAAGATATGAATATATTGTTTTTATTAAAGTTAACATTGCCTTACTCTAGAAACCTCCAATAGAGATAATGAGTACTTAGAAAAGTTGTCGGACTGTTTAGTCCATTAAAAAAACCTTTTGATTAGTACTAATTCCTTGAGAATATATACAATTTTATAGTAATTTGATTAAAGAATCAATAATATCCCATAAAAAATAAAAAGATAATCAATGATCAAATAATGAAAGAAAGATGAAAATTATTTGAGATTGGTGTTAGATGAAATCATGATAATTTAAGTGTTGTAACTGGTTAATACAGGAATATAATCGGTTACAACGGATGGAAAAACACTTCTGAAACAAAAAAAAATTGATTTTTGAGTTGATGTAATAATCGATTAACGAAACATGTTGATCGGTTACATCGGACACTTGATTTTTAGAGTTTTGTTTGTGTAACCGGTTAACAGTTTGTGTTAACCGACTACGAGCCTGTGTTTAGCTTTTTCTTGTTTAATTATTTGTTTTAGGTCTCAATTGTTATGTGACACTTGTATAAATGCCTTAGAGGCATCCTCGTCTTAAACTAGTGAAAGTTAATGCATTGAGATCTCCCTCTCCCTCTCTCTAATTCTCTCTTATCTCTCACTATCTTCCTCTCCACATGCCATAATTCTCCATTGTTCACCAATTATGTGATTGCATGTTCCAACATTTGGCATCAAGAGCCTGGTTTTGATCTATAATTCGCTTTGTAACATGAATTTTGTCTCCAATGATAGAGTCCCTGTAAATATATCAACTCTTGATGTGAAGAATTACGATAAATGGTGCAAGCAAATAAAGGTGTTGTTTGTCTATCAAGATGTTCTTGAAGTGATCAAGAATGGGATGAGTCCTCTTGTCGAAGATGCAACAGAAGCACAAAAAGCCACGCATAAGGAAGAAACAAAGAAAGATTGCAAGACATTATTTTTTATCCATCAATGAGTTGATGGTGACAACCTTGAGAAAGTAAGTGATTGTGAATCATCGAAACAAGCTTGGGAAATATTGGAGAAGGCTTATGCAGGGGATGATAAGGAAAATGTGGTGAAGTTACAAACTTACAAACGTCAATTTGACTTGATTAAAATAGAGAGAATGAGACAATCAATTATTACGTGATGCGAATTACGCTTAGTGAATCAAATTAAGTCTTGTGGAGAGACTGTTTTGGAGCAGAATGTTGTGTAGAAGATATTGCATTCTTTAATAGCAAGATCTGACAACATCGTAGTGCTGTTGGCTGAAGATTTTGATAATATTATTAGAAGCCAAGTGAATTGAACGTTTCGATCGAAATGAAACAAAGCGTCATGTTTCGAAGTAGCAGAAGCAGTGTTTCGAATAAGCATATCAAAGCTTGGAGCTTCGAGTGGCAATTATGGGAACGTATCTAAAGAAGTCTCGAAATGACAACAAGGTTGTGTCTGAGAAGTGCGTTCGAAACGGAGAAGTACCAAAACATTTGAAATTCAAATGCAAGCGGGACATTCGAAGTTTGAAATTTATGTACTGGAGCATTTGGAGACACGTGGAAACAAGAGAGAGACATTGTTCTGCATGTTCTGAACGTGGCATAATCTTATAGCAAGACCGTTATGGTCGAAGTAGTATAAATAGAAGTCTTAGTATTAGGATTTCGTGTGTCATATCTATTGTACTAAATACTCAGTAAACATTCAAATTACCACATGGCTAGGGAAACGAATGCAAGAGCAATGTACGTATGATAGCACCACATGTTTATGATTTAATAAAAACCTTTTATCATTTCCAGTACTTTCCTTTATCTTCCTGCCAAATACCATTTACAAGTTTTCTCATTTAAAGTCTTTTTATTCGAAATCTTTTCATTGAAGCCTTACATTTTAATGCTTTCTTTACATTTTAAACACTTTACATTTCAGAAAACTGTCATACTTTTCATGCCTTTATCTTCAAGTTTTATCCTTCGAACGCCTATTTTTACTTAAAGTCATTTTACAGATTTCTTGCATTAAACGCTTTCTTCATATTTCGAATCTTTTACATTCCAGAGCATCTTTTACATTAACTATTTTTATAATTCGAAGCCATTTACTTGCTTTTTATACAATTTTGCATGTCTTTACAATTAACATTTATTCATGCAAGTTAGTTTCGCGCACATATATTTTGATTACACCTTTAGATCTTTAAGAGAGAAATCGAAATAAGTCAAACACCTACACAACACTCAAATACCAACCATGAATATCTGTTCGATCATGAGAGTTACCCTAATGACCAATGAGTCCTAGGATCAATCTAGTCGATCCTGCGAGTTACCAGAGAAATTGAATAACAGTCAGTAAGTTTATTCGATAGTTTGGAATACTAGCGGTTGTTTACCAGAAATCACTGGAAACAAATTGGCACACCTGGTGGGACCAATAATTGGACATTAGAAATAAAGATTGTTGAGACATAACCATTATAAAAACGTTGGAACCTAAGAAGTTTGCTGTTTTATGAACCTAAGAAGTGGTAAGATAACCAACAGCAACCAAACCTTATCCAGAAGAAAACGTTTGAACAAGATGTCTAATTCTGACAATCAACAAGGGGAACAAAATGCCTCACATACAACAGGCACTAATATGTCCACTTCGATGGGAACATCTAATGTGATCCCTTCGAATGCACAGTCTGTTGCATCCTCAACCAGTAATATAGCCACCAATGGAGTAAGTGGCATATCAACTAATAGTTCGATCTTAGGAAATACTGGAACCGTTGGTTATCCTGGGGGATTTGTTCCACCATCACGAACACAATCCCATTTCGCCACTCCACTAACTAGACCACCCGGTTTCGATGGTAATAGAACCAGAAATTCCTCTTATGGAATGCCAACTTCCTTTATGGCAGGTTTACACAATTCCACATCGAATTCATCACCACAATTAGGGTCTGGGTCTGAGGCGAATCAGTTTATGACAAATAACAAAGGGTCAGTGGGTTATAGCACAATGCCTATTTTAACCACAGAAAACCAGTTGGCTTTTAGGCAATTGATGGATGACAGTAACCATAATATGATAGGGGTGTTAGCACAAACTATGCAGGAAATATTTGCCCCAATAGTACAAAATGTGACTGTGACAAACAGGGAAAACGCTGACAACATGAGTCGAATAGCAGATTTCTTTGCTCCCCCAGAAAGGCGTAGGCAGAATCAGGCGGGATTTCGAGCAAACATGCCTGTTATGGAACAAGTTGCTAACGACCCAATTTATAGACCACCTAGAGAAGAAGTTAACTTGGGGGCAAGGGCACCAAGGTTAGAAGCCCCAATAATCCCAGGCCCACAAAGAGAAATTATGGAACCAGGGGCAAGGGTCGAAAGGCTAGAAGCCCCAGAGTTTCGAGAAGAACAACCTAGGGGGGTTGTCATGGTTGGTCGAAATCAAGATGCTGATGTTGTCGTTCATAGAATTCGAAACGATAACATCTTGGCAGAAAACAATCTAACCACCATGATAGAGAGAGTCATGGCCCAGAATGGCCTCAACACAGGAATGAGAAGGCCAAATTATGCTTCTCCTATATTAGATTGCATAATGCATACTGATTTACCAAGGGGATATAAAGTCCCTAAATTTACAAAGTTCGCTGGGGATACCAATGAGTCAACAGTCGAACACATAGCCAGGTATCTAACCGAAGCGGGAGATATAGCCAATAATGAAGATCTCAGGATCAAATATTTCCCAAGTTCCTTGACTAAAAACGCCTTCACATGGTTTACCACTTTGCCTCCTGGGTCCATTGATACTTGGGCTCTTTTGGAGAGATTATTCCATGAACAATTTTACATGGGACAGTCGAAAATAAGCTTGAAGGAATTAGCCAGTGTCAAGAGAAAGTTCACCGAACCCATAGATGATTATCTGAATAAATTTAGGCTTTTGAAATCCAGATGTTACACAGTAGTGCCTGAACATGAGTTATTCGAAATGGCCGCTGGTGGTTTGGATTACTCTATTCGAAAGAAACTAGACACTCAATATTTGAGGGACATGGCTCAGTTAGCCGATAGGGTTCGATAGGTCGAAAGGCTAAAGGCCGAAAAGGCCAGAGTCTTTAAGAATAGCAAGAAAGAAAGGATCTTCTATGTTGGAACTGAGGAAGCAGAAGAATATCCTGAATTCGAATTCGAAGAGGTCGAAATCGACCTCGCTGAATTAAAACAGGCTCCACCTTACTCCTGCAAATTATTGGTTCCCACAAAAGAGAAAGATATTGTTGAAAATGAGAAAAGTGACAAATTCCCAAAGAAGGTTTATACCTTCGATGTCACTAAATGTGACGAGATTTTTGATTTACTTGTCAAAGATGGCCAACTCATTGTGCCATCAAATGTCAAAATACCTCCTTTAGATCAGAGAAAGAAGAGAGGATTTTGCAAATATCATAGTTTCCTAGGCCACAAAACCTCACAATGTTTTCTTTTCAGGGACCTAATTCAAAATGCAATCAAAGATGGCAGACTAAAGTTTGCTGATAAGGCAAAGATGAAAGTGGACGAAGATCCCTTGGACGTCGCAGACACCAACTACTCTGAGCCTGCATGCATTGGAGAGATTAACATGGTGGAAGCTGACCAAAGCGATGCCCTAACAGGAGAGAAAGGAACTGAAACTGAAAGCTGGGTGATGGTCGAAGTCGATAAAGAGGTCACTGAAGACATCCAGAAGATACCAGAGACTTCGATTGAAGCAGCACCTGTAGCTGTTGCAAAAGAAACCCAGGCTACTGAAGGCCAGGAAAATCAAAACCAAGAACTAACACAAGTCGCTGAAGGCTTGAGGCTGGAATTGGAGAAAGTCCAAATCACGAAGCCAACTTCCCCTCAGAAGGAAATATGGGACACTCTAGGGGAACCCAATGGAAAATTTGACTATTTGGTCAAATATTCTGCCCCAGAGAGTTCGAAGGTTCACATTGAGGATATAAAGCCCACAGGATGGGGAGATGATGAAGCTAAGGGGGGAGATGTTGAGATAAATATGGTGGATATGGAGAGGCCTCGCTCTGAGATGGAGGAGGTAGAAAAATACTTAGAAAAAGAGAAGTATAAAATGGAGGATAATCACGCTGGAGATGCTAGTCTCAAGGATTACCTCATGACATGCCACAAAGGAGATACAGGCATGATATTGTGCCCTAGGTGCAGCATCCTCTGCAATCAGAGAATCGCTGCGAATTTCGAGAGGGTACAGAGGACTCGAACTGGCAACAATTGGCGCCAGGATAACCAGTTGTTCAGGTGTTATCCTAAGGCTAGAGAAAGTTTGCTGGAATTTGTGTTTCGCTGCTACAAAGGGGCAACCAAGTGCTTGATTTGCCCAAGGTGTTCTGCCGTGTATGATCAAAGCATGGCCAGAGCTTTCGAAACGATTCCCTTCGCCCCTTGCTGGAACCATCAAGAAACTGTCCAGATGGGCCCACGTTTCGACAGCAGACACAAACAACGAAGGCCTGATAGCCCTCACCCCAAGGCTGCTCGAAGAGTGACTTTCAAACTCCCTGCTGAAGTGCCAACCGACAGATGGTTGCAAGTCAAAAATGACAAAGGCAAAGACAGATGGAGAAACACCGAACGAAATGCACGCCATACTATGACATACAGAAGGCAATTCAACATAGCAAAAAGGGAGGAGGTAAGATTAGAAAACTACAAAGGAAGGAACCCCATGTCGAGATCCCAGTGGCGCAGGAAACAAAGGATTCGAAAGGCTGATAGGGAAGCTGTGGCAAACAAAGGGGTCACTTCAACAAGGAACCAAGGTGAATCTAGCACCAATAAACCCACACCAAAAAATCAAACTGAAGACAAACCTCCAGTTAATAGGAAGCTTTTCTCTGAAGTGCAACTGGATGAACCAAAGGAATACACTCCAGGCCCAGAAGAAGACGAAGATATGATAACAGATAACTTCGAATCGGAGGGGGAGTCTTCATTCAACCTAAACTGTAACGTGGTATCCGTACTTCCCTGTGAATTTGGGCAGGAAACCGAAATTGATGAATATGAGGAAGAAGATACCACATATTTGATGAAGCATAGGCCTGTGTGCTACTATGTGATGGACAATGGGGCTGTCGAGGAGCAAAATGCATTCTTCGAACGTCCAGAACCTGCTATGAAGAACCATCTTAAGCCACTATTTATTCGGGCAAAAGTTGGTGCCCATGGTGTGAACAAGGTTCTAGTGGATGGGGGTGCTGCAGTCAATTTGATACCCCACTTCATGCTGAAAAGATTAGAGATCCGCGAAGGAGACATCAAGCCCCATAATATGGTTCTGTCCAATTATGAGGGGAAAGTGGGCAAAACACTGGGAGTGGTCCAGTTGGAATTGACAATAGGCTCAAGTTGTAGGCCCACCATGTTTATGGTGATCGAAGCCAAGGCCAACTATAACTTATTGCTGGGAAGAGAGTGGATCCATGGCGTAGGGGCAGTTCCTTCGTCAATGCATCAGCGACTAGTTCTGTGGAGAGATGATGGAATCGTGGAAAACATCGAAGCAGACCAGAGTTACTTTATGTCAACAGTCAATTTAGTCGACAAGAGGGATTATGATAAAAATCTGGCAAAGATTGCTCCGTGTGTTCCAAATGACGAGATTAACGAAACCAGAAACGCCCACTACTACATGACCCTTCGCCATGATGGCCTTTACTGGGATAGAACAATAATCAGTGAAGAAGAGGGAGTCGAAAGCACTATACAAAAACGGCCAGCAGGCTGGGACTTCGACAACCTTATCCATGACTGAGTCCACCTTTTTCGAAAGGATTTTGGCCTATATGGCTGAGAACGAATCAAAAGCGGCCTTAGAGGCTGAAATAAATAAATTAACTGTAAAGATGAACGAAGTAAGTGGGGATGGCTCGAAATACTCACCCTTCAAAGAATTTGAGATGGATCAAAGGTTGGATGCCATCTACGATAAAGAACCCTTAGGCTTCGAAAGGGACCCCATAAACTCAGGTGCCAAAATGTTGGCACAAGATCCACTCGAATAAGTCAACTTAGGGGATGAAAAAACGAAAAGAATAACCTACATAAGTGCAAAACTTAGCCCAGGCCTCAAGAAGGAAGTAATCGAAGTCCTCAAGGAAAACAAAGATTGCTTCGCATGGGATTATGACGAGATGCCTGGTTTAAAGAGGGAGTTGGTCGAACACAGACTGCCAATCAAAGATGGCAAGAAGCCCATCAAACAAACTCCCAGAAGATTCGCACCAGCGGTTCTCACAAAGATTAAAGCTGAGATCGAAAGGTTGCTGCGTTGCAAATTCATCAGAACAACAAGAAATGCTAGTAGACTCTGCTGCAGGGTTCGAATACTTGAGTATGTTAGATGGATACTCTGGGTATAATCAAATTTTCATTGCTGAAGAAGATGTTGCAAAGACAGCATTTCGTTGCCCAGGAGCCTTAGGCACCTACGAATGGGTGGTGATGCCTTTTGGTTTAAAGAACGCTGGGGCAACTTATCAAAGGGCAATGAATTCAATTTTTCATGATTTCATTGAAACCTTCATGCAGGTGTATATTGATGATATAGTCATCAAATCTATATCTGCAGAAACACATTTGCATCATTTGAGCCAATCATTCGAGCGAATGAGAAAACATGGCTTAAAGATGAATCCCCTTAAATGTGCATTTTTTGTGCAGGCTGGAGATTTTCTTGGTTTTGTGGTTCACAAGAAAGGGATTGAAATCAACCAGAACAAAACCAAAGCCATAATGGAGACGAAATCACCTACGTCAAAAAGGGAGTTGCAATCTCTGCTAGGGAAAATTAACTTCCTCAAAAGATTCATTTCGAACCTGAGTGGAAGAACCCAAGCTTTCTCTCCGTTACTTCGTCTAAAGCAAGGCCAAGCCTTCGAATGGAACGAAGCCCACCAGGAGGCATTTGACAGGATAAAAAGATACCTCTCTCAGCCTCCTATTTTGTCTCCACCTTCATGGGGGAAGCCCATGAGATTGTACATATCTGCCTCTGAAGTTAGTATAGGTAGTATGTTAGCACAAGAAGATAGCAATGGTATCGAAAGAGCCATATACTATTTAAGTAGAGTACTAAATGATGCAGAGACCAGATATAGCAATTTAGAAAAGCTATGTCTCTGTTTGTATTTCTCTTGTATGAAACTCAAGTATTATATAAAGCCTGTTGATGTTTATGTTTCATCTCATTTCGATGTCATTAAACATATGCTTTCAAAACCAATAATGCATAGCAGAGTTGGTAAATGGGCTTTAGCCTTAACAGAATATTCTTTGACTTTCATGCCTTTAAAAGCTGTGAAAGGTCAAGTGATTTCTGACTTCATTGTGGACCATTCTTTGGTTGAGCAGACTGTCATGAGTTACGTCGAAATACAACCATGGAAATTGTACTTTGATGGTTCAACCCACAGGAATGGAAGTGGCGTTTGAGTCCTTCTAATTTCTCCTGAAGGAATTCCAACAAAATTCAAGTATAAATTAGATGGTCCTCGTTGCTCGAACAACGAAGCTGAGTATGAAGCGCTCATTGTTGGACTTGAAGCTTTGTTGGAATTGGGGGCAACTAGAGTCGAAATTAAAGGAGACTCAGAATTAGTGGTCAAACAAATTACAAAGGAATATAAGTGCATAAAGGAAAACTTGATGATATACTTCGTCATAGTCAACAGGCTATTAAGGAAATTTGAATACATGGATATTCAACACATACCAAGAATAGAGAACCAAGAAGCAAATGACTTAGCACATTTGGCTTCGGGTTATAAAGTTTCTACCAGGAACTTTAAGGATTTAGTTGAATTAAGGGGTAGAGTTATGGCTACTAGATTCACACCATCAGATCTAGAAAGTATGAAATTGGGATATGCTGAGAAACAGGGATTCGAAATATTAGCCATAAATACTTTGTCAGATGCAGATTGGCGAAGTCCACTGATGAGTTATTTAGCAAACCCAACTCTGAATGTGGATAGAAAGACAAAATACAGAGCATTGTCATATCTCCTCATGGGGAACGAATTGTTTAAAAAGACCCAAGAGGGCGTATTATTGAAATGCCTAGGAGAAAGTGAGGCATACTTAGTGTTGTACCCCAAAATTTGCCCTCCCATATTCTTCAAGATTTGCAAAGAGCATGCTTCAAAATCTCCTCAAGGGTGGCACAGTTCAAGGGCCTCCTAACAGTCAAAAACTAGGGTTTTGATTCTGACAAAGAAATTGAAGTTTCCAAGGGTCCAATCAAGTCCCACATGCCTACAAATATGGTCAAGCATCCTCATACCAAGTTTCAAGACTTACAGCTCAAAATTGCACAGTCAAAAACCCTAATTGCTCTACAGTCAACTGTAGGGGCAAAATTGTCATTTGACAGTCAAAACTTCAAATTTTTGGTCAACATCTCATTTTGAAGCCACAAACATCATTTGATCAATGCTTGACCATGATTCTCAAAGTTTGGCTCAAAAAGTCTCAAGATGCAAAAGTTTCCATATTTGGACAATTGAAAAAGTCAACTGTAACTTGACCAAGGCATAACTTCCACATGGATTATCAGAAAAATTCCATCCAAAGCTCATTTTGAAGAGAAAGACGTTTCCTACAACTCCTCTTCACACTTCAAGTCCAATAAATGCTCTCACAAAAAGTTATGAATTTCAACATTATAGGTCATTTTCAAAAGTCAACAAAAAGGGACTTTAAGTCAAAGGCCATAACCTGAGATTGGTAAATCAAAATGACATGGGACCAAAGGCATTGGTTAGAGGACTTCAAGACCTTTCCAAAATGTCATGGAACATGAGCAAAGCTTAAAAATTGAGCAAGATATGCCTTGTGGAAGTTGGGAAATTTTTGGATATTTTGAAAAGTCAACTTTGCTTCAAATGTCTTAAAAATGCTAATGGGCCTCTTTTTCTTCCAAGAATCATTATCCAAGGCGTGTGCACGACCATTTGGCCCAAAGGGAAGTTTTTCATCATTTTTATTTATTTATTTGAATTTTTAAATGCTAATAATTCATTTAATTAAAATAAATATGTGGGAAATACTAAACCTAAGTTTTTAAATCTTTTTATGCATGGAATACACTCAATATTTCGTGCATGATCAGATTTGGAAAGAATCATGGTGATTGGACATGATTTGAATCAAATTAGCTTGAAAAAGATTGAAAAAATTATGGCATGGAAATCAAATATTTTCTCATCAATTCATTGATTCTTTGGACCAAATTTTGAACCCTAATCATTCACACATATATACTCATGCAAACCCTACTCCTCAGAACCTCTCAGCTGCGCAAGAACACCATAACCAAGCTTGAGTTTTTTTGACAAAAATTTCAATACTGAAAACCATCTTCCAGTGCGATTCAAGCCAAGATAATTATTCTATTGCCTTGCTGAGCCATCAAGAAAGGTGTTTGAATCAAAATCACTAACTCTAACGCCCATAATTGGTATAGGGAATTCAAACTTTTTCACATTTTTTTCATATTCGTGTTTCAATATTCAAGCATTCTCGTTGCATTTTTCTTGTGGATTCCTACTAATTGATTGATTCTGAAACTAACTGCATACTTTAATTGAGTTTTCGTGCCAAATTAGAGGATTCACCATTGAAACAGGCTAGGGTTCTTCAAGCTTCGAATTGGGTACTTTCACCTACTGTAAAATTGAGACATCTCAATACCATGATTGAAATCAGGGAGCTTGGACGATTTGAAAACATCCCTCGCGCCTAATTTATATAACCATATGGCCTAATCGCTATTTTAAAAAATGGTGTATTTTGGGGGGGTTTAAAACCCTCGTTAACCTTTTTTATGTTTCAGGAAAAAAATCCAAACGAAGAAGAAGAATAGGTGGCACCATCTGGTTGGAGCATTTGAATTTTCGCGCTAAATCATCCACTAACCATTGTTTTATCTTATATTATTTGTTTCCTATTATATAATCAAAATGCGTAGTTGGAGCAGTTGGCAAAGCATAGTATTGGTAATCCCTGGGACCTGGGTTCGATCCCAGGTCCCCCTCCCTTTCCCTTATATTTTTCTCCTAATTATGTTCTCATGTAGCTCATGCCCTGAAGATCACCATACGCTCCCCACTCAAACGTGCCACACGTCCCACAATCTCCATCCAAGGGCCAAGATCTGAGGCCTATGATATGCTGCAGTCAACACACCTACACGCTAGCCAAAAAGTCAATAGGGCCAGGGCTTAATGGGCCAGAATTGCTAGGGCTACACCTCCAATTGGGGACAGAACCCCCCAAGGTATTGTATTTCTTTTCTTTTCTTTATTTTATTTGTTTCAATTATTTCTTTTTTTAATTAAATTCTTCAATTAATTTATTTTCATAAAATATAAAATAATACAAAAATCAGAAAAAGACAAAAAATTAAATATATTTTATTTAACCAATATTTTTGTAAATAAAGTCTTGTATCAATTAATCAGTTTTTATTCTAGGGTTAATTTTAATATCTTTTCTTAATAAATTAAAAACTTGTAGAATTAGGTTTAATTTTGGGTAATTTTCATATTTTCTTAATAAATTAAAAAATAGCTAGAATTAGGGTTAATTAATATTTTAATTCCATTTAATTCTCATTAAAATCATAAATACCAAAATCTCAAAAATAACTTCTTTTTTCATTTTAATTTCATTAATTTGTAAATAATAATTTAATTCCTTTAAAAAAGGGTCCAACGCCCTCGCTTTCAATTTGAATTCAATTCGCGCATTTTATTTTATTTCGTATAATATTGATGTAATTCTCCCAAAGCCATGTAACTCGGACATTTTATATTTCTCGCACATTATTTCTTTATTTCTGTCAAATCGGGTCCTGGATTTAATTTGGCGATGTGGACCCGCGCCTTTGTAATAGTTTAGGAACTTTTATTTCTCGCAATCTTTTTAACTGTTAATAATGGCATGCAAGAATGAATGACAAAAATAAAAACAAACGCGTAGATCACCCATGACGTGACAAGACAAAATATCTGAAAACGACACACAAATCACACACCACCCCTAGGGTACGCCTCACTGTTGCCTTGCCTCGAAAGGTGATCGTCGAGTAGAGGATGTCTTAGTAAGTCCTCATGATCCGGGAACCTGGCATGAGGGTAGCTTCTAAGGTGTCTTCCCATTGCTCTGGTGATCACCATGTCCCGAACCTTCGAATTGACCCGAACACCTCCAACGGTGGTGCTACCTACCTCTCAATGGTGGGATGGCACTACTTTAAAGGACATTTACACAGACGAATTCCTTACGGTAGGTAGACGACTCTAGATACTTGCTCTAAATTTCAAACAAAATTCAAAATACTTTTCACACCGACACCTTTTCAAAAAGCTTTCGAAAGCAATTTTTCAAACACTCTTGAGGACCGATACAAGAGTCGAACTGAAATTTTCAAAGAAACTTTTTTTAAAACCCACAATTGAAAAGCGAACAAACCATTTTTGAAAACACAATGAGCAAGTATCTAAGAGCCCATGGATAACCATGGATAGAAAGGGTGCTAACACCTTCCCTTTCTATAATCTACCTCCCGAACCGAGAGCAATCTCTTTAAGGAATTTTTCTGTGCTTTTGTCCTTTCCATTTGGAGAAAATAAAAGACGGTGGCGACTCTTGCTTACCGCGACATTTCGCGAAACCAGCGTTAAACAGTCAGTTCCAGATCCACCGATCACAGAACTGGCGACTCTGCTGGGGACTTAACTTAAAGTGAGGTGTACCTTAGGGTTAGTTAATAACTGTGTTTTCAATTGCTTTCCTTGTTTGCTTTAAATTGTGGGACTGTCTTGGGAGCTCTATAGATCCTAACCCGGATCTGGGGATACCTTCTTAGAATGTAGCAACAAGGCTGTGAGGGAACTGTGCGGGGTATACCGACATGGTTGAAACAGTCTGCTACGTTGATGTGGCACTTTGGTGTGTACCGGTAACCCTTGAGTTCAGTCAAGGAGAGTACGGGGCCTCCGTATGGTGTCATGAAGCATCAACAGACCTTGGGAACCTTAATTGAACTATCTTGGCCTCTTTAGGGTAGTGAGATAACTGACTTTGGTGCAGTCCGAGGTTGGTTGATACTCGATACTACACTCAATTCAGGGTTGCTTTCCTGGAATATTTCAGTCGCCAGTTCAGTGGCTAAATCGAAACGATGAACAATGAAAGCAATCCCGTGATATTGGGACCCTTAGAACCCGGTTACTTCTAATAGGACAGGTTGAACCCACCAACTTCAAGAGGGTACTACCCAGACCCCATGCTGGCCTTAAACCCTAAGGGCTTGTCTTGTGTGCCTTGTGTGCCTTACATGTTTGTCTTTGTAAATATCGGTGGTGTGTTTAATCATAGCATCATGACATCATCCAGCATCATATGCATTGACTAACCATTTCAGGGGTTCGAATCTTCATCTTTGTTCTTGTTTTATAGGATATGGAAATTGTTTGCAGAAAGACAATTCAAATCAGTCTTGTGAGGATCCCTCCTCAGCTTAAGGAACTTATATCCAGGATTCCCGAGAGCTCTTCATTCAGTGAAAGACATGGAAGACTCATTAGCTTGGTCAACACCAACATTGAGGAAGACATGATAAAGGTCCTGTTCCAGTTCTTTGACCCTTTGCATCACTGTTTCACCTTCTTGGATTATCAGCTGGTACCTACCTTGGAGGAGTTCTCCCGGCTCCTGAAGATCCCTATCCTTGATCAACTACCCTACAACGGTACGGAAAAGGAACCCAAACTTGAAGAGATTGCTAAAGCCTTACACCTATAATCATCTGACCTCAAGGGACATTGGGAGGTTATAAGTGGTATCAAAGGGTTCTTAGCCAGGTTTCTGTTTGAAAAGGCCCATGAGTGTTGGAACTCCCTTGACTTACAAGCTTTTGAAGAAGTTGTGGCCCTCCTTGTCTATGGTTTGGTATTGTTCCCTAATCCAAATCAGCTTATAGATATCAGTGCTGTCCAGATCTTCATGTCCAGGAATCCTATACCTACGTTGCTGGGGGACATCCTTCACTCATGTTACACTCGAACCATGAGAAAAAGAGGTGTCCTTATGTGCTGCACTCCTCTCCTGGGAAGGTGGTTTATTTCGCACCTTCCACAATCAGTTTTGAAGAACGAGCGGGGTTTGAGATGGTCACAACGGTTGATGACTCTTACACATGCAGATATACATTGGTGCCCTCGGTCCAGAGAAGATGTCACTATCATTGATCGTTGCGGGGAGTACCCTAATGTTCCTTTACTTGGAATCAGAGGAGGTATTACTTACAACCCATGCCTGGCTTGGAGACAATTTGGTTATGCTCGGAGGGATGGCCCTCATGATATGTTAATTCCTGACATAGTTTTTGACTTCGACAATGATGCACAAGGACTTCGCCAGAGATTTATCAGAGCTTGGAGGATGCCAAGTAGGATAGACAGTAAGACACTAGGGCACAGGAACTCCATCCCATTGGAACCTTATCTCAAGTGGGTACGCGCCCGCTCCCAGAAGTTAGTAATGCCTTATCCTCATATGCTCCCTGTGATCAAAGAGCCAGTCTTGGAAGGAGAAGTGTCCTACACCATTCAGCATCCTGACATGCCCACATCCTGGGAAGAGATGCAGAAAAGCTGGATCCAGCTTAAGGAAGAACGAAATTCTCTTAAGACCAGTCTACATGCTAGTGAGAAGAAGGTCTTGGAGCTCACCCGCCTATTGCATGAGGAGAGGAATCTCAACACCTACATAGCTCCAAAGAGGATGCGTAGTGTCTTTTGGGATTGATTTGCTTTGTAATTTGGGCCCATGAGGCCTTGATGTACTGAACAATTATTTCCTTAATGATAACGTGTGTTCTTTTTGTCTACAACAAATTTGAACTTTCGAACCCTTGAATGCATTGCATAAACACATATCATTCATCATGTGCATCGCAGGTTTTCCTCTTTTCAGGTTGCTTACCGTTCTTCGCTGTTTATTTCAGCATCATGAATCCTGACTCATCATCAACCGAGATGTCCATCAAGGCTCTTCAGGCGCAGAATGCGCAATTTCAGGAACTAATCATGGGTTTGGCTCAGGGCCAAGAAGAGCTGAAGGCTCTGCTCCTGAAGAAGGAAAAGAAGAAGAAGAAGAGAACTATTTGTTTCAACTCGGGCCGAAGGTTTGGCAACACTCTGCAAAATGAAGAGGCTGGTTCTTCTATAGGCAAGGGTAGTCCTCAAGATGGAAAAGGTCCTAGTCCGGTAGTCTCCGACAACGAGACTGATTTTGATGAGGAACAGTATCCTCCTGCAGAAGACAGATACAAGCAACTGGAGGACAGACTGAATGCTATGGAGATCCAACAGGTGCCTGGGCTGGATTTTGGAGACTTGGGTTTGTCTACTGGTGTGATCATTCCTCATAAGTTCAAAGCACCATCTTTCACCAAGTATAACGGGGCGTCTTGTCCCAAGTTACACCTCAGGTCTTACGTGCGGAAGATTCAACCGTACTCAGTGGTCAAGAATTTATGGATCCACTTCTTCCAGGAGAGTCTTTCAGGGACTCATCTCGAATGGTTCTATCAGCTGGATGGGACCAAGGTTCGTAACTGGGAGGAGTTGGCTACTGCTTTCTATAAGCAGTATCAATATAATGCCGACCTTGCCCCTACACGTACCCAACTCCAGGGTATGTCGCTAGGTTCAAGCAAAGGTTTTAAAGAGTACGCACAGAAGTGGAGGGATCTGGCTGGCAGGGTGCAGCCTCCGTTGACTGACCGGGAGTTGGTAGACATGTTCTTGGGGACCCTATCTGGGCCATTTTTCAACCATCTTATCGGTAACTCGTCTGCAGGGTTTATTGATCTTATTCTGACTGGAGAGAGAATTGAGGCTGGGTTGAAGTCTGGTAAGATTCCGAAGGGTGCATCTACAAGTTCTGAGAAGAAACCCTTCAAGAAGGAGGCCAGTGCTGTATATGGCTCCAGACGACAAGAGAAACCTGAGCACCGCCAATCTGTCAACGCGGTGATGATTGCCAAGCCTGCTGCCGCTCCTCGGCAAACCAATCCTCAAAGGGCTGAAAGACCCAGGAGAGAGTTTACCCGTTTGAGTATGACCCTATCGCAGATCTTGCCACAGTTGCTATCCACCAACCTAGTAACTGTCAGAGAGGCCCCAAAAGTTGTGAACACTGCCTCCCCCAAATACAACCCAAATGCCCGCTGTGCTTATCACTCCGATAGCCCGGGGCATTCCACTGATGACTGTTGGGCATTAAGGAATAAGGTGCAAGACCTTATTGACGCAAAAGAGATACAGTTTGAAGCGCCTGAGAGGCCAAATGTGGTAACTGCTCCTATGCCCCAGCATGGAGTAAATGCTGTTGATGAAGATGTTTACGCTGTTTCTGTGAATGATGTAGCTACTCCCTTAATGACTGTCAAGAGGAATCTACTGCTGGCCGGTTTATTTCCGGGTTGCAGCGAGGGTTGCCTTTTCTGTGCTGTTTCTCTCTCTGGTTGTCCTTTGCTGAAGTTGGGCATCCAAAGCCTAATGGACAGCAAGGAGATTCTGTTTAAGAAGTCTGTTGTTCAGTTGGTTCCGGTAGAAGAAGTTGTTGTTGTTACAATCTTCAATAATCCAATCAAGGCTCTCCCAAGGAAGCCTGTTCAAATCATGACTGTCGCACCTGTTATTATTACTGTCCCGGGGCCTCTCCCCTACGAATCTGATAAGGCTATCCCCTGGCACTATGGGGCAGATGTGTATGTGAATGGAATCAAGCAAGAATTTAACACTGGCACCAGTATCAGCAATATCACTGGTCCAGCAAAGGTTACCCGCAGTGGCTGGCTCTTCTCGCCTGACATTGCACCGCCAGCTATTCGAAGACCCCTTACTATAACGCCTGCAAGTATACCTGCTCCTGTTTCTGATCAAGTTGTTTCCCCTGCTGCCGAGTCATCCAATGCTCGGGGCAAAGGAATTGAAGACGAGCCTGCCCGGATGGAGGCACCAATACCTATAACTGCTGAAGCCTCCCAACCAGAAATGGAGGAAATCCTAAAAATAATCAAGAAGAGCGACTTTAATGTTGTGGAATAGCTGGGGCATACGCCCTCCAAGATCTCCATGCTCTCCTTGCTCCTGTGCTCAGAGGCCCATGCTAAGGCCTTGATTTCATTTCTCAAGACGGCCCACGTGCCATAGAAGACATCTGCAGTTCAATTCACCGATTGCGTAGCAAATCTGACAGCGGACAATGGCTTGGGTTTCTCAGATGCTGACCTTACTGCCAAGGGAAGGGACCACAATGATGCCCTGCATGTCTCTATTGAATGCAGGGGCACTACTCTGGCGCATGTGTTGGTGGACACTGGTTCTTCCCTAAATGTGCTACCCAAGAAAGCCTTAGACCGTTTGGATTGTGAAGGCCTGGAACTGAAACCTAGCAATATCATCGTCAGAGCCTTTGACGGTTCCAAGAGGATGGTCCATGGAGAGGTGGACATTCCTATCCGTGTGGGTTCTCAAGTATTCGACTCTACTTTATATGTGATGGATATCCGTCCATCGTATTCTTGTCTACTGGGTCGACCTTGGATCCACAAAGCTGGGGCAGTGACCTCTACCTTGCACCAGAAGCTGAAATACCCCGTCAGAGGGAAGATTGTCATTGTGCAGGGAGAGGAGGAGTATATGGTGAGCCATTTGAATTCCTTCAGGTACATTGAGATGGACGGGGAGTTTATCGAAACCCCCTTTCAGCATTTCGAAGAGGTACTTCCAATTTCAGCAGCAGCAGAAACAGCGGTCGAAGAGGATGTTCCTTTGAAGATGGCTTCCCTAAAGGATGCCCGGGCTGTGATTCAGAAAGGTGAATGTGCTAACTGGGGCAGGCTTCCCGACTTTACACAGAAAACTGACAAATTTGGACTGGGTTTTACTGCAGAGGGACAGAAAGCTATGCGGAAGGCAAAAACCAGAAGACCTCCTGTGCTTATTACCAATCCAGGAGTGAATGTTGTTGGGGAGGATAATGAAGTGGATGAAGCTGAGTTCAATAGCTGGATCTACCCGACAACTGATGGTGGATTGACCAATTGGATTGCCAAAGACCATACTCCTGTTACTTTTGTTACGCAATAATAAACTTCTTTGTTTTTTTATTTATAATAAACAATTAAAAACTTTATGGCCCGGTGTCTTACCCGGGGCACCGTTGGCTTCATTTGTGAGGGCATATAAATTGCCATTTCATATATCATAAATAAAAATCTTGGACGTTTTCTCGCATTTCAAATCTTATGCTCCTTTTCTGTCTTTCCTTCCTTTATATATATTTCAAAACAGCTGTATTTACACACACTCACTCATACAGGTTTCAATCCACTCTGGATCTCACTGGTAACGACTCTGCTACTGCCAGTTATGACTTCGAAAATCCGATCAACTTAGCCGAAGACGAAGGTGAAGATGATTGCGAAGTGCTTGGCGAGCTTGCAAGACTGTTACTCCAGGAAGAGAGGGCAATTCAACCACATGAAGAGCCAGTGGAAACAATAAATCTGGGTACTGAGGCAGACAGAAAGGAAGTTAAGATTGGTGCCAACCTAGAGCTCAGCGTGAAGCAACGGTTGACTCAAATGCTACATGATTACATGGAGATCTTTGCCTGGTCCTACGAAGACATGCCCGGGTTGGATACCGATATTGTGGTCCATCATTTGCCTACTAAGGAAGACTGCCCTCCGGTCAAGCAAAAGGTCCGCCGTATGCGTCCAGAGATGTCTGAGAAGATCAAAGCCGATGTTATGAAACAGTTTGATGCCGGGTTCCTCGCAGTGACTTCTTACCCTCAGTGGGTTGCTAATGTGGTGCCGGTACCAAAGAAAGATGGAAAGGTCAGAATGTGTGTCGACTACAGGGATCTGAACAGGGCCAGTCCCAAAGATGACTTCCATTTACCTCACATTGATGTCCTTGTTGACAATACAGCTCAGCATAAGGTGTTCTCTTTCATGGATGGTTTTTCAGGGTATAATCAGATCAAGATGGCTCCTGAAGACATGGAAAAAACTACCTTTGTTACTCAGTGGGGCACCTTCTGCTACAAGGTCATGCCCTTTGGACTAAAGAACGCTGGGGCAACCTACCAACGTGCCATGGTTGCTTTATTTCATGACATGATCCATCATGAGATAGAAGTGTATGTTGACGACATGATTGCAAGGTCTCAGACTGAGGAAGAACACCTTGATCATCTGCAGAAGTTGTTTGACCGGTTAAAATTGTACAAGCTGAGATTGAACCCGAACAAGTGCACCTTCGGGGTAAGATCTGGGAAATTGCTAGGCTTCGTTGTAAGCGATAAGGGTATTCAAGTGGACCCTGCCAAGGTTAAAGCTATTCAAGAGATGCCAGTTCCTAAGACGGAGAAAGAGGTCAGAGGCTTTTTAGGACGCCTGAATTATATTGCTCGGTTCATCTCACACCTAACTGCTACCTGTGAGCCAATCTTCAAGCTGCTGAAGAAAGATCAGGTAGTACGTTGGAATGATGAATGTCAGGCTGCTTTTGACAGAATCAAGGAGTATCTCCAAGAACCACCCATCCTTATGCCACCGGTTGAAGGGAGACCTCTGATACTATACCTGACAGTACTTGACAACTCAATGGGGTGCGTGCTGGGGCAGCATGACGAGTCTGGCCGAAAAGAGCATGCCATTTATTACCTTAGTAAAAAGTTTACCGACTGTGAGACCCGATACTCACTGCTTGAGAAAACTTGTTGCGCTTTGGTATGGGCTGCTCGCCGGCTGAGACAGTATATGCTGACTCACACTACCTTGTTGATCTCAAAGATGGATCCTATAAAGTACATATACGAAAAGCTTGCTCTGTCTGGGAGAATAGCAAGATGGCAAATGATCTTGACGGAATACGACATCCAGTATATAACCCAGAAAGCCATCAAGGGAAGTGTATTGGCAGACCACTTGGCACATCAGGCAGTAGATGACTATCAGTCAATGAACTTCGAGTTTCCAAACGAGAGCATCATGATTGTGACTGATTGTGAGGTACCTGGACCGGATGAAGGACCTGAGGAAGGATCCCGATGGTCTATGCACTTTGACGGAGCCTCCAATGCTTTGGGTAACGGTATCGGCGCTGTAATCATATCGCCTCAAGGCACTCATACTCCACTCACTGCCCGACTATGTTTCAACTGTACCAACAACATGGCGGAGTATGAGGCGTGCATCATGGGTCTTCAAGCTGCGATCGACCTAAGGATCAAGTTTCTGAGTGTCTTCGGAGATTCCGCTCTTGTGATCAATCAGATCAAAGGAGAGTGGGATACGAAACATCCGAACCTTATTCCTTACAGGGAATGTGTGTTGACCTTGATCCCCCACTTCACGAAGATAACCTTTGAACATTTCCCAAGAGAGGAGAATCAGCTGGCGAATGCGTTAGCTACAATGTCTTCTATGTTCAAGGTCAAATGGGATAATGAGGCTCCTCGGATCATCATCTAGAAATTGGACGAACCGGCATACTGTTGTGATCTCGAGACTGAGTTGGTAACTGAGAAGCCTTGGTACCATGAGGTGAAGAGATATCTGGAAGCTCAGGAATACCCTGAAGGTGCGTTTGTCAATGATAAAAAGTTCCTGAGAAGGTTCGCAGCGAAATTCTTCCTTAGCAATGGCATCTTGTACAAGCGAAACCATGATTCGACCTTATTGCGTTGTGTGGATAAAGCTGAAGCAGAAAGGATCACGGAAGAGCTACATGAAGGAACCTTTGGTACACATTCCAGTGGGCACACTATGGCGAAGAAAATCCTTCGGGCAGGGTATTTCTGGTCCACAATGGAAGCTGACTGCTACCAACATTCTCGGACATGCCATAAGTGCCAGATATATGCAGACAAGGTGCATGTTCCTCCAGTTCCTCTAAATGTTCTGACTGTGCCTTGGCCGTTTGCAATGTGGGGCATAGACATGATCGGTGAGATTAAACCTACGGCATCTAATGGGCATCGCTTCATCCTGGTGGCGATTGACTATTTCACGAAGTGGGTCGAAGCAGCTTCCTACGCTACGGTAACCAAGATTGTTGTGGCACGGTTTATTCGGCACAACCTGATCTGTCGATACGGCGTCCCAGAAAGAATTATTACAGACAACGGTACCAATCTCAATAACAAGATGATCATTGAGCTCTGCGAGCAGTTTAAGATACAGCACCACAACTCTTCTTCTTACAGACCGAAGATGAATGGGGCTGTAGAAGCAGCGAATAAAAACATTAAGAAAATCGTGCAGAAGATGACAGTGACTTATAAAGATTGGCACGAGATGTTACCATTTGCTCTACATGGGTACCGTACCTCATCCAGGACGTCAACCGGGGCAACTCCTTTCTCCTTAGTCTACGGTATGGAGGCAGTCTTACCGATCGAAGTGCAAATACCCTCTCTCCGGATAATGAAGGATGCAAATCTGAACGAAGATGATTGGATCCAGACACGACTTGATCAGTTAAACCTTATTGATGAAAAGAGACTTGCTGCTATCTGTCATGGTCAGACGTACCAGAAACGGATGATCAGGGCATTTAACAAAAAGGTCAGACCACAGGAATATCAAGTTGGGGATCTGGTAATCAAGCGAATCATCCTTCCTCAGAGTGATCCAAGGGGCAAATGGACCCCTACGTACGAAGGGTCATTTGTGGTTAAACATGTGTTCTCAGGAGGAGCCATGATTCTAACCAACATGGATGGTGACGACCTTCCTCACCCTGCTAATGCAGACATAGTAAAAAGATACTATGCATAAAAAAGACCCGCTAGGCTGACATGCCTAGGCAAAAATTAGGGCTTCCCGGCGAACCAAAAGGGTTCAGGCAAAATGAAGGGATGAAATGAAAAAAAATCTGTACACCCGGCAAGTCGAAAACCTGAAAAGGAGGCTTGGGCAAAAATGGGTATCCCGGTGGACTGAAAACCCGAAAGGGCGGTCCAGGCAAAAGTTAGGGGTAAAGCGTAATACTATGTCTCATTGGATCACTTTGCATCCAGAATCCGGTATCTACATCAAGTTCAGACGGCATCGATCAGTCAGCTTCATCTTCAACCAAGGTCATCAAGTGATGAGACGCTCGGAGATATAAAGGCAATAGCAGAGTTGAAACCCAGTGGATCATTCATTTCACACAGCTGTTTTATTTTCTCTTGTACAAATTGTATAAACTCTTTTGTTCGGAGGCGTTCTCTTACTAGGACGTCAGCCTCTTGTACATAAACGCCTATTTTTCAGGCAAATTCAAAATCAATACAAAATCACCTTTCAGTTAAAATTGCCAATTGTTTTTCCTTTTCTGTTTTGTTTTGCGAAGAACGTCCAAGGTTCAATTTATGATATATGCATTGACAATAATTTGTTAACTCATGAATACTTGCATACGAAACAAAGGATTAATTACAGGTAACATTAGAAACAGGGGCAATAAAGAGTTGTCTAAGCAATCTAATTGTTCTATCCTCCAAGGTACCCAGGTAGGTTCAGCTGAAGAACATAGCCAGTACATCCCAATTCCCCAGAGAGTGAGCCAGCAAGTCAGTACACTCTCTCAAGCAAAGTTATCAAATCTTAAAGAGGTTGGGTATCCTCCAGCAGATCTCAACATTCCCCGGCAGTATATATACAGTCTTAACAAGCATCCCCGGCAATCTTGGTCTAAAGATTGTTCCCCGGCGGTATACCAGACATTCATTGGAGTCACTTCCCCGATACAGTCCCAAACTTCCCCAGGAGAGTCCAACCCAGCTTCCCCAGGAAAGTTGGAATCCATGTCCCCCAAGCAGTAAACTTATCCCCAGTAGATTCTGGAAGCTTCTCCCCGCAGAGCACGAACGCGTCCCCCGGCTTTATTCAAAGAGTTATTTCCTCACCAGGATATAACTGGGTTATCCTCAGCCAAAAGCCACGGAAAGAGCGTCCTTGACGAAGTCTTCTTATCCCCAGCGAAGTCTATTAACACTTCCAGCACAACAAGGGTATCCCCAGCAAGTTATTATCAACATTCCAGCAAAGCATCTCTATCCCCACAGAGTATTGCTTCCCAGCAAGATTGCTAGAGTACTTTTCTCCCCGCAGAGTAATCCATTCGCCAAGTTGTTCCCCAACGGAGTTATCTTCTCCTACCGGTATTCTTGCAACTCTCATCCCCAGCAGAAGCAAAAATCTATCCTTCAACATCAGCCCAGGATATGACTTCCCGGCACCCGTCAAGGATTTACTCTCCTAGACAAAAACATACATTCATAAACATCGCATTTCCATACATTATAGAATGCATATACGCATCATATCTTACAAATCTCATTTACATTGAGAACATCATTGCTTGATCCATATCACGCATTGCATATGACTGACCTTTACCTTTCAGGAAAGATCCAGTTAAGTTCTCAGCTATATCCAAGACCTAGACCGGTTCAGTTAAATCGACCCTAAGATTTTTTTGTTTCTTATCCAGTCAAAGGCCTTCTCTGGTTCATTCAAATCGACCCTAAGATCTCCCTATTTCTTATCCAGTTGAAGACATCAAGACCTAGACCGGTTCAGTTAAGTCGACCCTAAGACTTTTCTGTTTCTTATCCAGTCAAAGGCCTTCTCTGGTTCAGTCAGATCGACCCTAAGATCTCCCTGTTTCTTACCCAGTTGAAGATTTCAAGACCTAGACCGGTTCAGTTAAATCGACCCTAAGATTTTTCTGTTTCTTATCCAGTCAAAGGCCTTCTCTAGTCCAGCTAAATCGACCCCTAACAGATTTTCCTGATGAAGACTCAGTAGAAGATATCCAAGATTCTCTCAATGATTACTGTTGAGGTTGAAGTCGCCCAAGATTCTCTCAATGATTATTGTTGAGGTTGAAGTCGCCCAAGATTCTCTCAATGATTACTGTTGAGGTTGTAGTCGCCTATGGTTCTCTCCCCGTTACTGTGGAGGTAGTAATCGCCCCAAGATTCTCTCAGCGTTACTGTTGAAGTAGAAGTCGTCCAAGATTCTCTCAATGATACTGTTGAGGTTGTAGTCGCCTATGGTTCTCTCCCCGTTACTGCGGAGGTAGTAATCGCCCCAAGATTCTCTCAGCGTTACTGTTGAGGTTGAAGTCGTCCAAGGTTCTCTCACCGTCCCGTTGAGGTAGTAACCATCCCTGGTTCATTCATCACCTTCTGAAGCTCCAGATTCAGTTCCTGTAACCAGTCAGGACACATCTATACAAAAAGGTTGAAGACCAGCTCCTGTAACAGGTCAGGTAATCATTTTTTCTTTTGCAGGTACGCAAGCTCTCGCTAAGGAATCTCTTACGCGATCAACATCCAGATGGCATCTATAAGCCCATCCACTCATCCATCATCCATCACCTCTCAGCATGGCATCTATAAGCCCATCATCCTATTCATCAATCTCCAAATGGCATCTATAAGCCCATTCCCCTATCACACTACTATGTGAGCGCAAATTTCTGGGCACTCTAGTGTTCAATCATCTTCCACCTTCGGATTACGAAAGGCACGGCAGCCAATATGCATCCTCAGGTTTAAGAAGATTGAACAGGGGCAACTGTTGTACCCCAAAATTTGCCCTCCCATATTCTTCAAGATTTGCAAAGAGCATGCTTCAAAATCTCCTCAAGGGTGGCACAGTTCAAGGGCCTCCTAACAGTCAAAAACTAGGGTTTTGATTCTGACAAAGAAATTGAAGTTTCCAAGGGTCCAATCAAGTCCCACATGCCTACAAACATGGTCAAGCATCCTCATACCAAGTTTCAAGACTTACAGCTCAAAATTGCACAGTCAAAAACCCTAATAGCTCTACAGTCAACTGTAGGGGCAAAATGGTCATATGACAGTCAAAAGTTCAAATTTTTGGTCAACATCTCATTTTGAAGCCACAAACATCATTTGATCAATGCTTGACCATGATTCTCAAAGTTTGGCTCAAAAAGTCTCAAGATGCAAAAGTTTCCATATTTGGACAGTTGAAAAAGTCAACTGTAACTTGACCAAGGAATAACTTCCACATGGATTATCAGAAAAATTCCATCCAAAGCTAATTTTGAAGAGAAAGACATTTCCTACAACTCCTCTTCACAATTCAAGTCCAATAAATGCTCTCACAAAAAGTTATGAATTTTAACATTATAGGTCATTTTCAAAAGTCAACAAAAAGGGACTTTAAGTCAAAGGCCATAACCTGAGATTGGTAAATCAAAATGACATGGGACTAAAGGCATTGGTTAGAGGACTTCAAGACCTTTCCAAAATGTCCAAGAACATGAGCAAAGCTTAAAAATTGAGCAAGATATGCCTTGTGGAAGTTGGGAAATTTTTGGATATTTTGAAAAGTCAACTTTGCTTCAAATGTCTTAAAAATGCTAATGGGCCTCTTTTTCTTCCAAGAATCATTATCCAAGGCGTGTGCACGACCATTTGGCCCAAAGGAAAGTTTTTCATCATTTTTATTTATTTATTTGAATTTTTAAATGCTAATAATTCATTTAATTAAAATAAATATGTGGAAAATACTAAACCTAAGTTTTTAAATCTTTTTATGCATGGAATACACTCAATATTTCGTGCATGATCAGATTTGGAAAGAATCATGGTGATTGGACATGATTTGAATCAAATTAGCTTGAAAAAGATTGAAAAAATTATGGCATGGAAATCAAATATTTTCTCATCAATTCATTGATTCTTTGGACCAAATTTTGAACCCTAATCATTCACACATATATACTCATGCAAACCCTACTCCTCAGAACCTCTCAGCTGCGCAAGAACACCATAACCAAGCTTGAGTTTTTTTGACAAAAATTTCAATACTGAAAACCATCTTCCAGTGCGATTCAAACCAAGATAATTATTCTATTGCCTTGCTGAGCCATCAAGAAAGGTGTTTGAATCAAAATCACTAACTCTAACGCCCAGAATTGGTATAGGGAATTCAAACTTTTTCACATTTTTTTCATATTCGTGTTTCAATATTCAAGCATTCTCGTTGCATTTTTCTTGTGGATTCCTACTAATTGATTGATTCTGAAACTAACTGCATACTTTAATTGAGTTTTCGTGCCAAATTAGAGGATTCACCATTGAAACAGGCTAGGGTTCTTCAAGCTTCGAATTGGGTACTTTCACCTACTGTAAAATTGAGACACCTCAATACCATGATTGAAATCAGGGAGCTTGGACGATTTGAAAACATCCCTCGCGCCTAATTTATATAACAATATGGCCTAATCGCTATTTTAAAAAATGGTGTATTTTGGGGGGGGGGGGTTTAAAACCCCCGTTAACCTTTTTTATGTTTCAGGAAAAAAATCCAAACGAAGAAGAAGAATAGGTGGCACCATCTGGTTGGAGCATTTGAATTTTCGCGCTAAATCATCCACTAACCATTGTTTTATCTTATATTATTTGTTTCCTATTATATAATCAAAACGCGTAGTTGGAGCAGTTGGCAAAGCATAGTATTGGTAATCCCTGGGACCTGGGTTCGATCCCAGGTCCCCCTCCCTTTCCCTTATATTTTTCTCCTAATTATGTTCTCATGTAGCTCATGCCCTGAAGATCACCATACGCTCCCCACTCAAACGTGCCACACGTCCCACAATCTCCATCCAAGGGCCAAGATCTGAGGCCTATGATATGCTGCAGTCAACACACCTACACGCTAGCCAAAAAGTCAATAGGGCCAAGGCTTAATGGGCCAGAATTGCTAGGGCTACACCTCCAATTGGGGACAGAACCCCCCAAGGTATTGTATTTCTTTTCTTTTCTTTATTTTATTTGTTTCAATTATTTCTTTTTTTTAATTAAATTCTTCAATTAATTTATTTTCATAAAATATAAAATAATACAAAAATCATAAAAAGACAAAAAATTAAATATATTTTATTTAACCAATATTTTTGTAAATAAAGTCTTGTATCAATTAATTAGTTTTTATTCTAGGGTTAATTTTAATATCTTTTCTTAATAAATTAAAAACTTGTAGAATTAGGTTTAATTTTGGGTAATTTTCATATTTTCTTAATAAATTAAAAAATAGCTAGAATTAGGGTTAATTAATATTTTAATTCCATTTAATTCTCATTAAAATCATAAATACCAAAATCTCAAAAATAATTTCTTTTTTCATTTTAATTTCATTAATTTGTAAATAATAATTTAATTCCTTTAAAAAAGGGTCAAACGCCCTCGCTTTCAATTTGAATTCAATTCGCGCATTTTATTTTATTTCGTATAATATTGATGTAATTCTCCCAAAGCCATGTAACTCGGACAGTTTATATTTCTCGCACATTATTTCTTTATTTCTGTCAAATCGGGTCCTGGATTTAATTTGGCGATGTGGACCCGCGCCTTTGTAATAGTTTAGGAACTTTTATTTCTCGCAATCTTTTTAACTGTTAATAATGGCATGCAAGAATGAATGACAAAAATAAAAACAAACGCGTAGATCACCCATGACGTGACAAGACAAAATATCTGAAAACGACACACAAATCACACACCACCCCTAGGGTACGCCTCACTGTTGCCTTGCCTCGAAAGGTGATCGTCGAGTAGAGGATGTCTTAGTAAGTCCTCATGATCCGGGAACCTGGCATGAGGGTAGCTTCTAAGGTGTCTTTCCATTGCTCTGGTGATCACCATGTCCCGAACCTTCGAATTGACCCGAACACCTCCAACGGTGGTGCTACCTACCTCTCAATGGTGGGATGGCACTACTTTAAAGGACATTTACACAGACGAATTCCTTAGGGTAGGTAGACGACTCTAGATACTTGCTCTAAATTTCAAACAAAATTCAAAATACTTTTCACACCGACACCTTTTCAAAAAGCTTTCGAAAGCAATTTTTCAAACACTCTTGAGGACCAATACAAGAGTCGAACTGAAATTTTCAAAGAAACTTTTTTTAAAACCCACAATTGAAAAGCGAACAAACCATTTTTGAAAACACAATGAGCAAGTATCTAAGAGCCCATGGATAACCATGGATAGAAAGGGTGCTAACACCTTCCCTTTCTATAATCTACCTCCCGAACCGAGAGCAATCTCTTTAAGGAATTTTTCTGTGCTTTTGTCCTTTCCATTTGGAGAAAATAAAAGACGGTGGCGACTCTTGCTTACCGCGACATTTCGCGAAACCAGCGTTAAACAGTCAGTTCCAGATCCACCGATCACACTTAGCATTGTCAGAAGTCCAAAATGGGGCATGTAGGGCACATCAAGCAGGCCATAAAATGAAATGGCTGTTATTTCGATACGGCTTGTATTGGCCTAGCATGCTCAAAGATTGCATAGACTTTGCTAAAGGATGTGAGGAATGTCAGAAACATGCAGGGATTCAACATGCCCCTGCAAGTGAGTTGCATTCGATCATCAAACCATGGCCATTTACAGGATGGGCATTGGATTTGATAGGAGAAATAAATCCTGCTTCGTCCAAAGGACAGAAATATATCTTGGCAGGAATAGATTATTTTACCAAGTGGATCGAAGCTATACCATTAATAGTTGCTGATCAAGAGGCTATTATTGAGTTTATACAGAAGCACATTATCTATAGGTTCGGATTGCCAGAGAGCATAACCACAGACCAAGGCTCTGTGTTTACTGGTAGAAAGATGCAAGAATTTGCCCAAGAAATGGGGTTTAGATTGCTAACGTCAACGCCATATTATGCTCAAGCAAACGGTCAAGTCGAAGCAGCCAATAAAGTGATAATAGGATTAATCAAGAAGCATATTGGTAAAAAGCCAAGAAACTGGCACAAAACTTTGGACCAAATATTATGGGCCTGTAGAACATCTCCTAAGGAAGCTACTAACACTATGCCTTTCCAACTCACATTTGGTCATGATGCAGTGCTGCCAGTAGAAATTCATCTACAATCAGTTCGAATTCAGAGACAAAACGAAATCCCAGCTGCATTATATTGGGAAATGATGATGAATGAATTAGTTGAGTTGGACGAAATTAGATTACATACATTGGAAATTTTGATGAGACAAAAAGAAAGAGTGGCCAGAACATACAACAAAAGGGTGAAGAAAAAAGTATTCATTATTAATGACTTAGTTTGGAAAGTCATATTGCCCATGGACAAGAAAAATAAAGCATTAGGTAAATGGTCACCTCATTGGGAAGGACCTTTTCGAATATTAAAAGTATTCTCAAACAATGCATATGAAATCGAAGAACTGGTGGATGATAAGCGTATCCTAAAGGTTAATGGGAAATATTTAAAGAAATATAAGCCACGCCTGCAGGAGATTCGAATAGTAACAACGTAACCAAGATATTATAAAAAGGCCAAAATGGCAAGATGAGATGCCAAAATGGCGTTGTTCGAATATTACATATAAGAAACCAAATTGTAGTCAAATAAACACTGAAATTTAGAAATAAGAATTATTTTTCAATCTGTTGAAAGTGCTTCGAAAAGATTCAAGTCTCTGCTGAGCGAAATGCCTGGCTCCTTCCAAGGTTGTCACTTCTCCTTTAAGTTGTTCTGCAGTTTCCATTTCTGCAAGCCCCTGGTTGAGAAGCTCTTCGAATTGGTTACCAGCAGTATTGGTTTCGAAGGTTATTTGTTGTTCTTTAGCCTCCTTAACCTTCTGTTGAAGTTCCAGAATCTGCCTTTCCCAAAGAAGTATGGACTCATCTCGAGCCTCATAATCAGTTTTCTCCTGCTTTAGATGCATAGCTTGATCCTCAGCTTCTTGAGAGAGTTTTGAAGCTTGTTCATAAGCAGCATCCATTGCAATGCGTTTTTCTTGAACCTTCTTGGCAGCAGATTCATCTTGGAGAAGGTAACCAGTTACGCTGTCCAGCAAAGAGTGAAGATCGAACAAGAGAGTACTAACTGGCAAGGAGCAGGTAGCAAGATTGACCTTTGTAAGCAACTCCTTCATAGTATAGCAAGCAGTGCTATCTTGTTTGAGCACTTCGAATATATCCACATTGAGAATTGTTTTCCTGATCTTATTAAGAAGTACAATTCTTTCATCTGTGGGAAGAGGATAGCTGGTCGAACTTGTGCCAGCCCTAGCAAGTGGGATGTCCCTTTGAGCCAGCTTTGCCTTCATGTACCCAATAGGGTCATTTCGTCTCAGGGGTGCAAGCTCCTCGTCAGTCATTCAAGACAAAGAGGATTGAGGGAGTTCCACACGTAGGGGAGTCACGTCCATTTCAACCTCCATGGGTTTGTTGGTTGCATCACCATCCCCTTCATTCATTTCATGCTCATGATCTTCTTTATCATCATCCAAGTCCACCACTTCGATGTCTTCTTTTTCACTGCTATATGCATTGGACTCCGTCCCAGCAGTCGAACCATCATTGGCATCCTCCTCCTCAGACTCTTCATCTGCATATTCTTCGTTTCTTTGGCCAGAATGAGCTTTCTCTCCTTTAGTTTGAGTGTCCTTTGGATCCTCTTGAAGGGTTTCAAGAGGGGACTTTTGAAGAGAGGCTATTTGCAAATCTTCTGCAGATGTTTGAAGTGGTGTTTCGTTTGTCTCTTTCAGAGGAATAGAGGTACCTTGATCATCCTGCTGTTCAGAAGTTCCAGCCAGAACCTCCATATTAGAGGAACCTTTGTTCTGTATAAGGTTGCTGGAATCTCCTTGAGGAGAGGAGTTGAGTGGAGCATCAGCTTTGGATGGTGAGTTCGAAGTAGTGGAAGCTGGATTCAAGATGTTCTGCAAGGAGCAAAAGAATGTTAAAAACATGCACCAAGGTAATAAGAAATTATTATTTTCAGAGATTTAAAAGTTCAATTTACCTGTGGACTCTCGGAGGAGAGGTTGCTAGCTATGCGTTCCAACATTACGTTGGAGGTCGAAGGTGGAAGTTTGGATTTGGGTGAGGGAGCAGCATCCCTGGAATCTAGTCCAGAGACACTAGTTGGAACGGTACTCTTTGAAATATCCTTCTTCTGCTTCTTCTTCGAAGCAGTTGGTAAGTTTCCTCCAGCCTTGGGGTCTTCCCCAGTGGTGTTTGATTTTCGCTTCTTGGGAGTAGTAGGAGGAAGTTTGTTGGTCTGAAAAGATTTAAACAAAGAGTTAGATGCAAACCATAAAACGTTAGTGAATTCGAAACATCAAGGCTAAGTGATTACCGTTGGAGTTGGAACACTGGTTGTTGTTGGTATTGTTGTTGTGGTTGTTGCAGCAATGGTTGTTGTTTCAGATGGAGTCACTTTGTCAGTAGTTTCGGTAGAGGCTTGAGAGGCGCTCCCTTCTTTCGACTTCGAAGCGGCTGTCTTTATCCTGATGGCTGAAAATAGAAACAATTAAAGCAAAGGTTAAAGAGATGGAAAATGAAAAATGTTTGGGATTTTCCCAAGCATTCGCACCTGTGCCTTGATCAGATTTAATCGACATGGCAGAAAGGTCGTATCGAAGGTGTCCTGGGAAATCGTGGAGCCAGTGTCGAGCCCATGTCACAGTCTCAGATGGCTTTGGTTTCTTTTGAAGATGTTTGAACATCTCTTTGCAAGTGAACCACCAAGGATATGGGGGAAACCAAGCCAGAGCCAGTTCTGAGGTAGGTAATCTAGGAAATTTAGGTGGATGCATTTCGAATGCCAACCTATACCTATCCTCAGGTGACAACCCTGAAGGAAGTTTTAACTTAGAAACTTTTTGTTTGAATTTTTCCTTCAAGGTCTCAGCCGCTTGATGCACAGTGGATTCCAAGCGTGTGGGGTCATAAGTAGTTTCAAAATAATTTTGAAAAGCTTTAATCTCTTTGGCATGAGTAAACATACCTTTCTTGGCTGGTACCTGCACATCAAAGGCATCAATTAGTTTCTGTTGAATTGTAAGAGTATCGAACATATAAGTTTGATAAAACTTGGTCCACCATTCCAGAAACCCCTTAGCTGTGAAATGGGTAGGTTCGAAGGTTATTAGCTCAAACTGGGCAAAGCCTTGGTATTGTTCTTGCTATAATTTGGCTTCCCGTGCCTTGAAAGTTCGCCCAGAGGTAATGGCACTCTCAGTTTGAAATAAGGGTTCAGGAATTAGTTGGCATAAGCCAAACTGTCTCGAAACAAAATTTGGCTGGTAAGCGAAAAGGAAAATCTGATTCTTGGCATGAGTTATTCTTGAAGAAATGAGTCTAGGTAGCAAAAAGGCTCTCCATACATCCTGAATCTCCTTGCTCTTGACAGCTTCTGAGAGAGCCATGGTGAACCAGGAAGGTCCATGAGCCCTCGAAGCAAAAGGCGCCATGGTCTCTTCGAACTTATGCCTTTTGGAGAATATCATGATGTACTTCGAGAATAGGACTTTGAAGTCATCTTTGTCGTCATTTGGAGTTAATCTTCGCAGCCTAGTTCCTTCGACTATTCTATCAGTTATCTCAGGGTCTTGTTCATCAATGGTGTTGGCAGTTGACAAGGAGGGTTCGAACATGGCATTTAGCCATAGCTGAAGTAACCAAAAAGGGCCAGCCAACAGGATATTCTTGGAGGTATGAGATTTTAGGCTCGAAACAGCTGACCTTAGGCTTTCATAAAGGTCAACTAAGAGCAGTTCACTTAAGCACACTCTTCGATTTTCATGCAAATCCCTAGCTAGAGGAATAAACCTACTGACTACCTGTAGGGATCTACTGCAGAAGACGTATCTTGACAGCCATAGGGTAAGGAAAGCAATATGTTCTACATCAGACACACTGTCTCCCTCAACATGGTAGTGACTGATAAACTTGGAAAAACTTGTTAGTTTGACTTCGAAGTCGATTATGCTTGAATGTTCTTCGTTGTCAGGGATATATGTTTCTCCTACTGGTGATAGCCCAGTGATGGCCGCTATGTCAAAGAAGGTAGGGGTGATCATTCCACCAGGGAGATGGAAAGTATTATAGGTACTGTCCCAGAAATAGAGGGACGCGAATAACAAAGGGTGGCTGTAAGTGAAACCAGGCTTCGACAGCTTAATCAAGTTGTAGATACCTAATTCTTCCCATTGCTGGGATTTCTTAGCTTCTACCTTATTGAACCAGTTTTGATAAGCAGTGTCGGAGGTGGGGCAAGATCGAAACGGTTTAAAATTACTTTTTACATAGTCTAATACAAAAGGGTCCTTAGGAGGAACAGTTGGATTTTCCATGGTGTTTGAGCCAGAAGATTCTATTGCCTTAGGGGCGTCCATTTTGTTAAACAAGGGTTTGAAACTATAGCAAACTGGGAAAATTTTCCTGGTATCTTTTAAAATTTCAAAAACCGTAAGAGGGCCCATTAAAGCTAACCTCTTACCAGCAGCGGTGGTAGGAATGAGTACCTGTGATGCATAAAGCATTTCTTTTTCCTTTGAGATCATCTAGGGAGCAAGAACGGATTGACCTTGGTGAGTGATAACCTTACTTTCCATTGTAGTTCCTGCGGTCTTTCCTTTCTTCTTGGAAACCTTTTTGAGTTGGGATGAAGTAGAAGAAGACATTTTTGAAGAATGTTGAAAGCTTAGGGTTTTTTTTTTGGCGAGAGAAGAAGGATAAAAGATTCAGAATGTGGAAAGAAAAGAAAAAGACTAAGTTGATGATGTTTTATAATGTGGAAGTTTAAGCATCCACTGAGTAAGGTTGTGATACGTGGTGCTTATGGTTTGGTGTGATGAAGAGGTGGCGTAAAGTTAACATGGGTAATAGGCGTGATTAAAGATAATCATTGTTTTGTAACTGCACCATACTGTGAAGTGGCTCCAGGCGGTTAAGGAATCCAAAAAGTGTTATGATTGACGTGACTGGAGTCAAATGCATTAAATGTTACGATGATTTGAAGGTCGCATCAAAATCTTGTGTGGATGTTTAAAATAAGTATTTCTCAAAGAAATCGAAACACATATTCTAAAGGGGCATTTTGTTGGCTGAAGATTTTGATAATATTATTAGAAGCCAAGTGAATTTAACGTTTCGATCGAAATGAAACAAAGCGTCATGTTTCGAAGTAGCAGAAGCAGTGTTTCGAATAAGCATATCAAAGCTTGGAGCTTCGAGTGGCAATTATGGGAACGTATCTAAAGAAGTCTCGAAATGACAACAAGGCTGTGTCTGAGAAGTGCGTTCGAAGCGGAGAAGTACCAAAACATTTGAAATTCAAATGCAAGCGGGACATTCGAAGTTTGAAATTTATGTACTGGAGCATTTGGAGACACGTGGAAACAAGAGAGAGGCATTGTTCTGCATGTTCTGAACGTGGCATAATCTTATAGCAAGACCGTTATGGTCGAAGTAGTATAAATAGAAGTCTTAGTATTAGGATTTCGTGTGTCATATCTATTGTACTAAATACTCAGTAAACATTCAAATTACCACATGGCTAGGGAAACGAATGCAAGAGCAATGTACGTATGATAGCACCACATGTTTATGATTTAATGAAAACCTTTTATCATTTCCAGTACTTTCCTTTATCTTCCTGCCAAATACCATTTACAAGTTTTCTCATTTAAAGTCTTTTTATTCGAAATCTTTTCATTGAAGCCTTACATTTTAATGCTTTCTTTACATTTTAAACACTTTACATTTCAGAAAACTGTCATACTTTTCATGCCTTTATCTTCAAGTTTTATCCTTCGAACGCCTATTTTTACTTAAAGTCGTTTTACAGATTTCTTGCATTAAACGCTTTCTTCATATTTCGAATATTTTACATTCCAGAGCATCTTTTACATTAACTGTTTTTATAATTCGAAGCCATTTACTTGCTTTTTATACAATTTTGCATGTCTTTACAATTAACATTTATTCATGCAAGTTAGTTTCGCGTACATATATTTTGATTACACCTTTAGATCTTTAAGAGAGAAATCGAAATAAGTCAAACACCTATACAACACTCAAATACCAACCATGAATATTTGTTCGATCATGAGAGTTACCCTAATGACCAATGAGTCCTAGGATCAATCTAGTCGATCCTGCGAGTTACCAGAGAAATTGAATAACAGTCAGTAAGTTTATTCGATAGTTTGGAAGACTAGCGGTTGTTTACCAGAAATCACTGGAAACAAGTGCCGATTAAAGATTCGAATGATCTTCCAGCTGTGATACGGTGGGAAGAACTGACTGTTTTCGGAATGCTAGTTTGTGTTTTGCGTTTGTTTTTGCAAAATATCGCGGTAAGCAAGAGTCGCCACCGACTTTTATTTTATCCAACAAGGAAAGGAAAAAAGCACAGAAAAATTCCTTTTTCGAGATTACTTCTGAGTACGGGGGTAGATTATAGAAAGGGAAGGTATTAGCACCCTTTCTATCCGTAGTTATCTACGGGCTCTTAGGTACTTGCTCAATTGTTTTCGAAATTGTTTTCTTTATGCTTGTGGGTTTGAAAAATTTTTTGTTTGTGTTGTACCCCAAAATTTGCCCTCCCATTTTCTCAACATTTTCTCATCACAAAGGCCCTTGGAGCTCAAAGATCCAGTTAGGTTTTCCTCTGCAAGACTTCTCTTAGCACTGTTGACCCAAATTAGGGTTTGTGTTTGCACAAAGATATTTTGACCTAAAATGCCTAAGATGACTTTAATGCTTCATGTTAGACTCCCAAGTTTATCCATACCAAGTTTCAAGCCTTGATTCCAAACTTTGCCCAGTCAATTGGACAGTTGACCTAGAAATCAGTTGTATTGGGGAAAAAGTCAACTGTGGCCAATTGACAGTCAAATCTCATGGAAATTGACCCACATCAACATTATGAACTCATATGGACCATTTGATCAAGTTTGGATCACAATTCCACAAGAAACTTGATCAGCTCACCAAAAGGGCAAAATGGTCATTTTTAGGGTTTTGACGGCACAAAGGTAATTTTTGACTGTTTGACCTAGCCAATGGCAAACCAAGCTCACATATGGACTCAAGGACCCCATGGAATTGTCTTGACATACTCAACAAGTCCAAAAGATCCCAAATGCACAAGATTGACAGTTGAATTTCCCAGTCAATTGATCAATTTTGACAGTATACTGAAAAGTCAAACTTTGACTTTTTTTGGTCAAAATCAAGTGTCAAGATTCATTTTTCATCAAAACATGCCAAATCATGAAACTTGTTCATCAAGAAATCAAGAATCACAAATTAGGGTTTGAAATGAAGATTTTTCATAACTTAGAATTTTTCTAAGTTATGAAAAACCCTAATTTTTTCATAACCATAGCTCATTTCCATCGTGCATCTTGGCCAAAACCACTTCAAACCCTTTCCCTACCATCCATACAAACTGTCCAAAGCATTAGAAGCGGACGGTAACACTCCTAATCAACATCACCATTTTCATTTTTCTGTTTTGCAGTTGAAGTGCCATAACACGATCCATTTGGTTTCAAAGCAAACTAAAGCTTCGAATAGCATCCCTGGACATCAAGGAAGATATACCAATCATCACCTTGCATTGAAAGCACCTCCATCACCAGATACGATTCCAACTGAACAGGTAAGTTCATGAACTCTTATCTCTCTATCCAGGCATTATTAGGTTTAGATTTGTGAAGAAATTATGTCACATTCATGGCCCTGAACATGCCCATATAATTAGTTTTCATTTATGTTATGTGTGCTATGATAATTTGAGGTCTGAACATGGAACAAAAACTAGGTCAGGAATTGGGGGAGAAGAAATTCTCTTTCATTTCTGAGAGTTAAATCATGTTCCTTATATGTATGAACTCGTGAGATGATGCTTTACATTTTTTGTGTTGTGAGTTTTCATTAAAAGTCAAAGAATCAGGTTCTTGTTATGGAAGCAAAGAGGCGCGCGTTTTCAAACAGAGATGGCTGGAGGTTGAAGAAGCTTGCCTTTGGGCTGGACCTGTTTCATTTTTCTTATTTGCACCCTATGTTTACTTTTGAACCCCCTTGGCCCATTGTGCTTATTTGAAACATTTTCTTGACTTTTCTTGTTATTTCTGACTTATTTATTTTTTCTCATAATATTAAAAATATAAAAAATATTTTTCACACCATTTTTGTATTTATTAGGCATTTATTTGTTTAAATTGATGTTTGTACATAAATAATACATAATATCTTTTATTTAAAAATACTAAAATTAATACCAATACATTTTATTTTCTGATTTTCATTTTATTTTATCTTTTGAAAATATTTTATAAAAATATACTTTTTTTGTAAATATTAAATATTATATTTTGTACATATTTAATATATTTATCATATAATATAAATATTTACATATTTATTAGGATATTTAGGATAAAAATACCAAATATATATATTTTTATTTTTATTAATATTTAACATTAAAAATACCTTTTTTGACAAATATACTTCTCTTTTATTTATTTTTTGTATATAATTAGTAAATATTGTATATAATACATAATAAATAATTAATACCTTTTATTTAGTAAAATTAGGGTTTTTTGCCCTAAACATAAAAAATACCCAAAAATTAATACTTTTATTTTTGTTTTCTTGACACATAAAAAACACTTTTTACATACACATAAAAAATCATTTTTGCATCTTGCATATTTATCTTATTTTATTTAATTATTGCATATTAAATAATTTGTATGATTCCATTTGGATTGTAATAGTCTAGGGTTTTAATTCTTGTCAAAATACCCCCATTTGAACATTTGTACCCCCCATCCCATATATTGTGTTGTAATAACTTAGGAACTTTATTTTTCGCATTTTACAAGCTTTCTAAATATGCCATGCTAGAATTAGGGTTGTATGCAAATCAATTAACAAAAATAGTTTGACCTAACTTCAAAGATAATCAAGCATGAAAATGGACAACACTAATCACACTTGCACCCCTAGGGTATTCCACTTGTTGCCTTCAATAATGGGCCATATTGCATGCTAGGTCTCTTTGGGAAAAACAAAATGATTCAAATGATCATAGTCCCTCGATGACGCTTTCGAAAGTTGCCTAAAAATGATCAAGTCCCTCCAAGGAAAAATTGCCCAAAGATACTTGGCACCATTGCAATTATGGTCTAAACAATGACCCGCGCCTGTCCCGTTCACATCCTAACACAAGATTGTCCACCAAATACAATGGTGGAACAAAATTGTTAAAAGGGTTAAAAAACATAGGAGAAATATTTGAGAAATTTAGGGTAGATGGCTCTTGATTACTTGCCAACTTACAAAACAAAACACTTGCCTATTTTTTAAACCACACATCAATACACTTTCAAAAACAACTTTCAAAAAAACATCAAAAACCTTTTCAAAAGACATACACCTTTGTATACATCCCAACATGGATCATTACAAAGGTTGCCACCACATTGGCCTCTTTTCAAAACATTTTCAAAAAAACACACACAAAGCACCATTTCAAACAATTGAAAATCAAGGCAAGTTGATCTAAGCAAGTAACTAAGAGCCCATGGATAACCATGGATAGAAAGGGTGCTAATACCTTCCCTTTCTATAATCTACTCCCCGAACCCAAGAAAATATCTCAAAGGTTTTTGCTGTGCTTTTTAACCTTTCCTTAGGATAAAATAAAAAGTCGGTGGCGACTCTTGCTCAACCGAAACATTTGCGAAAACAAACGTAAAACCTCAAGTCAGTTCTCCCACCGTATCACAGAACTGGCGACTCTGCTGGGGATAATATTTAAGTGGAGTAACCTTAGGGCTTAGATCACCCTCTTTCATGACTAATTGTTTGTTTGATTGCTTTATATCTTGGCTCTCTTGTTTGGGTTTGCAATCCTACACCCGGATTTTTGGAAACATTCATAGATAGCAATACGTTGTGGAAACTGTGCGGGGTATACCGACACGGTCGAAGAAATAGCTATATTAGTGCGACATATTTGTGAGTACCGGTAACCCTTAAGTTCAGTCAAGGAGAGTACGGGGCCGCTGAGTGATGTCACTAAGGACTAATGACCTAGAACCTTACTTGACCATCTTGGCCTTTCATTAGGGGTAGTGAGATGACCGGCTTTGGTGCAGTCCGAAGTTGGTAGATACTCGATACTACACTCATTGAGGGTTGTTTTCTTGGAATATTTTGGTCGCTAGTTAAGTGGCTAAACCAAAACAATGAACAATGAAAACAATCCAGTGATATTGAGCTCCTTAGAACCCGGTTACTATTTATAGGACAGGTTTTTAAGCCAACTACACTCAAGAGGGTACTTACCTATGAAACCCCATGCAAGCCTGAAACTAGGGTTTGGTGTGATTTGCTTGTACATATGTTTGTGCATACATCATGAACATCATAAAGCATCATACGCATTTACTAACCACTTCAAGGGTTTAGATCTTCATCTTTGTTCTTGTTTTGTAGGTCATGGAAATTCCTCGCAGAAAAACCATCCAAGTCAACCTTGTGAGAATCCCTCCTCAACTCAAGGGGCTCACATCAAGAATTTCGGAAAGCTCATCCTTCAGTGAAAGACATGGTAGACTGCTCAGCTTAGTCAACACCAACATTGAAGAGGACATGATGAAAGTGCTATTCCAGTTCTTTGACCCTCTTCACCACTGTTTCACTTTCCCCGACTACCAGTTGGTACCCACTTTGGAGGAATTTTCTCAACTCCTGAGAAATCCTATCCTAAATCAACTACCTTTCAACGGTACGGAAAAGGAACCAAAGCCTGAAGATGTTGCTCGAGCACTACATCTACAGCCATCTGACATCAAGGGGCATTGGGAAACTAGAAGCGGTGTCAAAGGCTTCTTAGCAAAATTCTTGTTTGAGAAGGCACAAGAATGTTGGAATTCATTGGACCTACAAGCCTTTGAAGAGATTGTGGCACTCCTTATCTATGGGTTGGTCCTGTTCCCAAATCCTGACCAGCTTGTAGAGGTCAACGCCGTCAAAATCTTCTTGTCCAGAAATCCAATACCAACATTGCTTGGGGACATCCTTCACTCATTTTACACACGAACAATGAGAAAGAGGGGTGTTCTCATGTGCTGTACTCCTCTCCTTGCAAGGTGGTTTATTTCGCACCTTCCACAATCTGTCTTGAAGAATGACCAAGGCTCAAGGTGGTCCCAACGGTTGATGACTCTTACTCACTCTGATGTACATTGGTGTTCTCGGTCCAGAGAAAATGTCATCATCGTCGATCGTTGTGGAGAGTTCCCTAATGTTCCATTACTTGGCATTAGAGGGGGCATTACCTACAACCCTTGTCTAGCTTTGAGGCAATTTGGATACGCACGAAGAGATGGTCCTCACGACATGTTGATTCCTGACCTAGTTTTTGACTTCGACAACGATGCGCAAGGACTTCGCCAAAGATTCTTCAGAGCTTGGAGGATGCCCAACAAGGTTGATAGCAAGACACTGGGACAGAAGAACTCCATCCCTCTCGAGCCTTATCTCAAGTGGGTACGAGCCCAATCCCAGAGTCTAATGATGCCTTATCCTCATGTTCTCCCTATGATTAAAGAGCCCGTCAAGGAAGGAGAGGTTCCCTACACTATCCTACATCCTGATATGCCTACATCGTGGGAGGAGATGCAGAAGAGTTGAATCCAACTCAAGGAGGAACGAACACTTTTGAAGCCAGCTTCTACGCCAGCGAGAAGAAGGTTTTAGAGATCACCCGCCGACTCCATGAGCAAGAGGCCCTCAACACCTACATTGCGCCAAAGAGGATGCGCAACGTCTTTTTACCTTGAGAAGTTGTTTTTGTAATATTTGGCCCATGGGGCACTTATGTACTAACAAATTTCTTCTTATTAATATGACGTGCGTTCTTTTTGTCTGCAACAATTGTGAATTTCTAAAATCCTTGAATGCATTGCATAGATAGCATCTCATGCATCATGTGCATAACAGGTACCCCTTTTTCTACAGGTTGCTTAATCTTCTTCGCTGTTTATTTTGAACAGTCATCATGAATCCAGAATCATCCAGTGAACAAGCAATCAAGGCCCTCCAGGCCCAGAATGCCCAGTTTCAAGAGATGGTCATGAGCCTGGCCCAAGGTCAACAAGAGTTGAAGGCTTTGCTCTTAAAGAAGAAGAAGAAGAAGAAGAAGAAGAAGACTGCGTTATTCAATACTGGACGCAGGTTTGGGAACACACTCCATCACGAGGCTGATCCAACTACTTCCTCTGCAGAGAAAGACAGTCCCCAAGGGGGAGGGGCTCCTAGTCCTGCAGTCTCTGACAACGAGACGGATTACAATGACGAACAATACCCTCCTGCTGCTGACAGATACAAGAAATTAGAGGACCGCTTGAGTGCCATGGAGATTCAAAATGTGTCGGGGCTGGATTTCAGAGATTTAGGTTTATCTTCTGGGGTGGTAATCCCACACAAGTTTAAGGCGCCTGCCTTTGCAAAATATGACGGGGCTTCCTGTCCAAAGCTGCATCTCAGATCGTACGTAAGGAAGATCCAACCTTACACGACAGACAAGAACCTTTGGATCCACTTCTTCCAAGATAGCCTTTCGGGGTCACAACTTGAGTGGTTCTATCAGCTAGATGGAACCAGTATCCGACATTGGGAAGATTTGGCTACCTCATTTTATAGACAATATCAATACAATTCTGACCTTGCTCCTACGCGTACCCAACTTCAGGGTATGTCATTGGGAACGGGCGAAGGGTTCAAAGAATATGCGCAAAAATGGAGAGATTTGGCTGGCAGGGTGCAGCCTCCTTTGACTGACCGTGAACTGGTTGACATGTGTTGTACCCCAAAATTTGCCCTCCCATATTCTTCAAGAATTGCAAAGAGCATGCTTCAAAATTCCCCAAGGGTTGCACAGTTCAAGGGCCTCCTAACAGTCAAAAACTAGGGTTTTGGTTATGACAAAGAAATTGAAGTTTCCAAGAGTCCAATCAAGTCCCACATGCCTATAAACATCGTCAAGTATCCTCATGTCAAGTTTCAAGACTCACAGCACAAAATTGCACAGTCAAAAACCCTAATTGCCCTACAGTCAGCTACAGGGGCAAAATGGTCATTTGACAGTCAAAGGTTCAAATTTTTGGTCAACATCTCATTTTTAAGCCACAAACATCATTTGATCAATGCTTGATCATGATTCTCAAAGCTTGGCTCAAAAAATCTCAAGATGCAAAAGTTTCCATATTTGGACAGTTGAAAAAGTCAACTGTAACTTGACCAAGGCATAACTTCCACATGGTTTATCAAACAAATTCCATCCAAAGCTCATTTTGAAGAGAAAGACATTTCCTACAACTCCTCTTCACACTTCAAGTCCAAGAAATGCTCTCACAAAAAGTTATCAATTTCAACATTATAGGTCATTTTCAAAAGTCAACAAAAAGAGACTTTAAGTCAAAGGCCATAACTTGATATTGGTAAATCAAAATGACATGGGACCAAAGACATTGGTTATAGGACTTCAAGACCTTTCCAAAATGTCCAAGAACATGATCAAAGCTTAAAAATTGAGCAAGATATGCCTTGTGGAAGTTGGGAAATATTTGGGTATTTTGAAAAGTCAACTTTGCTTCAAATGCCTTAAAATTGCTAATGGGCCACATTTTCTTCCAAGATTCATCATCCAAAGCATATGCACGACCATTTGGCCCAAAGGGAGCTTATTCATCATTTTTATTTATTTATTTGAATTTTTAATTGTTATTAATTCATTTAATAAAATAAAATATGTGAAAAATACTAAAACAAGCTTTTCAAATCTTTTTATGCATGGAATAACTTCAAGATTTCGTGCATTATCTGGTATGGGAAGAATCAAGGTGATTTGGACATGATTGGTATCAAATATGCATGGAAAAGATTTGAAAATATATGCATGAAAATCAAATATTCATTCCATCAATGCAAGGATTTTTGGATCAAAAACTCAACCCTAATCCATCCTCATATAAGTGTGATCAAAACCTAATGCCAGGAGACCTCAAAGCTGCGCCCAAAGCTGAAGAAGAACACTGCACTTTTTGTGAAAAATCCCAAAACTGAAAACGTGATTCCAAAGCATTTCAAGGCAAAAGAACTATTCCATTGCCTTCCTGAGACATCAAGGAAGCTTCCTGGATCAAAATCACTGCTTCTAACGCAAAGAAACGGTAGAACGCAGTTACCCTGTACCTGGATTTTTCCTTAATCGTATTCAAATCTACACGCCATATCCATGCATTTTTATTGTTGATTTATACTAATGTGTTGATTCTAAAGCTAACCATATATTTTAATTAAGTTTTCGTGCAAAATTGGGGAATCCACCATTGAAGCTTCCTAGGTTTTCAGAAACCTTGAATTGGGGATTCTGGCATGGGGTAAAATCAGAACACGAGGCTTGCACCATTAAAATCGTGACGTTCCAAGGAGTTCAAAACACCCATCGCGCTGTTTTTATATTTTGTTAATTCCTAATCGCTATTTTTGTATGCAGTACTTAGTGGGGGTTTAAAACCCCCGCTAACTAGCTTGTTTTTCAGGCCAAAACGAAGAACAGGTGGGGAAGACAATGCGTGTAGGCTTCTGAGTGGTCCATTCAAACTTTAGCGCGTTTTTGAGTTAATTGCCACTAGCATGTTTTATTATATATATATTGTTTATTATCCACTAATGTTACAAAGAAAGCAAATGTTGCAGATGGTTGGTGCGTTGTCCTATAACCACTGGGACCTGGGTTCGATTCCCAGGTCCCCACACTCTCTTCATATATTTTGCTTCAGCATAATATCATGCAGTGTCCCCTCAAAGGCCCACCATACACTCATAATACACACATGCCACATGGCCACTGAGGGCAATCCAAAGGTTGAGATCTGATGAACACCATGGACACTGGTCAATGCATGTAGACGCGCCCAGAAAAGTCAAATAAAGCCTTGAAACATTGGGCCAAAAATGCTGGACAACACCTCCTGATTGGGGCAGAACCCCCCTAGTGTATTGTATCTCTTTCTCTTTTCTTTTTTTCTATTTTCTTTATTATTTGTTTTAATTCAATTGTTTTCTTTTAATTCATTAAAAATTAATTTCACCAAAATAACAAAAAAATCAGAAAAGACAAAAATAAAAATATATTTTATTTAAATGTTATTTTTGTAAATAAATCTCATTAATTAATTTAGCTTTTTTAAATTTAGGTTTAATTCAAATATTTTTCTTAATAAATTAAAAAAGTGTAGAATTAGGGTTTCAAGTATTTTTTTTTTCTTTTTTTCTTTTTTCTCTCACCATAATTAATTATTAAATATTATTTTTGTAAATAAAACTTGCCATTAATTAATTAGGTTAATTTTAGGTTTAACTTTAACATGTTTTTTTAATAAATTAAAAATAGCTAGAACTAGGTTTTAATTCCAATTTAATTTTTCTTATTAAAAATCCATAAATACAAAAAACTCCAAAAAAATCTTTTCTTTTTAGTTTAATTTAATTAATTTGTTAATTATAATTTAATTTCCTAAAAAGGGTCCAACGCCCTCGCATTCGATCATAATTCCAATTCGCGCGTTTATTTTATTCCCTCCTTTTATGTAATTCTCCCAAAGCCATGTAAATTCGATATTTATATTTCTCGCACTTTACTTTATTTTATGTCAAATCGGGTCCTGGATTTAATTTGGCGATGTGGACCCGCGCCTTTGTAATAGCGTAGAACTTTTAATTCTCGCATCTTTTTAACTGTTAACTATTGCATGAAAGAATGAATGCTCAAAAATAAAAGCAATGCGTAGATCACCAATACATGACAAGACAAAATATCTGAAAAACGACACACAAATCACACACCACCCCTAGGGTACGCCTCACCGTTGCCTTGCCCCTCGAAAGGTGGTCGTCAAGTAGAGGATGTTTTAGTAAGTCCTCATGATCCAGGAACCTGGCATGAGGGTAGCTTCTAAGGTATCTTCCTATTGCTCTGGTGATCACCATGTCCCGAACCTTCGAATTGACCCGAACACCTCCAACGGTGGTGCTACCTACCTCTCAATGGTGGGATGGCACTACTTTAAAGGACATCTACACAGACGAATTCCTTAGGGTAGGTAGACGACTCTAGATACTTGCTCTAATTTCAAAACAAATTCAAAAAAATACTTTTCACACCGACACCTTTTCAAAAAGCTTTCGAAAGCAACTTTTCAAACACTCTTGAGGACCGATACAAGAGTCGAACTGAAATTTTCAAAGGAACTTTTTAAAACCCACAGTTGAAAAGCAAACAAACAATTTTGAAAACACAAATGAGCAAGTATCTAAGAGCCCATGGATAACCATGGATAGAAAGGGTGCTAACACCTTCCCTTTCTATAACCTACCTCCCGAACCGAGAGCAATCTCTATAAGGAATTTTTCTGTGCTTTTGTCCTTTCCATTTGGAGAAAATAAAAGACGGTGGCGACTCTTGCTTCCGTGACATTTCGCGAACCAGCGTTAAACAGTCAGTTCTAGATCCACCGATCACAGAACTGGCGACTCTGCTGGGGACTTAAACTTAAAGTGAGGTGTACCTTAGGGTTAGTTCATAACTGTGTTTTCAATTGTATTTATTTGCTTGCTTTAAATTGTGGGACCGTCTTGGGAGTTCTATAGATCCTAACCCGGATCTGGGGGATACCTTCTTAGAAAGTAGCAACAAGGCTGTGAGGGAACTGTGTGGGGTATACCGACATGGTTGAAACAGTCTGCTACGTTGATGTGGCACTTTGGTGTGTACCGGTAACCCTTGAGTTCAGTCAAGGAGAGTACGGGGCCTCCGCGTGGTGTCGTGAAGCATCAACAGACCTTAGGAACCTTAATTGAACTATCTTGGCCTCTTTAGGGTAGTGAGATAACTGACTTTGGTGCAGTCCGAGGTTGGTTGATACTCGATACTACACTCAATTGAGGGTTGCTTTCCTGGAATATTTCGGTCGCCAGTTCAGTGGCTAAATCGAAACGATGAACAATGAAAGCAATCCGGTGATATTGGGACCCTTAGAACCCGGTTACTTCTAATAGGACAGGTTGAGCCCACCAACTTCAAGAGGGTAATACCCAGACCCCATGCTGGCCTAAACTCTAAGGGCTTGTCTTGTGTGCCTTGTGTGCCTTACATGTTTGTCTTTATTTGTGGTGTGTTTAATCATAGCATCATGACATCATCCAGCATCATATGCATTGACTAACCATTTCAGGGGTTCGAATCTTCATCTTTGTTTTTGTTTTGTAGGACATGGAAACTGTTCGCAGAAAGACAATTAAAATCAGCCTTGTAAGGATCCCTCCTCAGCTTAAGGAGCTTATATCCAGGATTCCCGAGAGCTCTTCATTCAGTGAAAGACATGGAAGACTCATCAGCTTGGTCAACACCAACATTGAGGAAGACATGATAAAGGTCCTATTCCAGTTCTTTGACCCTCTGCATCACTGTTTCACCTTCTTGGATTATCAGCTGGTACCTACATTGGAGTAGTTCTCCCGGCTCCTGAAGATCCCTATCCTCGATCAACTACCCTACAACGGTACGGAAAAGGAACCCAAGCTTGAAGAGATTGCTAAAGCCTTGCACCTACAATCATCTGACCTCAAGGGACATTGGGAAGTTAGAAGTGGTATCAAAGGGTTCTTAGCCAGGTTTCTGTTTGAAAAGGCCCATGAATGTTGGAACTCCCTTGACTTACAAGCTTTTGAAGAAATTGTGGCCCTCCTTGTCTATGGGTTGGTGTTGTTCCCTAACCCAGATCAGCTTATAGATATCAGTGTTGTCCAGATCTTCATGTCCAGGAATCTTATACCTACGTTGCTGGGGGACATCCTTCACTCATGTTACACTCGAACCATGAGAAAAAGAGGTGTCCTTATGTGTTGCACTCCTCTCCTGGGAAGGTGGTTTATTTCGCACCTTCCACAATCAGTTCTGAAGAATGAGCGGGGTTTGAGATGGTCACAACGGTTGATGACTCTTACACATGCAGATATACATTGGTGCCCTCGGTCCAGAGAGGATGTCACTATCATTAACCATTGCGGGGAGTACCCTAATGTTCCTTTACTTGGAAACATAGCAGGTATTACTTACAACCCATGCCTGGCTTGGAGACAGTTTGGTTATGCTCGGAGGGATGGTCCTCATGACATGTTAATTCCTGACATAGTCTTTGACTTCGACAACGATGCACAAGGACTTCGCCAGAGATTTATCAAAGCTTGGAGAATGCCAAGTAAGATAGACGGTAAGACACTGGGGCACAGGAACTCCATCCCGTTGGAACCTTATCTCAAGTGGGTACGAGCCCGCTCCCAGAAGTTAGTGATGCCATATCCTCATATGCTCCCTGTGATCAAAGAGCCAGTCTTGGAAGGAGAAGTGTCCTACATCATCCAACATCCTGACATGCCCACATCCTGGGAAGAGATGCAGAAGAGCTGGATCCAGCTTAAGGAAGAACAGAATTCTCTTGAGACCAGCCTACATGCTAGTGAAAAGAAGGTCCTGGAGCTCACCCGCCTATTGCATGAGGAGAGGAATCTCAACACCTACATAGCTCCAAAGAGGATGCGTAGTGTCTGTTGGAATTGATTTGCTTTGTAATATGCGCCCATGAGGCTTTGATGTACTGAACAATCATTTCCTTAATGATAACGTGTGTTCTTTTTTGTCTACAACAAATTTGAACTTTCGAACCCTTGAATGCATTGCATAAACACATATCATTCATCATGTGCATAGCAGGTTTTCTTCTTTTCAGGTTGCTTACCGTTCTTCGCTGTTTATTTCAGCATCATGAATCCTGACTCATCATCAACCGAGATGTCCATCAAGGCTCTTCAGGCGCAGAATGCGCAATTTCAGGAACTAATCATGGGTTTGGCTCAGGGCCAAGAAGAGCTGAAGGCTCTGCTCCTGAAGAAGGAGAAGAAGAAGAAGAAGAGAACTATTCTTTTTAACTCGGGCCGAAGGTTTGGCAACACTCTGCAGAATGAAGAGGCTGGTTCTTCTATAGGTAAGAGTAGTCCCCAAGGGGGAAAAGGTCCTAGTCCGGTAGTCTCTGACAACGAGACTGATTTTGATGAGGAACAGTATCCTCCGGCCGAAGACAGATACAAGCAGTTGGAGGACAGACTGAATGCTATGGAGATCCAACAGGTGCCTGGGCTGGATTTTGGAGACTTGGGTTTATCTACTGGTGTGATCATTCCTCATAAGTTCAAAGCACCATCTTTTACCAAGTATGACGGGGCGTCTTGTCCCAAGCTACACCTCAGATCCTACGTGCGGAAGATTCAACTGTACTCAGTGGACAAGAACTTGTGGATCCACTTCTTCCAGGAGATTCTTTCAGGGACTCATCTCGAATGGTTCTATCAGCTGGATGGGACCAAGGTTCGTAACTGGGAGGAGTTGGCTACTGCTTTCTATAAGCAGTATCAATATAATGCCGACCTTGCCCCTACACGTACCCAACTCCAGGGTATGTCGCTAGGGTCAAGTGAAGGTTTTAAAGAGTACGCACAGAAGTGGAGGGATCTGGCTGGTAGGGTGCAACCTCCGTTGACTGACCGGGAGTTGGTAGACATGTTCTTGGGGACCCTATCTGGGCCATTTTTCAACCATCTTATCGGTAACTCATCTGCAGGGTTTACTGATCTTATTCTGACTGGAGAGAGAATAGAGGCTGGGATGAAGTCTGGTAAAATTCAGAAGGGTGCGTCTGCAAGTTCTGAGAAGAAGCCCTTCAAGAAGGAGGCTAGTGCGGTATATGGGTCCAGAAGACAAGAGAAGCCTGAGCGCCGCCAATCTGTCAACGCAGTGATGATTGCTAAGCCTGCTGCCGCTCCTCGGCAAACCAATCCTCAAAGGGCTGAAAGACCCAGGAGAGAGTTTACCCGTTTGAGTATGACTCTATCACAAATCTTGCCGCAGTTGCTGTCCACCAACCTAGTGACTGTCAGAGAGGCCCCGAAGGTTGTGAATACGGCTTCTCCCAAATACAATCCAAATGCCCGCTGTGCTTATCACTCCGATAGCCCGGGGCATTCCACTGATGACTGTTGGGCCTTAAGGAATAAGGTGCAAGACCTTATTGACGCAAAAGAGATACAGTTTGAAGCGCCTTAGAGGCCGAATGTGGTGACTGCTCTTATGCCCCAGCATGGAGTAAATGCCGTTGATGAAGATGTATACGCCGTTTCTGTGAATGATGTAGCTACTCCTTTAATGACTGTCAAGAGGAACCTACTGCTGGCCGGTTTATTTCCGGGTTGTAGTGAGGGTTGCCTTTTCTGCACTGTTTCCCTTTCTGGTTGCCCTTTGCTGAAGTTGGGCATCCAAAGCCTAATGGACAGCAAAGAGATTCTGTTCAAGAAGACTGTTGTTCAGTTGGTTCCGGTAGAAGAAGTTTCTGTTGTTACAATCTTTAATAATCCAATCAAGGCTCTCCCAAGGAAGCCGGTTCAAATCATGATTGTCGCACCTGTTGTTATTACTGTTCCGGGGCCTCTCCCCTACGAATCTGATAAGGCTATCCCCTGGCACTATGGGGCAGATGTGTATGTGAATGGAATCAAACAAGAGTTCAACACTGGCACCAGCATCAGCAATATCACTGGTCCAGCAAAAGTAACCCGCAGTGGCAGGCTCTTCTCGCCTGACATTACACCGCCAGCTATTCGAAGACCCCTTACTATAACACCTGCAAGTATACCTGTTCCCGTTTCTGATCAAGTTGTTTCCCCTGCTGCCGAGTCATCTAATGCTCGGGGCAAAGGGATTGAAGATGAGCCTGCCCGGATGGAGGAACCAAGACCTGTAAATGCTGAGGCCTCCCAACAAGAGATGGAGGAAATTCTAAAAATAATCAAGAAGAGTGACTTTAATGTTGTCGAGCAGCTGGGGCATACGCCCTCCAAGATCTCAATGCTTTCCTTATTACTATGCTCTGAGGCCCATGCTAAGGCCTTGATTTCATTTCTCAAGACGGCCCATGTGCCACAAGAGACATCTGCAGTCCAGTTTACTGATTGCATAGCAAATCTGACAACCGACAATGGTTTGGGTTTCTCGGATGCTGACCTTACTGCCAAGGGAAGAGACCACAATGATGCCCTGCATGTCTCTATTGAATGAAGGGGCACTACTCTTGCGCACGTGTTGGTGGACACTGGCTCTTCCCTAAATGTGCTACCCAAGAAGGCCTTAGACCGTTTAGATTGTGAAGGCCTGGAACTAAAACCTAGCAATATTATCGTTAGAGCCTTTGACGGTTCTAAGAGGATGGTTCATGGAGAGGTAGACATTCCTATTCGTGTGGGTTCTCAAGTATTCGACTCTACCTTCTATGTGATGGATATCCGTCCATCGTATTCTTGTCTACTGGGTCGACCTTGGATCCATAAAGCTGGGGCAGTGACCTCTACCTTGCACCAGAAGCTCAAGTACCCCGTCAGAGGGAAGATTGTCACTGTGCAGGGAGAGGAGGAGTATATGGTGAGCCATTTGAATTCCTTCAGGTATATTGAGATGGACGGGGAGTTTATTGAAACCCCCTTTCAACATTTCGAAGAGGTACCTCCGACTTTAGCAGCAGCAGAAACAGTGGTCGAAGAGGATGTTCCTTTGAAGATGGCTTCCTTGAAGGATGCCCGGGTTGTGGTCAAGAAAGTTGAATGTGCTAACTGGGGCAGGCTTCCTGACTTTACACAGAAAACTGACAAGTTCGGACTGGGTTTTACTGCAGAGGGACAGAAAGCTATGCGGAAGGCAAAGACCAGAAGACCTCCTGTGCTCATTACCAATCCAGGAGTGAATGCTGTTGGGGAGGATAACGAAGTGGATGAAGCTGAGTTCGATAGCTGGATCTACCCGACAACTGATGGCGGATTGACCAATTGGATTGCTAAAGACCATACTCCTGTTACTTTTGTTACGCAGTAATAAACTCCTATGTTTTGTTATTTGTAATAAACAATTAAAACTCTATGGCCCGGTGTCTTACCCGAGGCACCGTGGCTTCATTTGTGAGGGCATATAAATTGTCATTTCATATATCATGAACAAAGACCTTGGACGTTTTCTCGCATTTCAAATCTTATGCTTCTTTTCTGTCTTTCCTTCCCTTGTATATTTTAAAACAGCTGTATTTACACACACTCACTCATACAGGTTTCAATCCACTCTGGATCTCACTGGTAATGACTCTGCTACTGCCAGTTATGACTTCGAAAATCCAATCAACTTAGCCGAAGACGAAGGTGAAGATGATTGCGAAGTGCCTGGCGAGCTTGCAAGACTGTTGCTCCAGGAAGAGAGGGCAATTCAACCACATGAAGAGCCAGTAGAGACAATAAATCTGGGTACTGAGACAGACAGAAAGGAGGTAAAGATTGGTGCCAACCTAGAGCTCAGCGTGAAGCAACGGTTGACTCAGATGCTACATGATTATATGGAGATCTTTGCCTGGTCCTACGAAGATATGCCCGGGTTGGATACCGATATTGTGGTCCATCATTTTCCTACCAAGGAAGACTGCCCTCCGGTTAAGCAAAAGGTCCGCCGTATGCGTCCAGAGATGTCTGAGAAGATCAAAGCCGAGGTTATGAAACAGTTTGATGCCGGGTTCCTTGCAGTGACTTCTTATCCTCAGTGGGTTGCTAATGTGGTGCCGGTACCAAAGAAGGACGGAAAGGTCAGAATGTGTGTTGACTACAGGGATCTGAACAGGGCCAGCCCCAAAGACGACTTCCCTCTACCTCACATTGATGTCCTTGTTGACAATACAGCTCAGCACAAGGTGTTCTCTTTCATGGATGGTTTTTCAGGTTACAATCAGATCAAGATGGCTCCAGAAGACATGGAAAAGACTACATTTGTTACTCAGTGGGGAACCTTCTGCTACAAGGTCATGCCTTTTGGACTGAAAAATGTTGGGGCAACCTACCAACGTGCCATGGTTGCTTTATTTCACGACATGATCCATCATGAGATAGAAGTGTATGTTGACGACATGATCGCAAGATCCCAGACTGAGGAAGAACACCTTGATCATCTGCAGAAGTTGTTTGACCGGTTGAAATTGTACAAGCTAAGGTTGAACCCGAACAAGTGCACCTTCGGGGTAAGATCTGGAAAGTTGCTAGGCTTCGTTGTAAGTGATAAGGGTATTCAAGTGGACCCTGCCAAGGTCAAAGCCATTCAAGAGATGCCAGTTCCTAAGACAGAGAAAGAGGTCAGAGGCTTTTTAGGACGCCTGAATTACATTGCTCGATTCATCTCACACCTGACCGCTACCTGTGAGCCAATCTTCAAGCTGCTGAAGAAAGATCAGGTAGTACGTTGGAATGATGAATGTCAGGCTGCTTTTGACAGAATCAAGGAGTATCTCCAAGAACCACCCATCCTTATGTCACCGGTTGAGGGGAGACCTCTGATACTATACCTGACAGTACTTGACAACTCAATGGGGTGTGTGCTAGGGCAGCATGACGAGTCTGGCCGAAAAGAGCATGCCATTTATTACCTTAGCAAAAAGTTTACCGACTGTGAGACCCGATACTCACTACTTGAGAAAACTTGCTGCGCTTTGGTATGGGCTGCTCGCCGGCTGAGACAGTATATGCTGACTCACACTACCTTGTTGATCTCAAAGATGGATCCTATAAAGTACATATTCGAAAAGCCTGCTATGTCTGGGAGAATAGCAAGATGGCAAATGATCTTGACGGAATACGACATTCAGTACACAACTCAGAAAGCCATCAAGGGAAGTGTATTGGCAGACCACTTGGCACATCAGGCAGTAGACGACTATCAGTCAATGAACTTCGAGTTTCCAGACGAGAGCATCATGATTGTGACTGATTGTGAAGTACCTGGACCGGATGAAGGACCTGAGGAAGGATCCCGATGGTCTATGCACTTTGACAGAGCCTCCAATGCTTTGGGTAACGGTATCGGCGCTGTGATAATATCCCCTCAAGGCACTCATACTCTGCTCACTGCCCGACTATGTTTCAACTGCACCAACAACATGGCGGAGTATGAGGCATGCATCATGGGTCTCCAAGCTGCGATCGACTTAAGGATCAAGTTTCTGAGTGTCTTCGGAGATTCCGCTCTTGTGATCAATCAGATCAAAGGAGAGTGGGATACGAAACATCCGAATCTTATTCCTTACAGAGAATGTGTGTTGACATTGATCCCTCACTTCACAGAGATAACCTTTGAACACTTTCCAAGAGAGGAGAATCAGCTGGCGGACGCGTTAGCTACGATGTCTTCCATGTTCAAAGTCAAGTGGGACAATGAGGCACCCCAGATCATCATCTGGAAACTGGACGAACCGGCATACTGTTGTGATCTCGAGACTGAATTGGTGACTGAGAAGCCTTGGTACCATGAGGTGAAGAGATATTTGGAAGCTCAGGAATACCCTGAAGGTGCATCTGTCAACGATAAGAAGTTTCTGAGAAGGTTCGCAACGAAGTTCTTCCTTAGCAACGGCATCTTGTACAAGCGAAACCATGATTCGACCTTACTGCATTGTGTGGACAAGACAGAAGCAGAAAGGATCATGGAAGAGCTACATGAAGGGACCTTCGGAACACATTCCAGTGGACACACTATGGCAAAGAAGATCCTTCGAGCAGGGTATTTCTGGTCCACAATGGAAGCGGACTGCTACCAACATTCTCGGACATGCCATAAATGCCAGATATATGCAGACAAGGTGCATGTTCCTCCAGTTCCTCTGAATGTTCTGATTGCGCCTTGGCCGTTTGCAATGTGGGGCATAGACATGATCGGTGAGATTAAACCTACGGCATCTAACGGGCATCGCTTCATCCTGGTAGCGATTGATTACTTTACGAAATGGGTTGAAGCAGCATCTTACGCTACGGTAACCAAGACGGTTGTGGCACGGTTCATTCGGCATAACCTGATCTGTCGATACGGCGTCCCAGAAAGAATTATTACAGACAACAGTACCAATCTCAATAACAAGATGATCACTGAGCTCTGCGAGCAGTTTAAGATACATCACCACAACTCTTCTCCTTACAGACCGAAGATGAATGGGGCTGTAGAAGCAGCAAATAAAAATATCAAGAAAATCGTGCAGAAGATGACAGTGACTTACAAAGATTGGCACGAGATGTTACCGTTCGCTCTACATGGGTACCGCACCTCAGCCAGGACGTCAACCGGGGCAACTCCTTTCTCCTTGGTCTACGGTATGGAGGCAGTCTTACCGATCAAAGTGCAAATACCCTCTCTCCGGATAATGAAGGATGCAAATCTGAACGAAGATGATTGGATCCAAACACGACTTGATCAATTAAACCTTATTGATGAAAAGAGACTTGCTGCTATCTGCCACGGTCAGACGTACCAAAAACGGATGATCAGGGCATTTAACAAAAAGGTCAGACCACAGGAATATCAAGTTGAGGATCTAGTAATCAAGCGAATCATCCTTCCTCAGAGTGATCCAAGGGGCAAATGGACCCCTACGTATGAAGGGTCGTTTGTGGTTAAACATGTGTTCTCAGGAGGAGCCATGATTCTAACCAACATGGATGGTGACGACCTTCCTCACCCCGCCAATGCAGACATAGTAAAAAGATACTACGCATGAAAAAAGACCCGCTAGGCTGACATGCCTAGGCAAAAGTTAGGGCTTCCCGGCGAACCAAAAGGGTTCGGGCAAAATGAAGGGATGAAATGAAGAAAAAAAAATCTGTACACCCGGCAAGTCGAAAACCTGAAAAGGCGGCTTGGGCAAAAATGGGTATCCCGGTGGACTGAAAACCCGAAAGGGCGGTCCAAACAAAAGTTAGGGATAAAGAATAATACTATGTCTCATTGGATCACTTTGCATCCAGAATCCGGTATCTACATCGAGTTCAGACGGCATCAATCAGTCAGCTTCATCTTCAACTAAGGTCATCAAGTGATGAGACGCTCGGAGATATAAGGGCAATAGCAGAGTTGAAACCCAGTGGGATCATTCATTTCACACAGGTGTTTTATTTCCTTTTGTACAAATTGTATAAACTCTTTTGTTCGGCGGCGTTCTCTTACTAGGACGTCAGCCTCTTGTACATAAACGCCTATTTTACAGGCAAATTCAAAATCAATACAAAAATCACTTTTCAGTTAAAATTGCCAATTGTTTTTCCTTTTCTGTTTTGTTTTGCGAAGAACATCCAAGGTTCAATTTGTGATATATGCATTGACGATAATTTGCTAACTCATGAATATTTGCATACGAAACAAAGGATTAATTACAGGTAACATTAGAAACAGGGGCAATAAAGAGTTGTCTAAGCAATCTAATTGTTCTATCCTCCAAGGTACCAAGGTAGGTTCAGCTGAAGAACATAACCAGTACATCCCAATTCCCCAGAGAGTGAGCCAGCAAGTCAGTACACTCTCCTCAAGCGAAGCTATTATCAACCTTAAGGAAGTTGGGTATCCTCCAGCAGATCTCAACATTCCCCAGCAATGTACGGACATTTTTAACAAGCATCCCCAGCAGTCTTGACCTAAAGATTGTTCCCCAGCGGTATACCAGACATTCAATGGAGTCACCTCCCCGGTACAGTTCAAAACTTCCCCAGGAGAGTCCAATCCAGTTTCCCCAGGAAAGTTGGAATCCATCTCCCCAAGCAGTAAGCTTATCCCTAGTAGATTCTGGAAGCTTATCCTCGCAGAACACGAACGCGTCTCCCGACTTTATTTAAGAGTTATTTCCCTACCAGGATATAACTGGGTTATCCTCAGCCAAAAGCCACAGAAAGAGCGTCTGCGGCGAAGTCTTCTTATCCCCAGCGAAGTCTATTAACACTTCCAACACAACAAGGGTATCCCCAGCAAGTTACCATCAACATTCCAGCAAAGTGCCTCTCTCCCCACAGAGCATGGTTTCCCAGCAAGATCGTTAGAGTACTTTTCTCCCCGCAGAGTAATTTATTCTCCAAGTTTATTCCCCAACGGAGTTATCTTCTCCTACCGGTATGCTTGCAACTATCATCCCCAGCGGAAGCAAAATCTATTCTTCAACGTCAGCCCAGGATATGACTTCCCGACACCCGTCAAGGATTTACTTTCCTAGACGATAAACATACGTTCATAAACATCACATCTCCATACATTATAGCATGCATATACGCATCATATCTTACAAATCTCATTTATGTTGAGAGCATCATCGCTTGATTCATATCATGCCTTGCATATGACTGACCCTTACCTTTCAGGGAAGATCCAGTTAAGTTCTCAGCTATATTTCAAGACTTTAGTCTGGTTCAGTTAAATCGACCCTAAGATTTCTCTGTTTCTTATCCAGTCAAAGGCCTTCTCTGGTTCAGTCAGATCGACCCTAAGATCTCCATGTTTCTTATCCAGTTGAAGACACTCCAAGACCTAGACCGGTTCAGTTAAATCGACCCTAAGATTTCTCTGTTTCTTATCCAGTCAAAGGCCTTCTCTGGTTCAGTCAGATCGACCCTAAGATCTCCCTGTTTCTTATCCAGTTGAAGACATTCCAAGACCTTGACCGGTTCAGTCAGATCGACCCTAAGATCTCCCTGTTTCTTATCCAGTTGAAGTTTTCAAGACCTAGACCGGTTCAGTTAAATCGACCCTAAGATTTTCCTGTTTCTTATCCAGTCAAAGGCCTTCTCTAGTCCAGTTAAATCGACCCCTAAAAGATTTTCCTGATGAAGACTCAGTAGAAGACGTCCAAGGTTCTCTCAGCGTTCCTGTTGAGGTAGTAATCATCCAAGATTCTCTCCCCGTTACTGTGGAGGTAGTAATCGCCCCCAGATTCTCTCAGCGTTCCTGTTGAGGTAGTAATCATCCAAGATTCTCTCCCCATTACTGTGGAGGTAGTAATCGTCCCCAGATTCTCTCAGCGTTCCTGTTGAGGTAGTAATCATCCAAGGTTCTCTCACCGTTCCTGTTGAGATAGTAACCATCTCTGGTTCATTCATCGCCGTTTGAAGCTCCAGATTCAATTCCTGTAACCAGTCAGGACGCATCTATACAAAGAGTTCAAAGATCAGCTCCTGTAACAGGTCAGGTAATCATTCTCTTTTGCAGGTACGCAAGTTCTCGCTACGGAATCTCTTACGCAATCGACACCCAGATGGCATCTATAAGCCCATCATCCTATCCAACAATCTCCAAAGGGCATCTATAAGCCCATTCCACCATCACACTACTATGTGAGCGCAAATTTCTGGGCACTCTAGTGTTCAATCATCTTCCACCTTCGGATTACGAAAGGCACGTCAGCCAATCTGCATCCTCAATTCTAAGAAGATTGAACAGGGGCAACTGTTGTACCCCAAAATTTTCCCTCCCATATTCTTCAAGAATTGCAAAGAGCATGCTTCAAAATTCCCCAAGGGTTGCACAGTTCAAGGGCCTCCTAAAAGTCAAAAACTAGGGTTTTGGTTCTGACAAAGAAATTGAAGTTTCCAAGGGTCCAATCAAGTCCCACATGCCTATAAACATCGTCAAGTATCCTCATGTCAAGTTTCAAGACTCACAGCATAAAATTGCACAATCAAAAACCCTAATTGCCCTACAGTCAACTGTAGGGGCAAAATGGTCATTTGATAGTCAAAGGTTCAAATTTTTGGTCAAAATCTCATTTTTAAGCCACAAACATCATTTGATCAATGCTTGATCATGATTCTCAAAGCTTGGCTCAAAAAATCTCAAGATGCAAAAGTTTCCATATTTGGACAGTTGAAAAAGTCAACTGTAACTTGACCAAGGCATAACTTCCACATGGTTTATCAAAAAAATTCCATCCAAAGCTCATTTTGAAGAGAAAGACATTTCCTACAACTCCTCTTCACACTTCAAGTCCAAGAAATGCTCTCACAAAAAGTTATCAATTTCAACATTATAGGTCATTTTCAAAAGTCAACAAAAAGAGACTTTAAGTCAAAGGCCATAACTTTATATTGCTAAATCAAAATAACATGGGACCAAAGACATTGGTTAGAGGACTTCAAGACCTTTCCAAAATGTCATAGAACATGATCAAAGCTTAAAAATTGAGCAAGATATGCCTTGTGGAAGTTGGGAAATTTTTGGGTATTTTGAAAAGTCAACTTTGCTTCAAATGCCTTAAAATTGCTAATGGGCCACATTTTCTTCCAAGATTCATCATCCAAAGCATATGCACGACCATTTGGCCCAAAGGGAGCTTATTCATCATTTTTATTTATTTATTTGAATTTTTAATTGTTATTAATTCATTTAATAAAATAAAATATGTGAAAAATACTAAAACAAGCTTTTCAAATCTTTTTATGCATGGAATAACTTCAAGATTTCGTGCATTATCTGGTATGGGAAGAATCAAGGTGATTTGGACATGATTGGTATCAAATATGCATGGAAAAGATTTGAAAATATATGCATGAAAATCAAATATTCATTCCATCAATGCAAGGATTTTTGGATCAAAAACTCAACCCTAATCCATCCTCATATAAGTGTGATCAAAACCTAATGCCAGGAGACCTCAAAGCTGCGCCCAAAGCTGAAGAAGAACATTGCACTTTTTGTGAAAAATCCCAAAACTGAAAACGTGATTCCAAAGCATTTCAAGGCAAAAGAACTATTCCATTGCCTTCCTGAGACATCAAGGAAGCTTCCTGGATCAAAATCACTGCTTCTAACGCAAAGAAACGGTAGAACGCAGTTACCCTGTACCTGGATTTTTCCTTAATCGTATTCAAATATACACGCCATATCCATGCATTTTTATTGTTGATTTATACTAATGTGTTGATTCTAAAGCTAACCATATATTTTAATTAAGTTTTCGTGCAAAATTGGGGAATCCACCATTGAAGCTTCCTAGGTTTTCAGAAACCTTGAATTGGGGATTCTGGCATGGGGTAAAATCAGAACACGAGGCTTGCACCATTAAAATCGTGACGTTCCAAGGAGTTCAAAACACCCATCGCGCTGTTTTTATATTTTGTTAATTCCTAATCGCTATTTTTGTATGCAGTACTTAGTGGGGGTTTAAAACCCCCGCTAACTAGCTTGTTTTTCAGGCCAAAACGAAGAACAGGTGGGGAAGACAATGCGTGTAGGCTTCTGAGTGGTCCATTCAAACTTTAGCGCGTTTTTGAGTTAATTGCCACTAGCATGTTTTATTATATATATTGTTTATTATCCACTAATGTTACAAAGAAAGCAAATGGTGCAGATGGTTGGTGCGTTGTCCTATAACCACTGGGACCTGGGTTCGATTCCCAGGTCCCCACACTCTCTTCATATATTTTGCTTCAGCATAATCTCATGCAGTGTCCCCTCAAAGGCCCACCATACACTCATAATCCACACATGCCACATGGCCACTGAGGGCAATCCAAAGGTTGAGATCTGATGAACACCATGGACACTGGTCAATGCATGTACACGCGCCCAGAAAAGTCAAATAAAGCCTTGAAACATTGGGTCAAAAATGCTGGACAACACCTCCTGATTGGGGCAGAACCCCCCTAGTGTATTGTATCTCTTTCTCTTTTCTTTTTTTCTATTTTCTTTATTATTTGTTTTAATTCAATTGTTTTCTTTTAATTCATTAAAAATTAATTTCACCAAAATAACAAAAAAATCAGAAAAGACAAAAATAAAAATATATTTTATTTAAATGTTATTTTTGTAAATAAATCTCATTAATTAATTTAGCTTTTTTAAATTTAGGTTTAATTCAAATATTTTTCTTAATAAATTAAAAAAGTGTAGAATTAGGGTTTCAAGTATTTTTTTTTTCTTTTTTTCTTTTTTCTCTCACCATAATTAATTATTAAATATTATTTTTGTAAATAAAACTTGCCATTAATTAATTAGGTTAATTTTAGGTTTAACTTTAACATGTTTTTTTAATAAATTAAAAATAGCTAGAACTAGGTTTTAATTCCAATTTAATTTTTCTTATTAAAAATCCATAAATACAAAAAACTCCAAAAAAATCTTTTCTTTTTAGTTTAATTTAATTAATTTGTTAATTATAATTTAATTTCCTAAAAAGGGTCCAACGCCCTCGCATTCGATCATAATTCCAATTCGCGCGTTTATTTTATTCCCTCCTTTTATGTAATTCTCCCAAAGCCATGTAAATTCGATATTTATATTTCTCGCACTTTACTTTATTTTATGTCAAATCGGGTCCTGGATTTAATTTGGCGATGTGGACCCGCGCCTTTGTAATAGCGTAGAACTTTTAATTCTCGCATCTTTTTAACGGTTAACTATTGCATGAAAGAATGAATGCTCAAAAATAAAAGCAATGCGTAGATCACCAATACATGACAAGACAAAATATCTGAAAAACGACACACAAATCACACACCACCCCTAGGGTACGCCTCACCGTTGCCTTGCCCCTCGAAAGGTGGTCGTCGAGTAGAGGATGTTTTAGTAAGTCCTCATGATCCAGGAACCTGGCATGAGGGTAGCTTCTAAGGTATCTTCCTATTGCTCTGGTGATCACCATGTCCCGAACCTTCGAATTGACCCGAACACCTCCAACGGTGGTGCTACCTACCTCTCAATGGTGGGATGGCACTACTTTAAAGGACATCTACACAGACGAATTCCTTAGGGTAGGTAGACGATTCTAGATACTTGCTCTAATTTCAAAACAAATTCAAAAAAATACTTTTCACACCGACACCTTTTCAAAAAGCTTTCGAAAGCAACTTTTCAAACACTCTTGAGGACCGATACAAGAGTCGAACTGAAATTTTCAAAGGAACTTTTTAAAACCCACAGTTGAAAAGCAAACAAACAATTTTGAAAACACAAATGAGCAAGTATCTAAGAGCCCATGGATAACCATGGATAGAAAGGGTGCTAACACCTTCCCTTTCTATAACATACCTCCCGAACCGAGAGCAATCTCTATAAGGAATTTTTCTGTGCTTTTGTCCTTTCCATTTGGAGAAAATAAAAGACGGTGGCGACTCTTGCTTCCGCGACATTTCGCGAACCAGCGTTAAACAGTCAGTTCCAGATCCACCGATCACAACATGTTTCTAGGGACCTTGTCTGGTCCATTCTTCAATCATCTGGTTGGTAATTCCTCCGCTGGGTTTACGGATTTGATCCTGACGGGTGAAAAGATAGAAGCTGGCCTCAGGTCAGGAAAGATACAGAAAGGTGCCTCCGCAAGTACTGAGAAAAAGCCTTTCAAGAAGGAAGCTAGTGCCGTCTATGGTCCTAGAAGACAAGTCAAGCCAGAACGCCGCCAAGCCGTCAATGCCTTGGTAATTTCAAAACTTGTTGCTGCTCCTCAGCAGTACAATCAACAAAGGGGTGAGAGGCCCAAAAGGCAGTATACTCGGCTGAGTATGACCTTGTCACAAATCTTACCGCAACTGTTATCAACCAACTTGGTGACCACCAGAGAAGCTCCGAAGGTCGTGAATATTGCATCTCCTAAGTATAACCCAAATGCCCGTTGTGCTTATCATTCTGATAGCCCCGGGCATACTACTGACGATTGCTGGGCCCTGAGAAATAAGGTTCAAGACCTTATCAATGCGAAGGAAATTCAGTTTGAGGCGCCTGAGAGGCCAAATGTTGTAACTGCTCCTATGCCCCAGCATAGAGTAAATGCCGTCGAGGAAGATTTGTATGCTGTTTCGGTGAATGATGTTGCTACCCCTCTATTGACTGTTAAGAGGAACCTACTGCTAGCCGGTTTATTTCCGGGTTGTAGCAAGGGTTGCCTCCTGTGTGCTGTTATCCCTACCGGTTGTCCGCTGCTGAAGTCAGGCATCCAAATCCTGATGGATAGCAAAGAAATTATGTTCAAGAAAACCGATGTTCCGTTTATTTCCGTTGAAGAAGTATCTGTCGTCAGAATTTTCAACAATCCTACCAAGGCTCCCCCGAGGAAGCCAGTCAAAATTATATCTGTTGCACCCATTACCATTAGTGTTCCGGGGCCCCTCCCCTATGAATCTGACAAGGCTGTCCCATGGCACTATGGGGCAGACGTGTATGTGCTTAGAGTGAAGCAGGAGTTCAACACCGGTACCAGTATCAGTAACATCACTGGTCCCGCCAAAATTACTCGCAGTGGCAGGCTCTTCTCGCCTGACATTGCACCACCAGTTATCCGAAAACCTCTTATCATCACACCCGCAAGTGTGCATGTTTCAAATCAAGTTCCTGTGTCTACTACTGCTGCCGAGTCCTCTGATGCTCGGGGCAAAGAAGTTGTTACCGATTTGCCTGCCCGGACGGAGGCACCAAAAAAGACCGTTGTTGAAGCCTCCCAACAAGAGATGGAGGAAATCCTTAAAATCATTAAAAAGAGTGACTTCAATGTCGTTGAACAGCTGGGGCATACCCCCTCCAAAATCTCTATGCTATCATTGTTGCTGTGCTTAGAGGCCCACGCCAAGGCCCTGATTTCATTTCTAAAAATGGCCCATGTGCCGCAAGAGACCTCTGCAGATCAGTTCACTGACTGTGTGGCTAATTTGACAGCTGACAATGGTTTGGGTTTCTCGGATGCAGACCTTACCGCCAAAGGGAAAAACCACAATGATGCCCTGCACGTCTCTATAGAATGCAGGGGCACTACTCTCGCACACGTGTTGGTGGACACCGGTTCTTCCCTGAATGTATTGCCCAAGAAGGCCTTAGATCGGTTGGATTGTGAGGGCTTGGAATTGAAACCTAGTAAAATCATTGTTAAAGCCTTTGACGGTTCTAAGAGGATGGTGCATGGTGAGGTAGACATTCCTATTCGTGTGGGTTCCCAAGTTTTTGACTCAACGTTCTATGTGATGGATATTCGTCCATCTTATTCCTGTTTGCTGGGACGACCTTGGATTCACAAGGTTGGGGCTGTAACATCCACTCTACACCAGAAGTTCAAATACCCTGTCAAAGGGAAGATTGTTACTGTGCAGGGAGAGGAGGAATATATGGTAAGTCATCTGAATTCATTCCGGTATATTGAAATGGACGGGGAGTTTATTGAAACCCCCTTTCAACATTTTGAAGAGGTACCTCCAACATTGGCGTCAGCTGAGACAGTGGTTGAAGAAGACTTTCCTTTGAAGATGGCTTCCCTGAAGGATGCCCGGGCAGTGATCGAGAAAGGCAAGTGCGCAAACTGGGGTCAACTTCCTGACTTCACTCAAAAGACCGACAAGTTTGGGCTGGGCTTCACTGCAGAGGCTCAGAGGGTTGTTCGCAAAGAAAGGATCAGAAAGTCTCCGGTGTTCATCACCAACCCAAGAGTGAATGCTATCGAGGAGGACGTAGAGGAAGCAGAATTTGACAGTTGGATCTATCCAACCACCAACAACGGACCAAGCAACTGGACGGCAAAAGAGTTTACACCTATTACATTTGTCACGCAGTAATGAACTCTTTTAGTTTTCAATTTGTAACAAACAATATGTTGAAACTTTTATTGGCTCGGTGTCCTACCCGGGGCACCGTAGCTCCATTTGTGAGGGCTTTTTGTATGACATTTCCATATATCATTAATCAAAACATTGGACGTTGTTGCATTTCAAATCTTGTGCTCTTTTCTTTCTTTGTTATATATTGCAAAACAGCTATATTTACACACACTCACTTATACAGGTTTCAATCCACTCTGGATCTCACTGGTAACGGCTCTGCTACCGCCAGTTATGACTTCGAAAATCCGATCAACTTGGCCGAAGACGAAGGTGAAGATGATTGCGAAGTGCCTGGTGAACTCGCAAGACTGCTACTCCAGGAAGAGAGGGTCATTCAGCCGCATGAAGAGCCAGTGGAGACGATAAACCTGGGTACTGAGACAGATAGAAAAGAAGTCAAGATTGGTGCCAATCTGGAGCTCAGCGTGAAACAACGATTGATTCAGATGTTGTATGACTACATGGAAATCTTTGCTTGGTCTTACGAAGACATGCCTGGTTTGGATGCCGACATTGTGGTTCATCACTTGCCTACCAAGGAAGACTGCCCTCCGGTGAAACAGAAGGTCCGCCGCATGCGCCCAGAGATGTCCGAGAAAATCAAAGCTGAGGTTATGAAACAATTTAATTCCGGGTTTCTAGCAGTGACTTCTTATCCTCAATGGGTGGCCAACGTGGTTCCAGTGCCAAAGAAAGTTGGTAAAGTCAGAATGTGTGTTGACTACAGGGATTTGAACAGGGCCAGCCCTAAGGATGATTTCCCTCTGCCTCACATCGACGTTCTTGTTGACAATACTGCTCAACACAAGGTGTTCTCCTTCATGGATGGTTTTTTGGGGTATAATCAGATCAAGATGGCTCCTGAAGATATGGAAAAGACTACCTTTGTTACTCAGTGGGGCACCTTCAACTACAAGGTCATGCCATTCGGGTTGAAAAATGCTGGGGAAACCTACCAACGTGCCATGGTTGCTTTATTTCATGATATGATCCATCATGAGATTGAAGTATACGTCGATGATATGATTGCAAGGTCCCAAACTAAGGAGGAACACCTTGACCATCTGTGGAAGCTGTTTGACCGACTGAAGTTGTACAAACTGAGGTTGAACCCAAACAAATGCACCTTTGGGGTGAGGTCTGGAAAATTACTAGGTTTCATTGTAAGCGACAAAGGTATTCAAGTGGACCCTGCCAAGGTGAAAGCCATACAAGAGATGCCGACTCCCAAGACAGAGAAAGAAGTCAGAGGCTTTCTAGGACGACTGAATTACATTGCCCGATTCATCTCACATCTAACTGCTACCTGTGAGCCAATCTTCAAATTGCTGAAGAAAGATCAAGTAGTACGTTGGAACGATGAATGTCAGGCTGCTTTCGAAAAGATAAAGGAATATCTCCAAGAACCACCCATTCTTATGCCACCAGTGGAAGGGAGACCTCTAATACTATACTTGACAGTACTTGACAATTCAATGGGGTGTGTGCTGGGGCAGCATGACGAGTCTGGCCAAAAAGAGCACGCTATTTATTACCTGAGCAAAAATTTTACCGACTGTGAGACTCGGTACTCACTGCTCGAGAAAACTTGCTGCGCTCTGGTATGGGCTGCTCGTCGGCTGAGACAGTATATGTTGACTCACACTACTCTGTTGATTTCAAAAATGGATCCAATCAAGTACATATTCGAAAAGCCCGCTCTGTCCGGAAGAATAGCAAGATGGCAAATGATCTTGACAGAATATGACATCCAGTACACAACTCAAAAAGCAATCAAGGGAAGTGTATTGGCAGACCATTTGGCACACCAACCTGTGGACGATTACCAATCATTGAACTTTGAATTTCCAGACGAAGATATCATGGTAGTAACTGATTGTGAAGTGCCTGGACCGGATGAAGGACCTGAGGAAGGATCCCGATGGTCTATGCATTTTGACGGAGCCTCGAACGCTTTGGGTAACGGCATCGGCGCTGTGATCATATCCCCTAAAGGTACTCATACTCCACTCACCGCCCGGCTGTGTTTCAACTGCACCAACAACATGGCAGAATATGAGGCATGTATCATGGGTCTTCAAGCTGCAATCGACTTAAGGATCAAGTTTCTGAGTGTCTTCGGAGATTCCGCTCTCGTGATCAATCAGATTAAAGGCGAGTGGGATACGAAACACCCAAATCTTATTCCTTACAAGGAGTATGTGCTGACTTTGCTTCCCCACTTTGAAGAGATAACTTTTGAACACTTCCCAAGAGAGGAGAATCAGTTAGCGGACGCACTAGCTACGATGTCTTCAACGTTCAAAGTCAAATGGGACAACGAGGCTCCCCGGATCATTATCTGGAAGTTGGACGAACCTGCGTACTGCTGCGATCTTGAGGCCGAGGAGGTAACCGAAAAACCCTGGTATCATGAGGTGAAGAGATATTTGGAAGCTCAAGAATACCCCGAAGGCGCATCGGTCAATGACAAGAAGTTCCTGAGAAGGTTTGCGGCAAAATTCTTCCTCAGCAACGGCATTCTCTACAAACGAAACCATGATTCAACTTTACTGCGTTGTGTGGATAAGGCTGAAGCAGAGAAGATCATGGTAGAACTACATGAAGGTACATTCGGAACACATTCCAGTGGACACACCATGGCAAAGAAAATCCTTCGGGCAGGATATTTCTGTTCCACAATGGAAGTCGACTGTTACCAACATTCTCAAACTTGTCATAAATGCCAGATCTATGCTGATAAGGTGCACATCCCTCCGGTTCCTCTGAACGTCCTGACGACACCTTGGCCTTTTGCAATGTGGGGCATTGATATGATCGGCGAGATCCGACCAACGACATCCAACGGGCATCGCTTCATCTTGGTAGCGATTGATTACTTCACGAAGTGGGTAGAAGCAGCTTCCTACGCCACCGTAACCAAGAGCGTCGTGGCACGTTTCATTTGGCATAACCTAATTTGTCGGTACGGCGTCCCGGAAAGAATCATTACAGACAATGGTACCAATCTTAACAACAAGATGATCACTAAGCTCTGCGAGCAATTTAAGATACAGCACCATAACTCTTCTCCTTACCGGCCGAAGATGAATGGGGCCGTAGAAGCAGCTAATAAAAACATCAAGAAAATTGTGCAGAAGATGACAGTGACCTACAAAGATTGGCACGAGATGTTACCGTTTGCTCTTCATGGGTACCGTACCTCAGCAAGGACGTCAACCGGGGCAACTCCTTTTTCCTTGGTCTATGGCATGGAGGCAGTCTTGCCAATTGAAGTCCAGATACCCTCTCTCCGGATAATGAAGGATGCAGACTTGAGTGAAGACGACTGGATCCAGACTCGACTTGATCAATTAAACCTGATTGACGAAAAGAGACTCACTGCTATTTGTCATGGTCAAACGTACCAAAAGCGGATGATCAGGGCATTTAACAAGAAAGTCAGACCACAAGAGTATCAAGTTGGGGACCTGGTAATCAAACGCATCATCCTTCCTCAAAGTGATCCCAGGGGCAAATGGACCCCTACGTACGAAGGGCCATTTGTGGTTAAACATGTGTTCTCAGGAGGAGCCATGATCCTGACCACCATGGATGGTGACGACCTTCCTCACCCCGCCAATGCAGACATAGTAAAAAGATACTACGCATGAATAAAGGACCCGCTAGGTTGACATACCTAGGCAAAAATAAGGGCTTCCCGGCGAACCAAAAGGGTTCGGGCAAAAATAAGGGATGAAATGAAAAAAATCTGTACACCCGGCAAGTCGAAAACCTGAAAAGGCGGCTTGGGCAAAAATGGGTATCCCGGTGGACTGAAAACCCGAAAGGGCGGTCCAGGCAAAAGTTAGGGATAAAGCCTAACACTATGTCTCATTGGATCACCTTGCATCCAGAATTCGGCATCAACTATCTGGCTCAGACTTCGGTATCGATCAATCAGCTTCATCTTCAACTAAGCATCAAAGTGATGAGACGCTTGAAGACATAAAGGCGATAGCAGAGTTGGAACCCAGTGGGAATATTGTTCACATAGCTGTTTTGTTTCCTTTTCAAAATTGTATAAACTTTATGTTGTTTGGCGGCGTTCTCTTACTAGGACGTCAACCTCTTGTACAAAAAATGCCTATTTACAGGCAAACTTCAAAATCAATACAAATTCACTTTTCCAAACAAATTGCCAATTGTTTTTTCCTTTTTCTGTTTTGTCTTGCGAAGAACGTCCAATGTTCATTTTTGATATATGCATTTGACATTAAATTGCTAATTCATAAATACTTGCATACGAAACAAAAGACTGATTACAGGTGACGTCAGAAACAGGGGCGATGTAGAATTGTCCAGGCAGTCTAGTTGCTCTGTCCGCCAAGGTACCAAGGTAGGTTCAACTGAAGAATATGACCAAGTTGCCTCAACTCCCCACAAAGTAAGACCAGATTCAGCAATACTCTCCCCAGGAAGAGTTAGTTTATCATCAGCCCTACAATAGGCACCCTGTTCCCCTAGCAAGTCAGCAATACTCTCCTCCAACAGAGTTAGTCTACGGTCAGCCTAAAGGAAGTTGGGTATCCCCAGAATATATCAACATTCCCCAGTGGAGTATAGGCATTTCATCAGCAAGCATCCTCGGCAGTCTTGATCAAAGATCGTTCCCCGGCGGGATACAGACACCCCAGTGGGATCATTTTCTAGTACAGTCCGAGAAGTTTCCCCAGGAAAGTTGGAATCCTTATCCCCAGTAGGTCCTGAAGCTTATCCCCAGTAGATTCTGGAAGCTTATCCCCTGCAGAGTACGGGCGTCTCTCCCAGACTTTATTCAAAGTTATTCCTCACCAGAGCTTATAACTGGGTTATCCTCAGCTAATTACCACGGAAGACCGTCCTCGGCGAAGTTCTTCCTATCCCCAGTGGAGTTCATCAAAGTTCCCCAACATAACTTATCAATAGAACCCCCGGCGGAGTTTATCATTGTTATCCCCAGCGGAGTCCATCATTGAAATCCTCAACAGAGTTCTCATCAAAACTTCAGCGAAGTATCTCTTCCCACAGAGCAATTCCCCTCAAGGTAATCTCTCCAACAAGTTTATTCCCCAACGGAGTTATCTTCTCCTACCGGTGTACCCTCGCAACCATCATCCCTAGCGAAAACGAAGAACTCTACTCTTCAACGTCAGCCCAAGATTTAATTCCCCAGCCGATCGTCAAGGATTTATTTTCCTAGACGAAAATACATTCATAAACATTTCGCATTTCATACATCTTGCTCACATACATGATAAAGTGCATACAACACTATCTCATTTTGAACATCATGACATCATACATTTCATACATCATGACATTGCATACAACTGATGTTTTGCCTTTTCAGGGAAAAGACAACCCAAAAGACAACTACCTTCAACTGTCACAATTCCAGATTCGATTCCTGTATCTAGCCAGGGCACATCTGTGAGTGATCAGTTTCCAGATTCGATTCTTGTATCCAGCCAGGGCACATCTGAAGAGTTTGAAGATTCGATTCCTGTATCCAGCCAGGGCATATTTGTTGACGACTATTTCCAGATTCGACTCCTGTATCCAGCCAGGGCACGTCTGAAGAGTTTAAAGATTCGATTCCTGTATCCATCCAGGGCACATCTGAAGAGCTTGAAGATTCGATTCCTGTATCCAGCCAGGGCATATCTGTTGACGACTATTTCCAGATTCGGTTCCTGTATCCAGCCAGAGCATATCTGTTGATGACTATTTCCAGATTCGATTCTTGTATCCAGCCAGGGCATATCTGTTGACGACTATTTCCAGATTCGACTCCTGTATCCAGCCAGGGCATGTCTGAAGAGTTTAAAGATTCGATTCCTGTATCCAGCCAGGGCATATCTGTTGACGACTATTTCCAGATTCGACTCCTGTATCCAGCCAGGGCACGTCTGAAGAGTTTAAAGATTCGATTCCTGTATCCAGCCAGGGCATATCTGCATGAAGAGATTGGAGATCAACACCTGTAACAAGCCAGGAAAACATTTGTCTTTCTCAAAGTGCGCAAGTTCTCGCTAAGGAATCTCTTATGCGACCGACACTTCCAAATGGCATCTATAAGCCCATTCCCGACAAGGTTCTGTCACGTTGTTTACCTGGGGATTTGGTAAACAACCGCTGATCCTCCAAATGGTTACTTATTTGGTTACTCGCAGGATCGATCAGATTGATCCTATGGACATAGGTTGATATTGAAGTTTAATTAATGTGGATAAGGCTTTAAGTAAATTGTTTAAAGTAAATTGCATAAAGGAAAAGGCTTGGTAAAATAAACGGGGCTTGAATGTAAAGGTTCGACAGGAATCTTAAAGGGAAAAAGCATGTAAAATACTGGAAAAGTAAATGACTTGAATTGATAAAATTGGTGTTTCACACATACATTTCTCAACAATTCGTTCGCTCACACTGGGTACTTGAATCTAAATGAGTGACTATGTATCTATTGTGAACACACGCGAGAAACTACACGTCTACTCCTATTTATACAAAAACATTCCAAGTAACCGTCGGGCAGTTACACTGCTTCGAGATCAAGCCACTTGTCACGTTCTCCATGCTCGACGCTCCAGATCTTTGCACGTTTGCACGTAGAAACTGCTGGAAACCGTTTTCCCTCCAAAGCTTTGAATTTCAAACTGCTCCACTTCTGGATCATCGAACACCTTCATTAAGAGACGTCTTCGACGAAAACTCCTTCGACATCGAAGGCAATCAGCCTTCTTCCTTGGAAGAAATCTTCTAAGTATTTTTGCCATCTTTCGACAGGCACTTCGACAGGCTTAGCCAGTCGAAAGCATTCTTCAGCTTTTAATGGCTGTCATCAATCAAAACAAAGGTGTCGAATTTAGGAGCCAACAAATTGCCCCCCAAGAATGCCTTATTTCGACTCTGAAAGAAAAAGGCATTCTTTGAAAACGCCATTCGACACCTGTTTTTCCACGCTTAGTCACAAGTTAACTTGTGCACTTTTTGTTGCTTTTTACCAACTATTGGCAATCCCAAGAAACCATCATTGATTTGATCCTAGGACGTCACTGTCAGTACGGCGTGCAGAACCAAACATCACTTCATAATTTGTCATTATGACAAATTCAAAAAACGAGGACGCACGCTGCGTCTCTCTGTTTCTGCAGAAACGGCCAAAACAACAGGATGCTGCCACGCGTCCCACTAACTCCTGCAGCATTAAATGACATTTAATGTCCTCGTTTATTGGGAATTTCTCCCACTACTATAAATAGTAGTGAATATCCCATTGTGGGACTTTTCACGCAAACTATCTCTCAAACTCCCTTGCTTTCTTACAAACTTGTTCTCTTTGCAGAAAAAACTCTTCTTTTTCCAACTTCATCTTCATCCTCAACAATGGCTTCTGCTTCCACTGCCCCCAAGACTAACGCACCAACTGAACAACTTGCTAAGCCCAAGGTCTTTGTTACTGCTCCGGTAGTGAACGCTACAGGGAAACGAAGGGTCCCTGAACCATCTGACATCTCCGTTCGCGACGCTTACTCGCGTCACTTGATGATTCCGGTTGGATACTCCAACCAAATCTTCGCAATGTCTGGACCCATGAACCCCAGCATCTCTGAAGCTCTGAAGATCAAGAGCTACTTCCCCATTGTCGAGAAACTTAAACCAGTAGCCTGTGCTAAGAAGGATGCAGAAGACAACGAAGACCCTACACACGAGAAGATCGACCTTCGCTTCTTCAACAGAAGTGTTAGAGTCTTTAGGTCTTGCCCTAATCTGACCTCTGACTATGTTGCTTGGCTAACAAAGTTGGAGAAACATCAAACTCCAGTCTGGAAGGAAATGGGAATCTTTGACCTAATAATGCTGTCGAAGACAGGCTTAAACTACTCCCCAGAGATGCTTATAGCTTCGCTGTTGTTCTGGGATAACTCTCACTTCACCTTTCACCTTCCATGTGGGATGTTAACCCCCACACTCTTCGACGTAGCAGCCATCACTGGCCTTCGACCAACCGGAGATTACTTCGACCCGGAAGAGATGTCGGAGGACCAAATTGGCTTCTCCGAAACCAAGCCAACATTCACCACCTTTATCAACCATTTTCACGACAGGTCGACGGACACAGTGTCGGATGTCGAACACATAGCGTTTCTAGCCTTATGGCTAACTCGCTTTGTGTTTTGTTCGAAGTCTCTGCAAGTGACCAAAAAGATGGTCACTCTGGCCACCCAACTGCATCACCGCCAAAACATCTGTTTGGCAGAACTAATTCTGGCCAGTCTTTATGACTCAATCAGCAATGGGGTTACTCTCTTGAAGCATGTCGAAGATAGGAACAGTTTGCTGCTCGCTGGGCCTTTCTGGCTACTTCAACTGTGGCTTAACGCCACTTTCGAGTCTTTCATACCCAAGAAGACTCAGATAAATGAACAAGCCCCAGCGATAGCTAATAGACGTATCGAAGGAATTAGGCTGGCTCTACTGACACCTGTAGAAGATGGGCTAGAGTTCCAACAAACCTTCACTAACTTCGTGCTGATGTTCGCTCGAAGGAAGGAATTCGTTTCAACTATGGCTCCATTTGCTCAACGAAAGGTGGGGCCAGCATGGTTTACAAGGCCACATCCCAAGGAGTCGAGTGGTCCCAATGTCGATGAGCACACTATACTTTGGGAGGCGTTCCTGACACCCAGGATCATGCCTCTTCGATTTAAGAGTTCTAAGACTCATCTGAGTCTGCTTGCTTATCAACCAAATCTGGTATCTCGCCAGTTTGGTATCAGCCAAACCCTGCCTTCTCCCATTTTCCCAAGAGAGAAGTCAATGTTGTACTTCTGCAACGATTATACAGAAGAAGCTGCTACCAAGCATATCGGAAGGTATGCTGGTCGAACAATCCTCTCGTTGTTCAACTACCAGCTTAACTTCCTTTGCTCACCATCTTTTGAAGAGTGGTGGAGAAGCTATTACGCTGAGTACTTCTTCGACGAGAAGGACTTCATATCAGAGTTGCAGAAGTCTTTTGTCCTTGTGTTTGACAAAGTAAAGAAATGTAAGTTCATACTCTCACATTACTTTTTATCTTTCTCTTCGACTGTTAGCCTGTTAACTTTCCTTTTCGCTTCCAGTTGTTCGAAAACCCTTGGCCAAGAAGGCTACAGGAGGCCCACAAGGAGGGGTCCCTTCGACGAAACCTCCACCGCCGGCGAAGACTATAGCGCCGGCGAAGACAACAGGCAACCAACAGGGGGAAGGCTCTTCGAGGAGGCCTCCTGCATCGGTAACCAGATTTTCTTCATTTTCATTCTGGCCTTCGATTTTTTATTTTCGACGTAATTATTCAATCGAATTCCTATTGGTTTTTCAGGCCCCTTCGCCCAAGAAAAGGGCAGCATTGGTGATCGAATCGGGGAGTGATGACGAAAGCGATTCCCCTCCTTCTCCCCTAAAGAGGCGAAAGTTAACGAAGGACGCTTCTGTTCCTACTCCAGCTCCTGAAGGTCGAACCGTCAGAATAAAGGTTGGTGTGAGAAAGCCTAGGCCACCTGCAGTGGTCATTGAAGAACCAACTGAGGAGGAACTGAACGCTCTTGTTACCAAGCCTGTCGAAAGTGACAATTCCAGCCCTGGGGCTGAAGTCAATCCACAGGTAATCTATTGGACCCTTCTTATAACTTAGGCATAGATACCGGTATTTGATTATGTCTCTTTCGACATCTGAAGATTTGTCTTCTTTCTCCTTTTCAGGACACCACTGGAAGTTCTCCACCAAGGACTTCAGAAACTCTAGAATCTGCCGAACTCAGCAGGCCTCAGGAGAAAAATTTGGGCAATGACGAAGCCCACACTGAGACTGAGGCCAATGCTGAAACAGTGGAGAAGACAACTGAAGAACCTATGGCGGAGGAAACACAGCCAGAAACGGTTCCTGTGGTAGACTTGTTGTCAGAAGAGAATCCTGAAGGAAAAGACCAAGGCAATGGCGAAGAGAATCAAGATGCTGTTGACGAAGAGCATCAAGGTGGTGCTGGCGAAGACCACCAGGGTGACGCTAGCGAAGAGCCACAAAAGGACGCTGGCGAAGGACCCCAAGGTGAGGTTAACGAAGAACCACGAGTCGCCGCTAGTACCGCCTCAGTTCAAGTCGAAGAGCAACCAAACGAGGCACTCAGCATTCAACAGCCTCCAGTCCAAGATAATACTGTGGCAAGGGTCACCTCCTCAAAGCACAGGTCGAAAAAGGACTTGGAAATCTTGAAACAAACTGACCCCGTCAGCTACCTTAATGCAATCGTCGAGAGTAAGAGTTCTTCCGACACCAGTCAGGAAATTCCTACTCTGTCGGGGAAATCTACTGAGACTTCTCCTCTTGATGATGCGTTGGCGAAGGTCAAGGCCAAGTTCTTCAAGAGAGATTTAATGAAGGCTTTAGAGGGGGACCCCACTGCTCCATCTTGCTTAAAAGAGGTTTTGAATGCTGTTGATTTCGATGCTGTAGCCCCAGAAATCTCAGACTTAATCATGGAATTACATTCTATGATTGACCAAGTCTCAGCGGATTACCGGCGCCAACGAACTTTTAACAGTCAGCTCGAAACGCTGCATGGCAAGAGCTTATCTGCGTGGACTGCTGTCTCAAGTTCGACTTCTCGAATTGCCGAGTTGTCGAAACAGAAAGCGTCTGCACAGGAAAGGTTCGATGCTATTGAGCGAGAGAATGTCTCCTTCCGAGCACAAATTGCAGAGATAGAGGCGAAGATAAACGCCAACACTGTGCTCCAGGAGGAAATTCTTTCGACCATCCCAGACGCTGAGAGCCAGACTGAGATCAAGCAAGGCCTGGAGTTCGCTGAGAGGGCCCAAAGCCTCGACGCTCAAATTGCCAAACTGGAGCAAGAAAAATCTTGGTGCAAGAAGAGGTTGGATTTGCAGCAAGCTAAGTATCTTCGACTCAAGAATTCTCTTTCTTTTTGATTCTCTTTTGTAACCATCTTCTGTAATCGCTTTCGACAACAATTGCCATTTTGGCAGAAATTAATAAAATTTCCATTTTGGCATTTTTATGGTTAATTTAGTTTATTATTTTATTTTTATCTCTTGAAGTATAGGCTTATATTTTTTCAAATATTTACCATTTACTCTCAAGAGCCTTTTATCACCACTTATCTCTTCGACCTCATAGGCTCCACCAGAGAAAGTTTGGATAACTCTGAAGGGTCCTTCCCATTTGGGTGACCATTTCCCCATGCTTCGATCCCGTCGATCCATGGGACGAATTACCTTCCAAACTAAATCTTCAGGCAAGAATACCTTAGGTTTTACCTTTCTATTATAAGAGTCTTCGACTCTTTTCTTCTGAAGCCTGAGTAAGTCGAGAGCATGTAATCTCTCTTCGTCTAAATCCACCAATTCATCTAACATCATGTTCCAATAAACCTCAGAAGGAATATCATAATGCCTCTGAACTCTTGCAGATTGAAGACAAATTTCTGCTGGCAATACTGCATCATGGCCAAAAGTTAGCCTATATGGTGTTGTACCAGTGGCTTCTTTTGGGGACGTTCGACAAGCCCATAAAATCTGGTCTAACGTCTTATGCCAATTCTTTGGTTTCTTCCCAACATGTTTCTTTATCAAGCCAATTACCACTTTGTTAGCTGCTTCGACTTGACCATTCGCCTGTGCATAGTAAGGCGTGGATGTTAGGAGTTTGAAACCTGTTTCCTGAGCAAATTCCTGCATCTTTCGACCAGTGAAAACTGAACCTTGATCAGTTGTTATTGTCTCAGGGATTCCATACCTAAATATAATGTTCTTTTGAATAAATTCAATGACATTTTCTTGGTCCACATTGACTAAAGGGACAGCTTCGATCCACTTAGTAAAATAATCAATGCCTACCAATATGTATTTCTGACTCTTTGATGATGCTGGTCGAATCTCTCCAATAAGATCCAACGCCCATCCTCGAAAGGGCCAAGGCTTCACTATCGAGTGAAGTTCGCTTGCTGGTACATGCTGGATGCCTGTATGAACTTGACACTCTTGGCAACCTTTGGCGAACTCAACACAATCTTTCAGCATAGTGGGCCAATATAGTCCTTGTCGAAACAACAACCATTTCATCTTATGGCCTGCTTGGTGAGCCCCACATGCCCCAGCATGCGTAGTCGAAAGGGCTATGTATGCTTCAGTTTCACTTAGACATTTCAGCAACACCCCTTCAGGCGTTTTCTTGAATAACTCATTACCCATGAGTACAAAACTCAACGCCCTGTATTTTGTTTTTCGTTCTGTCGGAGCTCCTGGATTTTGAAGATAGTCCACAATGGGTTTCCTCCAATCCTGGTCTGACAAATTATCAATGAACGAAATCTCGAAGTTTGAGTGATCAGCATATCCTAACCTTGTTGATTCCAAGTCTGTTGGTGATAGACAAGTTGCTCTTATCTTCTCTCGAACTTCGATTGCTCTTTGTAATCTCGTTTTTGAAATCTTATACCCTGATGCAATTTGTGCCAAGTCATTGGCTATTTGATTTTCGACTCTGGGTATGTGTCGAATATTGACACTTTCAAATTGTTTCAATAAACGATTTGCAATCACAAAGTACATAATGAGATTTTCTCTTATGCATTTATACTCCTTTGTGACTTGCTTGATGACTAACTCTGAGTCTCCCATTATTTCGACTCGAGTTGCCCCCAATTCCAACAATATTTCAAGGCCAGTAATTAGAGCTTCATACTCAGCCTCATTGTTCGAACAAGAACCTTCGATTTGGTACTTGAATGTTGTTGGAATTTTATTTGGAGAAATAAGCAAGACTCCTACTCCTGTTCCATTTTTATGGCTGGAACCATCGAAGTAGAATTTCCAAGGTTCTATCTCCACATAGTTAATATCCTCGACTTGAATAGAGTGGTCGACTATGAAGTCTGCAACCACTTGTCCTTTTACTGCCTTAAGAGGCATAAAGGTCAAGGAGTATTCAGTCAATGCTAACGCCCACTTGCCAACTCGACTATGCAAGATAGGTTTCGACAACATATATTTGAAAACATCAAAATGAGACGAAACATAAACATCAACTGGTTTTATATATTGTTTGAGCTTTGTACAAGAGAAATACAGACATAGACACAATTTTTCAACTTCGCTATATCTAGTTTCTGCATCATTCAAGACTCGACTGAGATAATAAATGGGTCTTTCGACTCCATTCTCATCCTCTTGGGCTAACATACTTCCCAGAGTTTTGTCAGATGCAGCTATGTACAATCTCATACTCCTATTGCTACGAGGAGGCACCAAAATAGGTGGCTTAGTGAGGTACCCTTTGATTCTGTCGAAAGCTTCTTGTTGCTCCTGCCCCCATTCGAACCCCTCCTTACTCAGTCGAAGTAAGGGTGAAAAGGCCTGAGCTTTCCCACTTAGGTTAGATATAAACCTCCTCAAGAAATTTATCTTGCCTAAGAGAGATTGCAATTCCTTCTTATTCGATGGCGCTTTCGCTTCCAAAATTGCCTTCGTCTTGTTCTGATTGATTTCGATTCCTTTCTTGTGGACAACGAAGCCCAAGAAATCTCCAGCTTTTACACAGAACGCACACTTCAAAGGGTTCATCTTCAGACCATGTTCTCTCATTCTTTCGAATGATTGTCGAAGGTGGTCAATGTGACTCTTCCTGGAAACAGATTTTATAACAATATCATCAATATAAACTTGCATAAACGTGTTAATAAAATCATGGAAGATAGTATTCATTGCTCGCTGGTACGTTGCCCCAGCGTTCTTTAGGCCAAAAGGCATCACTACCCATTCGTAAGTGCCTAAGGCCCCTGGGCATCGAAAAGCTGTTTTCGACACATCCTCTTCAGCAATGAATATTTGATTATATCCTGAATAACCATCGAGCATACTCAGGTATTCGTAGCCAGCGGCAGAATCGACTAGCATTTCCGCCACAGGCATAGGATATTCATCTTTGGGGGTGGCAGCATTCAAATCTCTGAAATCTATGCACACCCTTAATGTGCCATTTTTCTTAATTACTGGCACAATATTTGCAATCCATTCGACATACCTTGTAACACGGATGAATTTGCATTTCAGAAGTCTTTCGACCTCCGTTTTGATCTTCGACAAAATTTCTGGAGCGAAGCGTCTCGGATTTTGCTTGATTGGCTTCTTTCCAGGTTTGATTGGCAACTGAAGTTCTACCAATCCTCTGTCGAGACCAGGCATTTCGTCATAATCCCATGCAAAACAGTCTTTAAACTCCTTCAGCAATTGGATTACTTCCAACCTAAGTTCTGGATCAATTTTGGCGCTGATGTAAGTTGGCCTATTCTCTGATCCTTCGCCCAAGTTGATTTCTTCTAAAGGGTCTTGTGCTAACATCTTAATGTTGTTCGCCAAGGGATCCTTTTCGAAGCCCAAAGGCTCATCGTCATAGATCGCGTCGAGCCTCTGTTCCTGCATTTCGTCTGGCATGATGTCAGGGGGTCTTGGATCGAAATCCTTTCCTGGGCCAACAGCAGATAATTGTTGATCATTGGCCTGTGTGGCCATGTACTTTACTTCGGCTTCGAGAGCCGTTATCATCTTGGTTTCAGCCACATAGGCCGAAATTCGCTTCAGAGATTGTGACTCAGTCATTATCACTGAATTCACTTCCCCAACCAGTTGGTTGGATACCAGTTAGCCCACTGAATTCTATGTGGGACAAGTCTTCTCTGTCCCATTGGAAACCATGCTCAGGATGCAGGTATAGGGAGCAAAAAGTGTTTGGCGCTGGCGCCATGTCGAAGTCAGGAGTTGGACATGGCCCTATGTGAGCCAAGTTTTTGTCGAAATCTGTTACACCCAAGTGGTTTACTTCGCCAAGGTAGTAACTCTGATCAGCCTCTATGTTTTCGACCAGCCCATCTGGGCGCCATAGAAGCAGTCTTTGATGCATCGATGAAGGCACAGCACCTACACCATGAATCCACTCACGGCCTAACAAAAGGTTGTAGTTAGGTTTGGCCGATATGACCATGAACATTGTTGGTCGAAGGATCGACCCAACTTTTATGTCGAGCTGGATCACTCCCATGGTGGTCCCAATGCCTCCCTCATAGTTGGATAAGACCATATTGTGAGGTTTAATTTCTTCATCCCTTTTGCCAATCTTTATTAGCACAGAATGAGGGATAATATTGATAGTGGCCCCACAGTCGACCAATATTTTGTTCACAGTGGTCTCTTCGAGCTTGGCCCTTATGAACAAAGGTTTGAGGTGATTCTTCATCGCCTCTGTGGGTGGCTCGAAGAAGCCATTTTGTTCCTCTGTAGTGCCATTGTCCATGACAAAGTAGCACACTGGCCTATGTTTGGCCATTTCTTGTTCCACCTCCCAGTCACTGGCTTCGACTTCTACTTGTCGATTGAATTCCCTGGGCAGTACTGAAACAATGTTCACCATTATATCCAGGGTATCGTCGGACTCAGCATCATCCTCGTCTTCGAATTCGCTCTGGTTAGGCCACACTAGCCTGTTGGTAACTGGTTCTCTCTCAAGAGGCTTTCTTTGTTTCCTTTGAGGCACATTCGAACTAGTTTCTGCCTTAGGTTCGTTGGCAGCCTCTCTTTCAGCTTTTCGCCTTCTTTGATATCTCCTCCATTGGGATCTCGACATAGGATTTTTTCCCTTGTAGTTGCTGGACACTTGAGCAACCTTGGGTGCAGCAACTTGAGGATCTTTCTTCTGAATTAAAGAGGAACCTCTTGGCACTTCGAAAGAATGCCATTTCTCTTCACTTGGCCTTTTCCGGCCAGATGTTTTGTACCAAGTGTCTACTGGTACATTTGTTGGAGGCCTAAAAGTCAAAGGCCTCTTGTCTTGATTAGAACCCCTTCTGGGATCATGTCGAAGGTCAGAATTTTCCCTTCTCTTGTTCGCTGCTCTTACTCCTTGTATGTGCTCAACAGCTTTTTTATCAAAGATAGAACTGCATCTTGGACACAGCATAACCTCTGATTTCTTCTTTTGGCATCTTTGTAAAAAATCTGCCAAGTTTTCGTTTTCCCTAGGGAAAGCCGTTTTATTTGCCTGCTCTTGCCTTATGGCTTCTTCTGAAGTTTTAGGGTCAGAAAGTTCAACCATGTTGATATTCATTGTATCCTTAGTAGCAAGAGTTAGTTGTTTCATTTGTGTCTCCAGATTCTCCGTCTGGCCTTGTACAGTGGCCAATTGGGAACTGGGCTTTAGTCCAGTTTTTTGTACTTCAGCAGTCTTCGACTTTGGATCTTCGACCGCTTTCTGGACAGCCTCAATTGTCTTCCTGGATAAATTTCCAGAAAAACTGCCAAAGATTGGCATGTTGATGTGATCCTTTGAGACTTCGACCATGGTAATGCCTGGCTTCTTCGACTGGATCCTGGTAGCCTCTATCATGTTCACCTCAGAGGGTTCTGCATAGTGGGCTTCAGCCTTCAGTGGATTGGAGTCGACAGCCATGGGGGATTTGTCAGCAAACTTTAATCTCCCTTCCTCAATAGCGTCTTGGACAAGATTCCTGAAAAGAAAACATTGAGAAGTTTTATGGCCCAGAAAATTATGATATTTGCAAAAACCTCTCTTCTTTCTTTGATCAAGAGGAGGCACTTTTACCCCAGGGGGTACTATCATTTGGCCATCTTTAACTAGCAAGTCGAATATTTCATCACATTTTGTGATGTCAAAACTGTAAGTCTTTTTTGGGAACCTATCGTTGGTCTTGTCTGGCCCAATGGGATTTTTCCCATTTGAGGGGACTAACTGTTTACAAGAGTATGGAGGCCCTTGTTTTAGTTCTGCTAAATCGACTTCTCCTTCTTCGATAGCTAAAGTGTCGTCGAAGGATTCTAGATCTTCGTCATCCATCTCAACGTAAGCTATTCTTTCTCTCTTGTGAGTTTTCGTTGCCTTAGCTTTCTCAGCTTTGAGGCGTTCGACTTGTCGAACTCTATCGGCCAGTTGGGCCATGTCTCTTAGGTACTGGGTATCTAGCTTCTTCCTAATGGAATAGTCTAAACCGCCTGCGGCCATTTCGACCAGCTCATGTTCTGGCACTTGTGTGAAACATCTCGCCTTAAGCAACCTAAACCTATTCAGATATTCGTCTATAGGTTCAGTGAAACGTCTCTTCACACTCGCCAGTTCTTTCAGGCTTATCTTGGTTTGCCCCATATAGAATTGTTCATGGAACAATCTTTCCAACTGGGTCCAATGGTGGATCGAATTGGGGGGTAGAGTTGTGAACCAAGTAAAAGCGTTCTTGGTTAAGGAACTTGGGAAGTATTTGATTCTTAGGTTTTCATTATTTGAAATGTCTCCCGCTTCGATCAAATACCTTGCCACATGTTCGACAGTGGATTCTGTCGTGTCCCCAGAGAACTTAGTAAATTTGGGGACTTTGGTTCTAGGGGGTAAGTCAGTTTGTAACACATATTCTGACAAAGGAGAAGTAAAGTTGGGCCTTCGAAAGCCCATGTTCATCCCATTCTGAGTCATGATCCTTTCGATCATGGTTGCCAGATTATTTTCCAAACCCATGTTTTGGTGTTGGATATGCTGAACCACTTCGTCAGCATTTTGGTTTCTGTTCACTAACCTTACCTCTGGGGCTATTACCCTAGGTTCTTCGACAGGTTGTTCTGCAGGCTGTTGAGCCTGATTAATGGTGGTTTCTTCCTCTACAAATATCCCCTGATTTCCTCTTATCTGGGCCCTTTGGGGCTGTCGAATAGGTGGGGGTACTCCAAAGAAGTCAGCCAAACGCGTCATTTGCGCTGTAACTTGCTGATTCGACTGAGTAGTATTTTGTATTAGAGGATTTAGCACTGTACTCAAAGTTTGTGCCAACATTTGCACCATATCATGGTTGCTTTCGTCCATCTGTTGCCTCAAGACTGCTGTCGAGGCATTTGTAAGGCCATGGGCTACTTGGGACGTTCCTCCTAAGAGTTGGGTCCTATTTCTATTCGCCATGCCTACTCCAGAGCCTTGGAGTGGCGAAGTAGCACTCACGAAAGGGTCTGAATAAGTGGACGCAGCATTCGTCAGGCTTGCCACTTCAGAAGTTGGCATGCCATAGAATGGAATAAATCCTGGGGGAACCACTGGCCTTGGGCCAGTATTTCCCCTTGGAGGGGGGGTTCCCAAAGGCATTCTGGGGCCTGTTAACGAAGTTATTGGCCCCGTGGTTGTGACTGACACTGCTGGCATCGAACCAACATTCGTCGCTTCACTAACGGTCATATTAACCGTTGCTCCCACACTTGGTGGTGGAATTTCATTATTGTTTGGCGGATTCGCCATCTCTTCCCTTCTTCTGGCAGTATTGCTATCGTTGGTGTATATTCTACCACTCCTCAATAACATACAACTCGAAAAGATGAGATTTTTTCAACAATCAACACACAGTCCCACCAGGTGTGCCAATTTGTTTACCTGGGGATTTGGTAAACAACCGCTGATCCTCCAAATGGTTACTTATTTGGTTACTCGCAGGATCGATCAGATTGATCCTATGGACATAGGTTGATATTGAAGTTTAATTAATGTGGATAAGGCTTTAAGTAAATTGTTTAAAGTAAATTGCATAAAGGAAAAGGCTTGGTAAAATAAACGGGGCTTGAATGTAAAGGTTCGACAGGAATCTTAAAGGGAAAAAGCATGTAAAATACTGGAAAAGTAAATGACTTGAATTGATAAAATTGGTGTTTCACACATACATTTCTCAACAATTCGTTCGCTCACACTGGGTACTTGAATCTAAATGAGTGACTATGTATCTATTGTGAACACACGCGAGAAACTACACGTCTACTCCTATTTATACAAAAACATTCCAAGTAACCGTCGGGCAGTTACACTGCTTCGAGATCAAGCCACTTGTCACGTTCTCCATGCTCGACGCTCCAGATCTTTGCACGTTTGCACGTAGAAACTGCTGGAAACCGTTTTCCCTCCAAAGCTTTGAATTTCAAACTGCTCCACTTCTGGATCATCGAACACCTTCATTAAGAGACGTCTTCGACGAAAACTCCTTCGACGTCGAAGGCAATCAGCCTTCTTCCTTGGAAGAAATCTTCTAAGTATTTTTGCCATCTTTCGACAGGCACTTCGACAGGCTTAGCCAGTCGAAAGCATTCTTCAGCTTTTAATGGCTGTCATCAATCAAAACAAAGGTGTCGAATTTAGGAGCCAACACACGTCTCCAGATGGAATCTATAAGCCCATCTCCCTATCCACCATCTCTCCAAATGGCATTTATAAGCCCATTCCCGACATCACATTGCTGATACTCCAGCATGTGAGTGCAAATTTCCAGGCACTCTAGTGTCCAATCTTCTTTTACCCTCGAGTCACGAAAGGCAAACTTGCCAATCTAACTCTTCAGGTTCAAGAAGATTGAACAGGGGCAACTGTTGTACCCCAAAATTTGCCCTCCCATTTTCTCAACATTTTCTCATCACAAAGGCCCTTGGAGCTCAAAGATCCAGTTAGGTTTTCCTCTGCAAGACTTCTCTTAGCACTGTTGACCCAAATTAGGGTTTGTGTTTGCACAAAGATATTTTGACCTAAAATGCCTAAGATGACTTTCATGCTTCATGTTGGACTCCCAAGTTTATCCATACCAAGTTTCAAGCCTTGATTCCAAACTTTGCCCAGTCAATTGGACAGTTGACCTAGAAATCAGCTGTATTGGGGAAAAAGTCAACTGTGGCCAATTGACAATCAAATCTCATGGAAATTGACCCACATCAACATTATGAACTCATATGGACCATTTGATCAAGTTTGGATCACAATTCCACAAGAAATTTGATCAGATCACCAAAAGGGCAAAATGGTCATTTTTAGGGTTTTGACTGCACAAAGGCAATTTTTGACTGTTTGACCTAGCCAATGGCAAACCAAGCTCACATATGGACTCAAGGACCTCATGGAATTGTCTTGACATACTCAACAAGTCCAAAAGATCCCAAATGCACAAGATTGACAGTTGAATTTCCCAGTCAATTTATCAATTTTGACTGTATACTGAAAAGTCAAACTTTGACTTTTTTTGGTCAAAATCAAGTGTCAAGATTCATTTTTCATCAAAACATGCCAAATCATGAAACTTGTTCATCAAGAAATCAAGAATCACAAATTAGGGTTTGAAATGAAGATTTTTCATAACTTAGAATTTTTCTAAGTTATGAAAAACCCTAATTTTTTCCTAACTTTGTCCCACTTTCTCACCAAGATTCATTTGGATTCAAGGAAAAGTCAAAACATGAAAGTTGTAGTCCATTGCAAAATCTATAACTTTGATTCACAAAGTTTCCTCAAAAGAAGCTTTTAGCTCAAGTTATAATTTTTGGAACAAGGGTACCAAACCATTCTTAACTTAGAGAAATTTTGAACCATTTTAGGCAGGATTTTTGCCTAACTTCAAGACCATTTTTCACATACTTCCACTTGGAATTTCAATTTGCATTACAAAGATGGATTGTAGTACACATTCCAAGCTTTCCAAAATGTCCAAGAACTCATCAAACAACCTCATGGTTAGGGAGAATCGAATTTGACAAGTTGGGAAAAACTCACTTTGTTCATGACCAATTTACATGTCCATAACCTTGCATTTTTTGAACTCAGCATGCCTTAAGCTAGATTACAGGTCCTTATCTCATTCACACTCATAAATTTAATGCTAACTCATTATGACAAGACCTTATTTTATGTGTTCAAGCATTGTATGCAAAATAAAGCCATAAGTAGAAAAAGCAAATTATCCATTTTAGAAAAGTATGGCTTTATGTCAAAGTTGCAAATCAAGAAGTACAAGGCCATATCTTTGGGCACAAGTTCAGAAGCAAAACACATTGATCAAGGGGAAAGGTTGCAGCATAGATTGGGGGCCTGCATCAGTCTAGAACACAACTTGATACTTTGTTGCTTAAGTGTGAAGAAAACTTGCATAACATACACCAACTCTCATCTCAGCCAAGACAACCTTAAGCAAAGTTATTGTACACTTTCTAAACATCAAACCTAAGCTGAAACACAAGCCAACCAAGTTCCAAACATCCTCAAACACAGAATCACCATAAAACTGCAAAAACAGGGCATAAGCTGCAGTTGGACTTCCATAGCTCATTTCCATCGTGCATCTTGGCCAAAACCACTTCAAACCCTTTCCCTACCATCCATACAAACTGTCCAAAGCATTAGAAGCAGACTGTAACACTCCTAATCAACATCACCATTTTCATTTTTCTGTTTTGCAGTTGAAGTGCCATAACACGATTCATTTGGTTTCAAAGCAAACTAAAGCTTGGAATAGCATCCCTGGACATCAAGGAAGCTATACCAATCATCACCTTGCATTGAAAGCACATCCATCACCAGATACGATTCCAACTGAACAGGTAAGTTCATGAACTCTTATCTCTCTATCCAGGCATTGTTAGGTTTAGATTTGTGAAGAAATTATGTCACATTCATGGCCGTGAACATGCCCATATAATTAGTTTTCATTTATGTTATGTGTGCTATGAGAATTTGAGGTCTGAACATGGAACAAAAACTAGGTCAGGAATTGGGGGAGAAGAAATTCTCTCTCATTTCTGAGAGTTAAATCATGTTCTTTATATGTATGAACTCGTGATATGATGCTTTACATTTTTTGTGTTGTGAGTTTTCATTAAAAGTCAAAGAATCAGGTTCTGGTTGTGGAAGCAAAGAGGCGCGCGTTTTCAAACAGAGATGGCTGGAGGTTGAAGAAGCTTGCCTTTGGGCTGGGCCTGTTTCATTTTTCTTATTTGCACCCTATGTTTACTTTTGAACCCCCTTGGCCCATTGTGCTTATTTGAAACATTTTCTTGACTTTTCTTGTTATTTCTGACTTATTTATTTTTTCTCATAATATTAAAAATATAAAAAATATTTTTCACACCATTTTTGTATTTATTAGGCATTTATTTGTTTAAATTGATGTTTGTACATAAATAATACATAATATATTTTATTTAAAAATACTAAAATTAATACCAATACATTTTATTTTCTGATTTTCATTTTATTTTATCTTTTGAAAATATTTTATGAAAATATACTTTTTTTGTAAATATTAAATATTATATTTTGTACATATTTAACATATTTATCATATAATATAAATATTTACATATTTATTAGGATATTTAGGATAAAAATACCAAATATATATATATTTTTATTTTTATTAATATTTAACATTAAAAATACCTTTTTTGACAAATATACTTCTCTTTTATTTATTTTTTGTATATAATTAGTAAATATTGTATATAATACATAATAAATAATTAATACCTTTTATTTAGTAAAATTAGGGTTTTTTGCCCTAAACATAAAAAATACCCAAAAATTAATACTTTTATTTTTGTTTTCTTGACACATAAAAAACACTTTTTACATACACATAAAAAATCATTTTTGCATCTTGCATATTTATCTTATTTTATTTAATTATTGCATATTAAATCATTTGTATGATTCCATTTGGATTGTAATAGTCTAGGGTTTTAATTCTTGTCAAAATACCCCCATTTGAACATTTGTACCCCCCATCCCATATATTGTGTTGTAATAACTTAGGAACTTTATTTTTCGCATTTTACAAGCTTTCTAAATATGCCATGCTAGAATTAGGGTTGTATGCAAATCAATTAACCAAAATAGTTTGACCTAACTTCAAAGATAATCAAGCATGAAAATGGACAACACTAATCACACTTGCACCCCTAGGGTATTCCACTTGTTGCCTTCAATAATGGGCCATATTGCATGCTAGGTCTCTTTGGGCAAAACAAAATAATTCAAATGATCATAGTCCCTCGATGACGCTTTCGAAAGTTGCCTAAAAATGATCAAGTCCCTCCAAGGAAAAATTGCCCAAAGATACTTGGCACCATTGCAATTATGGTCTAAACGATGACCCGCGCCTGTCCCGTTCACATCCTAACACAAGATTGTCCACCAAATACAATGGTGGAACAAAATTGTTAAAAGGGTTAAAAAACATAGGAGAAATCTTTGAGAAATTTAGGGTAGATGGCTCTTGATTACTTGCCAACTTGCAAAACAAAACACTTGCCTATTTTTTAAACCACGCATCAATACACTTTCAAAAACAACTTTCAAAAAAACATCGAAAACCTTTTCAAAAGACATACACCTTTGTATACATCCCAACATGGATCATTACAAAGGTTGCCACCACATTGGCCTCTTTTCAAAACATTTTCAAAAAAACACACACAAAGCACCATTTCAAACAATTGAAAATCAAGGCAAGTTGATCTAAGCAAGTAACTAAGAGCCCATGGATAACCATGGATAGAAAGGGTGCTAATACCTTCCCTTTCTATAATCTACTCCCCGAACCCAAGAAAACATCTCAAAGGTTTTTGCTGTGCTTTTTAACCTTTCCTTAGGATAAAATAAAAAGTCGGTGGCGACTCTTGCTCAACCGAAACATTTGCGAAAACAAACGCAAAACCTCAAGTCAGTTCTCCCACCGTATCACAGTTTGAAACTTCGATTTAACTCTTGCTTCTGTCCTCAAGAGTGTAATGAAGTGTTTTGAAAACTTTGTTCGAAAAGGAGTAAAAGTGTGAAAAGTTTTTGTTTTGAAAGAGCAAGTATCTAAGAACCATCTTCCTACTCGAAAAAGGAATCGTTCTATGATAATTTCCTTTAGACAATGCTATCCCACTATTGATGAGTAGGTAGCATCGTCGTTGGAGTTTGAGGGTCAATTCGAATGCGGGACATACGGTCAATAAAGCAATGTTAGGACGCCTTAGTGGTAACCCTAATGTCTTAGATCATTTGTTTGAGGCAACAATATCTGAGGCAACCATTTTGAGGCGACTATGATCTTTTAGACAAGAGGACGACCTCTAAATCGACCTATACTTAATGACCGTGTATGAAGGCAACCAAGTGGGGTGTACCCTAAGAGTGCGCATGTGCGAGTGTGTCATTTTCAGTTATTTTTATCTTTGCACATGTTAAGGGTGACCTAAGTTGATTTTAAGATTTAAAGATTCAGTCTTGTCATGCGAACCCTATTATCAAACATCTAACAGTTGTAATTTGCGGAAATAAAATGCGGAATTTAAATTACAAGGGGTCGGGTACTTACATCGGCAAAGACAAACCCTTTGAAAAATAAAATAAAGCGGTAAAAATAATTAAATGTCCTATTTAACTATTACAATCCGGAAGCAGGTACATTATTGGATAAAAATAAATAGAGCGCGCGGGAAATTAAATCGAGTGGGAAATTTAGGATTTTGACCCTTTTGAAAGAAAATGCCATCTTTTTGTTGTTTTTATTTGAGAAAAGAGATTAAGTCCCAAATTAATTACTAAATTGATTATAAAATAATTTAATTAATGAAAATAAATTATGACATATTTTTGGGTTTTTGTTATTTTTAAGAAAGAAAATAAAACTAATTAAATTAGTAGTTAAAACCTAATTAAATCTAATTAATTTTATTTATTTTACAAAATAAGTTAAGGTTATTCTAGAATTAAAAACCTAATTTAATTAATTAGTATTTATTAATAAAAATAAAATTCTGGATTAAAAAAGTATTTTTGTGATTTTTATTTAAAAAAAAGGAATTTTGTTATTGGTTAAAAAATTAATTAAATGACATAAACACTTAAATTAAATAAAACAAAATAAATAAAAGAGAGAGGAGTTGGGCCTGATTAGGAGGTGCAAGGAGCAATTGGCAGGCCCATTAGAAGCTGGCCCTTTTGACCTTTTGGATCTAGTGCACACACGTTGACTGACACCTTGGTGGACCTTCAACGCTTGGCCACCAGATATGGCTCTTGGCTATCTGGCGCTTGGATGGATGAGGGAGTATGGTATAGTCCAAGCCTGAGCGCTCATGTGATTATCTGAAAAACAATGAGAAAACACAAATTGCTGGAGGCTTGGATCGAACCCCTGACCTCCAGCCACTAATGCCTTGGATGATGACGTGTTGACAACTGGGGCGCGTTGTTGTCTTTGTTATAACAATGCAAATAATATATATTATATAAAACCAAACAATTGCCAGAAAAGAAGAAAAACGCCCGTAATATTTGATCACCCAATGGACGGATGACACGAATTCATCCCTGTCCTCCAAAACCTGTAAAAATTACCTACGAATTTGTATCTGCAGCTAAAAGTGCAGTCTTGTTCTAAAATCCTCTCCAGGCTATATAAATATATTCCAAGAACATGGTTCAATTCGTCATGACCTCCTGATCACAACCATGTTCTTCTTATGGGCCAATTGTACCTGAAACAGAAAGCCCCAAAAAAACTCCAAGAACCCTAACTATGGTGGTTCTCCATATAAGCCAGATAAATGCAATTGAATATTATGAAAAGCTTGCAAAAGTTCTTGTGATCACAAATATGCCATTAGTTTTCTCAAATGATGCTAAAATAATTCAAATCGATTTCAAGAACAGGGGTAAGTTGCATGAGACTTACAGCGTGTATGGATGTCTAAGGATGCGTGGTTTGGATCGTAATAGCTTCTGGAGATGGCCAACAATTGATCGAGACAACTCTCGCGTCCTGTAACTGCCTCTAACCTGGATTTTGATTTCTAACTTTTTTGTGAATTTTTGCAAAGTGGTTCTTCCTCTACAAGTGATTGCCAACCCTTATTTTCGTGCCTTCAGCTTGCTTAAGTATTGTACATTGCATTAGGTTTACAAACTTGGTCCAAATCTCTCCACATTTATGTTTGGATATTTGATTTGATCTCCAGTTATAAACTTGCCAAATTTGCTTAATTTCAATATTTTTGCACATGATTCACTTGATACTAATTTGATGATGATGATAATAGTTGTACTTGGAGCCTGAAATAGCCAAAAAATCATGTGTTATCAAAGCTTTAGATTTTATATGATTTTCTTTGATTTAAAATAAATTAATTCAAATAAAAATCAAACTAAATAATAAAAGTGTGATGTGGACACATGGGTTAAGCTAAGGCACGTGGGAAATAATTCAAAATCAAATCAAGTGGAAAAGAATGGGCCCATTTGGCAAAATTTGAAGTTTTGGGGATAGTTGACTTTTGGCAATTTTGCAAAAAAAGTCCAACTTCAACAATGCATAACTTCTTCAATTTTGAACTTTTAGAGGTGTTCTTGGACTTTATAGAAAGCTTGATATATCCTCTAATCAACCCTTTTGGTCTAATCGCATTTTGATATTCCATGATCAAGTTAGAAGCTTTGGGAAAAAAAGTGTTTTTGTTGACTTTTCAAAATGACCTATAAATGTCCAAATTCATAACTTCTTGTGAGTGCATATTTTGATCTTGGGGTATGAAGATGGATTTTAGGCAATTTCATCCTCTTAAAAATGAGCTTTGGATTGGTCATTTCTCGTAAAGTATGAGAAATTTATGCTTGGTCAAAGTTGAGTTGACTTTTCTTGCAAAACCCTAATTTAGCAACTTTTGAATCTTGATGAATTTTGAGCAATCCTTGATGAATCATGATCAACCCTTGATAAAATGATGAAATATACTTAAAAATGAGAATGTTGACAAAAAAATCTTGAAGTTTGACTGTATTTGGGTCACAGTTGACTTTTGCCCTAGCACAGTCGATTTTTGGACCTTTGAGCAATTGACTGAGCAAACTTCCTCTGCAAGGCTTGAAATTGGACATGGATGATCTTGAGAGTATATTAGGACATTTGGGAGAACTTGAGGTCATTTTGACTCAAATATCTTGATGCAACACACAACCCTAATTTGGGGTAGACTGCCTTAGGAGAGGCCTTGTCTGACCAACTTTTGAGCAACCTTGGGCAACTTGGAGATTTTTCTTGCAATGTTTTGAGAAATATGAGAGGGCAAATTTTGGGGTACAACATCTGCCCCTGTTAAATCTTCTTAAACCTGAGGATGTAGATTGGCTTCCATGCCTTTCGTGATCCGAAGGTGGAAGATGATTGAACACTAGAGTGCCCAGAAATTTGCACTCGCATGAAGTGGTATCAGCCTTGTGATGTTGGGAATGGGCTTACAGATGCCATTTGGAGATTGCTAGCGGGAGGATGGGCTTAAAGATGCCATCTGAAGGAGTGTCGATCGCGTAAGAGATTCCTTAGCGAGAGCTCGTATACCTGTTGTTGTTGAAGATTCCGCTGGGGGAGTCTGATCTTTGTTGAGATTTAGGAACTTGCCTGTATTTCAACTGAGAGAGCATCTCTGCTGAGTTTTAAGAACTTGTCCGTAATTCAACTTGGGGGAAACATCTTCATCGATATTTAAGAACTCGCCCGTAATTCAACTGAGAAAACTTCTTTGTTGAGATTTAGGAACTGTCTGTAATTCAATGGAGGAACTTCGTCGAGATTTAGGACCTTGTCTGTAATTCAACTGAGGATAATTATGTTGAGATTTAAGAACTGGTCAGTAATTCGACTTTAGGGAAACATCTTCATCAAGATTTAAGAACTCGCCCATAATTCAACTGAGGAAACTCTGTTGAGATTTAGGAACTCGTCTGTAATTTGACGGAGGAATTTGTCGAGATTTAGGACCTTGTCTGTAATTCAACTGAGGATAATTCTGTTGAGATTTAAGAACTGGTCAGTAATTTGACTTTAGGGAAATATCTTCATTGAGATTTAAGAATTTGCTCGTAATTCAATTGAGAAAACTCTGCTGAGATTTAGGAACCTGTCTGTAATTCGATGGAGGAACTTTGTCGAGATTTAGGACCTTGTCTGTAATTCAACTGAGGATAATTCTGTTGAGATTTAAGAACTTTCAGTAATTCGACTGAGGGAAACATCTTCATCGAGATTTAAGAACTTGCCCATAATTCAACTGAGAAAACTCTGCTGAGATTTAGGAACCTGTCTGTAATTCGACGGAGGAACTTTGTCGAGATTTAGGACCTTCTCTATAATTCAACTGAGGATAATTCTGTTGAGATTTAAGAACTGTTAGTAATTCGACTGAGGGAAACATCTTCATCGAGATTTAAGAACTTGCTCGTAATTCAACTGAGAAAACTCTGCTGAGATTTAGGAACCTGTCTGTAATTCGACGGAGGAACTTTGTCGAGATTTAGGACCTTGTCTGTAATTCAACTGAGGATAATTTTGTCGGGATTTAAGAACTGTCAGTAATTCGACTGAGGGAAACATCTTCATCGAGATTTAAGAATTTGCCTGTAATTCAACTGAGAAAACTCTGCTGAGATTTAGGAACCTGTCTGTAATTCGACGGAGGAACTTTGTCGAGATTTAGGACCTTGTCTTTAATTCAACTGAAGATAACTCTGCTGAGATTTAAGAACTGGTCAGTAATTCGAATGAGGTAAAAGTTTCAAAACTTTGAATTTATGAGAATTTAACCGCATCCTTCCTGAAAGATAAAGGTTAGTTGTATGCATGATATGTATCAAGCAAATGATGTTCTCAAAATAAATGAGATTGTGTTTGTATGATGCGTATATGCATGTGTCATGATGTATGAAAATGCGATATTTTGAGCTGGGGAAGATAAATCCCAGATATCCGCTGGAGAAAAGAGTTGAATTCATTGTTTCTGCTGGGGAGGGCGAATGAAGATGATTGTGAGAATAAACCTGCAGGAGAGGATAACTTCACTGGGGAATAAACTAATGAGGAGATTACTCTGTGGGGAAGAGATGCTCTGTAGAGGATTCCATAGATAAATTCCGCTGGGGATGAATTACTGTTGCTGGTGATACTGAATCCTGTTGGGGATTGAATTCCTGTTTGTGAAAGGAATGAACCCCGCTGGGGATGATCTTTCAGTTGCGACCTTACTGGGGATAACCCTTTAGACTCTTATGGGGATAATCCTTTGAGCTCCGCTGGGGACAATCTTCCAAAGTCTAGTGGGGATGATTCTCCAAACTCCACTGGGGAAGCTTTTTCAGACTGCGCTGGGAAAAATTTCAGACTCCACTGGGGATATCTTGTACTCGGCTGGGAAATATTCTTATACTCCGTTGGGGGAATATTAAGATCTTTCAGTGCTGATGGTAGATAAATTCTGCTTGGGGAGGATATTACCGATTCATTCGCAGTTGCAAGCCTCAGTTGGGGAGAGTTAACATTACTGTCTCTTTCATACTCTGCGGGGAGTGAAAGTATTCCAGCCATATTCTTCAGCTAAATTTACCCTTGTACCTGGTGGATAGAGCAACTGTAAAGCTTGGACAATTCTTATTTGCCCCTGTTTCTGACATTACAAGTAATAGTCTTTCGTTTTGTATGTAAATATTTATGAGTAGCAATTAATGTCAAATGCATATATAAAAAATGAACATTGGACGTTCTTTGCAAAACAAAACAGATAAAGGAAAAACAGTTTGAAATTTCTCTGAAAATGAATTGTATTGATTTTCGAAGTTTGGCCTGTAAATAGGCGTTTTTGTACAAGAGGCTGACGTCCTAGTAAGAGAACGCCGCCGAACAATAGAATTTACACAATTTATGAAAAACTAGACAAAACATCTATGTGAATAATCATATTGGGTTCCAACTCTGCTATTGCCCTTATGTCCTCGAGCATCTCATCACTTTGCTACTTGGTCGAAGGTAGATCAGATTGATCAGTGCCGTGCGAGCTTGATAGTTGATACCGAAGTATGGTTCCAAGGTGATCCAATGAGACATAGTGTTACGCTTTGATCCCTAATTTTTTCCTGGACTGCCCTTTCGGGTTTTCAGTCCACCGAGATACCCTTTTTTTCCCAAGCCGCCTTTTCAGGTTTTCGACTTGCCGGGTGTATAGATTTTTTAATTTTCATCCCTTATTTTGCCCGAACCCTTTTGGTTCGCCGGGAAGCCCTTATTTTTGCCCAGGCCAGTCGACCTAGCGGGTCTTTGATTATGCGTAGTATCTTTTCACTATGTCTGCATTGACGGGGTGAGGAAGGTCGTCACCATCCATGGTGGTTAGAATCATAGCTCCTCCTGAGAAGATGTTCTTAACCATAAATGGCCCTCCGTATGTAGGGGTCCATTTGCCCCTCGCATCACCTTGAGGTAAGATAATGCGCTTGATAACCAGGTCCCCAACTTGATATTCTTGTCGTCTGACTTTCTTGTTAAATGCCTTGATCATCCATTTTTGATACGTTTGACCATGACAAATAGCCGTAAGTCTCTTTTCGTCGATTAAGTTTAGTTGATCAAGCCGGGTCTGAATCCAGTCATCTTCGCTCAAACCTGCATCCTTCATAATCCGAAGAGAGGGTATCTGAACTTCAATGGGAAAGACGGCCTCCATGCCATAAACCAAGGAATAGGGTGTTGCCCCTATTGACGTCCGTGCTGAGGTACGGTACCCATGAAGAGAAAATGGTAACATCTTGTGCCAGTATTTGTATGTCACCGTCATTTTCTGCACAATCTTCTTAATGTTCTTATTAGCCGTTTCTACAGCCCCGTTCATCTTCGACCGGTAAGGAGAAGAGTCGTGATGTTGTATCTTGAACTGCTTGCAGAGCTCAGTGATCATCTTATTATTGAGATTTGTACCATTGTCTGTAATGATCCTCTCTGGTACACCATACCGACAGATCAGGTTGTTCCGAATGAATCGTGCCATGGCATTCTTGGTTACAGTAGCAAAGGAAGTTGCTTCAACCCACTTCGTAAAGTAATCGATTGCTACCAGGACGAAGCAATGCCCGTTAGATGTCGTAGGTCTGATTTCGTTGATCATATCAATGCCCCACATTGCAAAAGGCCAAGGAGCTGTCAATAAGTTCAGAGGAACTGGAGGTATGTGCACCTTATCAGCATAAACTTGGCACTTGTGACAGGTCCGAGAATGCTGATAACAGTCGGCTTCCATTGTGGACCAATAATATCATGCCCGAAGGATCTTCTTTGCCATGGTGTGTCCACTAGAATGAGTTCCGAAAGTACCTTCATGTAACTCTACCATAATCCTTTTCGCTTCGTTCTTATCCACACACCGCAGTAAGGTTGAATCATGGTTACGCTTGTAAAGAATGCCATTGTTGATGAAGAACTTCGCCGTGAACCTCCTCAGAAACTTCTTATCATTAACAGATGCACCCTCGGGGTATTCCTGAGCCTCAAGATACCTCTTCACCTCATGAAACCAGGGTTTATCCGTTGCCTCTTCAGTCTCAATATCACAACAATGTGCAGGTTTGTCCAACCTCTCAATGGTAATCTGGGGAGCTTCATTGTCCCATCTGACCTTGAACATAGAAGACATCGTAGCCAGCGCGTCTGCCAACTGATTCTCCTCTCTAGGGAAGTGTTTAAAGGTTATCTCCTCGAAGTGCGGAAGCAACGTCAACACATACTCCTTATAAGGAATAAGATTAGGGTGTTTCGTATCCCACTCGCCTTTGATCTGGATGATCACGAGAGCGGAATCTCTGAAAACACTTAAGAACTTAATCCTTAGGTCAATATCTGCTCGAAGACCCATGATGCATGCTTCATACTCCGCCATGTTGTTGGTGCAGTTGAAACATAGTCGGGCGGTGAACGGAGTATGAGAGCCTTCAGGAGATATGATCACGGCGCCAATGCCATTACCCAAAGCGTTTGAAGCTCCATCAAAGTACATAGACCATTGGGATCCTTCCTCAGGTCCTTCATCTGATCCAGGTGTTTCACAATCAGTCACTATCATGATGTTCTCATCCAGGAATTCAAAGTTCATAGACTGGTAATCGTCCACTGCCTGATGTGCCAAATGATCTGCCAACACACTTCCCTTAATTGACTTTTGGGTCATATAGTGGATGTCATACTCAGTCAAGATCATCTGCCATCTTGCTATTCTTTCAGACAAGGCAGGCTTCTCGAAGATATACTTGATTGGATCCATCTTTGATATTAATATAGTAGTGTGAGTCAGCATATACTGTCTTAGCCGGCGAGCAGCCCATGCCAAAGCGCATTAAGTTTTCTCAAGCAACGAGTATCGGGTCTCGCAGTCGGTAAACTTTTTGCTAAGGTAATAAATAGCATGCTCTTTTCGGCCAGACTCGTCATGTTGACCCAGCACACACCCCATCGAATTATCGAGTACTGTCAAGTATAAGATCAAAGGTCTCCCTTCAACTGGAGGCATCAGAATAGGTGGCTCTTGGAGATATTCTTTGATTATTTCGAAAGCGGACTGACATTCATCGTTCCATCTTACCACTTGATCTTTCTTCAGTATCTTGAAGATTGGCTCACAAGTAGCAGTCAGGTGTGAGATGAATCGGGCAATATAGTTCAGACGTCCCAGAAAGCCTCTGACTTCTTTTTCTGTTCGGGGAGATGGCATTTCCTGTATGGCCTTCACCTTTGCAGGATCCACTTGAATACCTTTATCACTTACGACGAAACCCAGCAGCTTACCAGATCTCACCCCGAAGGTGCACTTGTTAGGGTTTAACCTCAGCTTGTACAACTTCAACCTGTCAAATAGCTTCTGAAGATGGTCAAGGTGTTCTTCCTCAGTCTGGGATCTTGCAATCATATCGTCAATGTATAATTCAATCTCATGATGGATCATGTCATAGAACAAAGCGACCATGGCGCGCTGATACGTTGCCCCAGCATTCTTCAATCCGAAAGGCATGACCTTGTAGAAAAAGGTACCCCATTAAGTAACAAAGGTTGTCTTCTCCATATCTTCGGGAGCCATTTTAATCTGATTACAACCGGAGAAACCATCCATAAAGGAGAAGACCTTATGTTGTGCGGTGTTGTCAACCAGAACATCGATATGAGGCAGAGGGAAATCATCCTTGGGGCTTGCCCTGTTCAGATCCCTATAGTCAACACACATTTGAACTTTACCATCCTTCTTCGGCACAAGAACCACGTTGGCCACCCACTGTGGGTAAGAAGTAACTGCTAGAAAACCGGCGTCAAACTGTTTCATGACTTCAGCCTTGATTTTCTCAGACATCTCTGGGCGTATTCGGCGAACCTTGTGTTTCACTGGAGGATAGTCTTCCTTGGTAGGCAGGCGGTGAACCACGATATCGGTATCCAACCCAGGCATATCTTCATAAGACTAGGCAAATATCTCAACATAGTCACACAGCATCTTAATCAGTCGTTGCTTAACACTAGATTCCAAATTTGCACCGATCTTGACCTCTTTCTTGTCTTCCTCTATACCCAGATTTACTGTTTCCACGGGCTCTTCATGCGGTTGTATGGCCCTCTCTTCCTGAAGTAACAGTCTAGCAAGTTCACCAGGCACTTCGCAATCATCTTCACCTTTGTCTTCGGCTAAGTTGATCGGACTTTTGAAGTCATAACCGGCAGTAGCAGAGTCGTTATCAGTGAGATCCAGAGTGGATGTAGACCTGTATACGTGAGTGTGTGTAAAATAGTTATTTTGCAAGATAGACAAAGAAAAACAAGGAGCACAAAATTTGAAATGCAAGAAAATGTCCAATGCTTTTATTAATGATATATGAAGATGACACACATAAAGCCCTCACAAACAAAGCCACGGTGTCTCGGGTAAGGCACCAGGCCGTAAAGTTTATAATTGTCTGTTAGAAATTCAAAACAAAAGTCTCATTACTGGGTAATATAAGAAACATGCATAGAATCCTTCGATGTCCAAATTCTCAATCCACTGTCGGTAGTTGGGTAAATCCAGCTATCGATATCAAACTCTTCATCATCATCATCCCCAATAGCATTTACTCCCGCATCATGTTTCGGCATAGGAGCTGTTATGACATTAGGCTTTCCTGGCGCTTCAAATTCAATCTCTTTAGCTTTAATCAAATCTTGTACCTTATTCTTCAAGACCCAGCAATCATTCGTATCATACCCCGGGCTATCAGAGTGAAAAGCACAGCGGGCATTCGGATTATACATTGGTGATGTTGTATTAGGATTCTTCGGGGCCTCCTTCGGAATCACCAAGTTGGTCTTCAATAATTGTAGCAGAATATGAGACAAAGTCATGTTGAGCTGAGTGAATTGTCTTCGCGGTCTCTCGGCCCTTGGCTGATTGTTGCGCTGAGGAGCAACAACAGGTCTTGATATAACAGCCACATTAACAGCTTGGCGGTGTTCAGGTCTATTATGGCTCTTTGAACTGTAAACAGCGTTGGACTCCTTCTTAAAAGGCTTCTCCTCGGTACTTTATGAAGCACCCTTCTGTATCTTGCCGCTCTTAATACCGGCCTCAATTCTTTCCCTGGTCATAATCATCTCAGTAAAACCTGACGATGAACTTCCAATCAGATGGTTGAAATACGGACCAGACAGGGTCCCCAGAAACATATCTACTAACTCTCTGTCAGCCAACAGGGGTTGTACTCTTCCAGCAAGGTCCCTCCATTTCTGAGCGTAGTCTTTGAACCCTTCGCTCGCACTCATGGACATACCCTGAAGTTGGGTACGCGTGGGAGCGAGGTCGGTATTGTATTGGTACTGCTTGTAAAAATCAGCAGCAAGATCTTCCCAATTACGGATACTAGCTCCTTCCAGTTGGTAAAACCATTCAAGTTGAGTCCCTGAGAGACTATCTTGAAAGAAGTGGATCCAGAGGTTCTTATCAGCAGTGTATGGCTGAATTTTTCTAACATACGAACGGAGGTGCAGCTTTGGGCAAGAAACCCCATCGTATTTAAAAAAGGCTGGTGCTTTAAACTTGTGGGGAATCACCACCCCAGATGACAAACCTAGATCACCAAATTCCAACCCAGGGACCTTCTGAATATCCATCGCACTTAACTGATCTTCAAGTTGTTTATATCTATCCTCAGCAGGAGGATACTGGTCTTCGTCAAAGTCAGTCTCGTGGTCAGATACCATAGGGCTAGGAACCCTCCTTTCTTCTTGGTTTTCTCCCCCTCCAGATGAGTGGGATAGATTGACTTCATCTCGCAGCCTGTTCCCAAACTTGTGACCCATGTTCAGGAGGATTGTCTTCTTCTTCTTCTTCTTCTTATCCTTCAAGATAAGAGTCTTCAGATCTTGCTGCCCCTTGGTCAGGTTCATGAACATTTCCTGGAACTGGGTGTTTTGAGCTTGTAGAGCCTTGATAGCTTGATCAGTTGATGTTTCAGCAGACATGATGTGCTGAAATAAACAGTGAAGAAGATAAGAGACCTGTAATGGGTACCTGTGATGAGGTGCATGGAATGAAATGCGTATGATATGATTTCAAAGACGTCGAGAGATTCAAATTCGTAAACCAAAAGGAAACACACTTTTATTAGATAAACTTGAAACAATGTTTGATAAATGCCTTTAAGGCGTTACAAAAGGAAATACTGAAAAGTAAATCAAAACTAGAAATAACAAAAGTCATCAGCGCTCCCATGGTCGTTTCTTGTTGGTGCTGACATAGTCATTGAGGACCCTCTCATTCTCCAGCTGTCTTGTAAGCTTTAGAATCTTCTGCTCCTGCTCGTGATACTTTTCTCTGTAAGTATCTCGCTCTTCTCCCAGCTGCATCTAAGACCTCTTTAATGCCCCGATGTCAGTTGGCATGTACGGATGTAGGATGGTAGGAGGAACCCCTTCTTCATCAGCAATCTCAACAATCACAGGCAAGACAACTTCGTACGGCATTCCCAGCTTTTGGGCACGAATTCGAACCCATCGGAGATATGGTTCCATCGGAAGAGAGGTCTTCATCCCTAACTCATGTGGATCAGACTGGTGCACCCTATCCCAGGCTCGTATGAATCTGTGGCGATTCTCATCACTATCCCCTTGGAAGTCAAAGACACTACTTGGCATTAGCAAATCATGAGGTCCGTCCCTCGTAGCTCGCCCAAACTGACATAAATCCAGACAAGGATTATAGGTGATCCCTCCTCGAACTCCAAGTAGTGGAACATTGGGGTATTCCCCACAGCGATCAATAATAGCCACTTCTTCCATGTCTTTAGTACTCCAGATGATTTCATTATGAGAGAGAGAGACATAATCCTTTAGGCTGAACCCATGCCTTCCTTGTTCTTCAAAATTGATTTGGGGAGGTGAGAAATAAACCACCTCGCCAGCAATGGTGCACAACACATAAGGGTTCCCTGTTTTCGAGCAGTACGGGCATAAAGAGAGTGCAGAATGTCACCCAAGAGAGTGGGCACCGGATTACGGGACATGAAAATCTTCACTGAATTCACATCAACGAAAGAATCTGAGTTAGGGAACAACACCAAACCATAAATGAGAAGAGCCAGAATGTCTTCAAATGCCTGAAAGTCTAGACTGTCCCAGAACTGATTAGCCCGGCCAAACAAGAATTTATCCAAGAAGCCTTTTGTCCCACTTCGAGTCTCCCAGTTTGACATTACCTCAGCCTTTGTCAGATGGAGGGCTGAAGCAATCTCTTCCGACCTAATGACTTTCTCCCAACTTGTAAATGGGGTCTGCTCTAAAATAGAGATACCAAGTAGATCAGAGAACTCCTCCAGAGTAAGTACTAACTGATAGTCCGGGAAAGTGAAGCAGTGGTATAATGGATCAAAGAACTGGCACAGAACACTCATCATCTTCTCGTCTAATTTGGAAGTGACCAAACCAAGGAGGTGCCCATGTCTTCTGATAAAGGAGGTAGTATCTGGAACCTTTGCAACCAAATATCTAAGCTAAGTAGGAATCTGTAAAAAGCTGATCCGAATAGTGTTTCTACGCATACAAGCCATGGCCTACAAAACAGAACAAAGATGAATCCCCTCTGTCTTTGAAATAGGCTAGTCTGATGCAAGATGCATGCAATGTCATGATAGAAACACACCACAAGTATTCACAAATAGCAAACATCGTAAGGGCAAACAAGTCACACAGATAACCCTTAGATTTCAGGCTGGCAAGGAGTTTAGGTATTACCCTCTTTCAGTTTAGTTGGTTCAATCCTGTCCTAGTAATATTAATTGGGTTCTAGAGGATCTCAATATCACTGACCACCCTCGATCGGTCATAAATCCAGTTTGGCAACCTTTTCTTGTGGCCGGAATCATCGCGAGAGTTTGGTCTCAATGAGTGTAGCATACTGCTACTATTCTATGGCCAAGTTGGTCAATTATAGGTTCTAAGGTCAGTTGGTGCTTAATGACCCCTTAGAAGACCCATATTCTCCTTGTTGCGCCACAAGGGATATCGGTACAAACTAAAGTGCCACACCAACATAACTACTTGTGATCGGTGGATCTGGAACTGACTGTTTAACGTTGGATCGTGAAATGTCGCGGTAAGCAAGAGTCGCCACCGTCTTTTATTTTCTCCAACATGGACAGGACAAAAGCACAGCAAAATTCCTTATGAGATAGTTTCTCGGTTCGGGAGGTAGATTTATAGAAAGGGAAGGTGTTAGCACCCTTTCTATCCATGGTTATCCATGGGCTCTTAGGTACTTGCTCTTATGTTTTCAAAATTTGTTTGCTTTTCAAGTGTGTGTGGGTTTTGAAAAAGTTCGTTTGAAAACTTCTAGGTAACTCTTGTATCAGTCCTCAAGAGTGTGTGAAGTATTGTTTGAAAACTTTTTGAAAGTGTAAGGTGTGAAAAGTATTTTGTTTGTTTTTTAAAAGAGCAAGTACCCATGAGTCATCTACCTACCCTAAGGAATTAAGCTGTGTAAATGTCCTTAAGGTAGTGCCATCCCACCATTGAGAGGTATGTAGCACCACTGTTGGAGGTGTTCGGGTCAATTCGTTTGTAGGGACAGTGTGGTCACCAGAGCAACAGTAGGACACCTTAGAAGCTACCCTTATGCCATTGATCCTTTTTAATTCCGAGGCAACTGTTGTACCCCAAAATTTGCCCTCCCATTTTCTTCAAGATTTGCCAAGGTCAAGGTTCAAAATCTCTCAAAGGTTGCACAGTCCAATTGCCTCCTAACAGTCAAAAATTAGGGTTTTGGTTCTGGAAAAGAAGTTGAGGTTTCCAAGGGTCCAATCAAGTCCCACATGCCTATAAACATTGTCAAGCATCCACATGACAAGTTTCAAGACTCACAGCACAAAAATGCACAGTCAAAAACCCTAATTGCTCAACAGTCAACTGCAGGGGCAAAATGGTCATTTGACAGTCAAAAGTCAAAAATTTTGGTCAACATCTCATTTTGAAGCCACAAACATCATTTGATCAATTCTTGATCATGATTCTCAACGTATGGCTAAAAAAGTCTCAAGATGCAAAAGTTTCTATTTTTGGACAGTTGAAAAAGTCAACTGCAAATTGACCAGGGCATAACTTCCACATGGTTTATCAAAAAAATTCCATCCAAAGCTCATTTTGAAGAGAATGACATTTCCTACAACTCCTCTTCACACTTCAAGTCCAATAAATGCTCTCACAAAAAGTTATCAATCTCAATATTATAGGTCATTTTCAAAAGTCAACAAAAAGGGACTTTAAGTCAAAGACCATAACTTGAGACTGGTAAATCAAAATTATATGGGACCAAAGGCATTGGTTAGAGGACTTCAAGACCTTTCCAAAATGTCCAAGAACATGATCAAAGCTTAAAAATTGAGCAATATATGCCTTGTGGAAGTTGGGAAATTTTTGGGAATTTTGAAAAGTCAACTTTGCTTCAAATGCCTCAAAATTGCTAATGGGCCACAATTTCTTCCAAGAATCATCACCCAAAAGCTATGCACGACCCATTGACATCCAAGGGAGTTATTTCATCATTTTTTATTAATTATTTGAATTATTATTATTATTAATTCACTTAATTAAAATTAAATATGACAAAAATAGCAAAACATATTTTCCAAATCTTTTTGTGCAGCATATTCCCTCATCATGACCTAAATATTTCGTGCACATGCTCAAGAGACAAAATCTTCCAAAATAGGCAAGTTCCATGGCAAGAAAAGATTGAAAAAGATCATGAAAATCAAATATTCAAAATCATTGAATACAAGGCTGTGGGCTTGATTTTTCTGACCTAATGCATTCACACATATATACACATTGCAACCCTAATGCAAAGAACAAAAAAAGCTGCGCTGAAACCTCAAGAACAAAACTTGCATTTTTTCACAAAAATCTCAAAACTGTTTTCATAGCTGCAGTGTGATTCAAGGTCTCAAAACTATTCCAAAGGCTTGCTGACACCACCAGGAAGAGATTGCAATCAAGAACATAGACCCTGGCCTCAAGAATTGGTATAACCGAGTCACCCTGTTCATAACATTTTGCATATTCGTGTTTGTATTTTCAGGCCATATCAATGTATTTTAATGTTTGATTTGTACTAACATGATCATTCCAAAGCTAATGGTACCATTTAATTGAAGAATGGCTGCCTGTACAAGAATACACCATTGATGCTTGCTAGGGTTTCAGAAACCTCAAAAGAGGGGTTTACGTATCTGGAAAAATTAGGCCATGAAACTTAGACCAATGCACTCGTGACATTCCAACGAATCCAAATCACTCCTCACGCCCTTTTTATATTCCCTCATGTGCTAATCGCTATTTTTGAATATTGCAGTTAGTGGGGGTTTAAAACCCCTGCTATTTGATTTCTTTTACAGGCAAAGAGATGAAGACGATGCATAGGTGTCATAACGTTACTGGGTAGTTCAAATCCTGGCGCGCGTTTTGTTAAAGTCCCACTAATACTTGCTTTCTCTCTCTTAATGAACATGGTCCATTAGATGTACAAAGTGACGCGCCAGTTCAGTTGGTGGATGTGTTGGCAGGCATGTACTGGGACCTGGGTTCGATTCCCAGGTCCCCCATATTTCTTCATAATTTTGTTTCTAACATATTCAGGTACACTTGCCCTCCTGTGGTCCATCATACACCCAATGCTTAAGCTTGCCACATGTCCAGCAACCTCAATCTGATGGCCAGCATAGGAATTCCATCATGCACCTTAGTCAATGGATCTGCACGTGATCACTAGAAAGTCAAAAAGGCCAGATTTCAGTGGGCCAAAATGCTTCCCAATAAGCCTACAAATTGGGTCAATCACCCCCCATGTTTGCATTTTCTTTCTCTCTTTTTATTCTTTTCTTTTATTTATTTTAATCATGTTATTTGTTTTATTTAATTCCATAAAATTAATTTTCATAAAACACAAAAAAATCAGAAATCATTAAAAATAAAAATATGTTGATTTAATTTTTAATTCTTTAATTAGTTTTTGTAAATAAATTCCAATAAATCAACTTAATTTAATTTTAGGTTTAACTTTAATGTTTTCTTAATAACTAAAAAAAATATAGAAAAATAGGTTTTTAGCATTTCTTATTCTTTTTCTTAATAAATAACCTTTTTTTATTTCTTATCATTATTAATTATTAATTATCTTTGTAAATAAACTTGTAATTAAATGATTTGAGTAAATTAGGTTTAAACTTTAATTCTTTTCCTTAAATAATTAAAAACATGTAGAATTAGGGTTTCTTTTCCTTTTCTTCCTTTATTTTCATTAAATACAAAAAAACATAAAAAATCATTTCTTTTCTTTATTTAATAATTAATTAATTTGTAATTTCAATTCAATTCTTTAAAGGGTCCAACGCCCTCGCACTTTCGATTCCAATTTCCTTTCGCGTGTTTGTCTTTATTTTTCGTTTTAAATTTATGTAATTGCCCCAAAGCCTTGTAATAGTAATTAGGACATTTACTTTCCGCACTTTTATTCAAAATCGGGTCTTTTGTTAATTTGGCGATGTATGGACCCGCGCCTTGTAATAGCGTAGGACCTTTATTTTCCGCATTTTAATTTCCGCACCTTTTAATTGCTAACTATCACATGAAAGAATGTATGCCCAAATAAAATCAAAGCGTAGCTCACTCAATACATGACAAGATAAAAATATAACTGAAAATGACACACAATTCACACACCACTTCTAGGGTACGCCTCACTGTTGCCTTGCCCCTCGAAACGTGGTTGTCGAGTATAGGATGTTTTAGTAAGTCCTCATGTCCATGAACATGGCATGGGGGTAGCTTCTAAGGTGTCCTACTATTGCTCTGGTGACCACACTGTCCCTAAACTCGAATTGACCCGAACACCTCCAACGGTGGTGCTACCTATCTCTCAATGGTGGGATGGCACTACCTTAAGGACATTTACACAGCCTAATTCCTTAGGGTAGGTAGATGACTCATAGATACTTGCTCTATTCAAAAACAATTTAAAACTCTTTTCACACCGACACTTTTCAAAAAGCTTTCAAAACAATTTTTCAAACACTCTTGAGGACTGATACAAGAGTCGATCTGAAACTTTCAAAGAAACTTTTTTTTTAAACCCACTCACCTTGAAAATCAAACAAACCTTTTGAAAACACAAATGAGCAAGTATCTAAGAGCCCATGGATAACCATGGATAGAAAGGGTGCTAACACCTTCCCTTTCTATAAATCTACCTCCCGAACCGAGAAACTAATCTCAATAAGGAATTTTTCTGTGCTTTTGTCCTTTCCATGTTGGAGAAAATAAAAGACGGTGGCGACTCTTGCTTCCGCGACATTTCGCGAACCAGCATTAAACAGTCAATTCCAGATCCACCGATCACAGCAACCGTTTCGAGGCAACTGGATCATGTCATGGACATAAGGACTTACTAAAACGTCCTATACTCGACGACCACGTTTCGAAGGTAAGGCAACAGGTGAGGCGTACCCTAAAAGTGGTGTGTGAATTTGTGTGTTATTTTCATGTTATGTTTTATCTTGTACATGTATCATGGTGATCTACGCTTGTTTTTAATTAGCACGCATTCTTTCATACAAGTTAACAGTTAAAGGGGGTGCGGAAAGTAAATTGCTGAAACGTAAATCCTACGATATTACAAGGCGCGGGTCTATACATCACCAAAAACTACAAAGACCCGTTTTAGTAAATGAATACGGAAAGTAAATGAAAACGGTAAAAGTCCTATTTACTATTACATGTCCGGAGCAATTACATAATAATCGAACAAATTAAATGCGCGCGAATGAATTAATCGGGAACGTCTAAGGGTGTTGACCCTTTTAAGAAAAGAAAATTAATTTTTGGTCTTTTTTGTAATTAAATGAAATTAAAAACTAATTAATTATTTTAATTAAAAGAAAATATTTTTTGGTTTTTATGTTTTTTATGAAATAAAATAGAAAAAGAAATAAAATTCTAGGTTAACCTAAATCTAAATCTATTTTAATTATTAAAAAGAATGTTAAAATGGCCTAATTAAAAACTAATTCAATTATGGTTTATTTACAAACTAAAAATAATAATAATAAGAATGTCAATTTTATTTTTTTGGTTTTTTATGAAAATGGTTAATTGATTAATTACTAATAATAAATAAAATAAAAAGGGGTTAGAAATTAAATTGAAAAATAAAATGAAAAGAAAATAATAAACCAAATGGAGGGGGTGCTAGGCCAGAAATGTGGGTGTGATGCTGAATCTTGGCCCATTAGGAAGCCAGCTCGTTTGACCCTGGGAATTGAATGGAATGTTGTTGACCAGGCACATGGTGTTCTTGCTTTCTGGGCCCTTAGATTTGCCTTGAAGACACCTGGCTTGTTGGATCTATAGGGCTTATGATGAACCTTCCTTGGAGCGCTGTACAGGAAAGTCAAATGAAAAATAATATGGGAATTGTAAGGGGACCTGGGAATCGAACCCAGGTCCCAAAGATGGCATGACACGTTCCCAACCACTGAGGCACTTTGTTGCATTTGTTAATAATATGAAAAACAAATATTATATAAAACCAAAGCCAATGATGCTGAAAAACAAAAAATTGCGCGCGTGGATTTGAACCTTCCACTCACGCCTGGACACCTCAGCCTTCTTCTCCGTTTGTACCTATAACATAATCAAATAGCGGGGGTTTTAAACCCCCACTAAACACAACCTGCAAAAATAGCGAATAGCTCATGCTTGAACATAAATTGAGCGCGAGGTCATGGTTGTGTTCGTTTGGATGTCACGATTTCAATGGCATACGTTTGGTTGTCCAATTTTTCCATATGGGGAAAGCCCCAATTTGGAGCTCTGAAAAACCTAGCTTTTGACAATGGTGGATTCTGATACACGCATCGTTAGTTCAATCAAATGCTACCAATAGCTTCAGAATGTCCCTATGAGTATAAATCAATTCAAAAAGAATGTTAAAAGCGCATGAATGATTATATAGATTTCAAGAAAATATTGCAAACCGTTTGGCCTGAGTTCTAAGATTCTGGGCACGTTTGGCTTGATTTTTGATTGCAAAAGCTTCCTAGGGATGCCAGGAGTGTGTTTGGATTGAAATGGAGGCTTGAAATGCGCTGCAAATGGGTTTTCAGATTTCAAGTTTTTGTGAAAATTTTGCAACTTGGTTCTCAGTTTGTATGGCTCTCTAGGTCGTGAATTCTCTTGTGATGGCTTGCATACATGTTATGTAAAGAGTTTTAATCAGAATTAAGGCCATTAACCTTATGCATTCATGTTTGAGATTTGCCATAACCTCCATTGAAACACTTTCCATTTTTGTGTCAGAATTTGAATTCTTTCTTGATTTAGGCCTTTGCACGAATTTGGAATGGTCATGATGGTGTATCAAAGCATTTCAATACAAAATATACCCTTTAATTAATTTTCTTGATTTTTATTTGATTTTAAAAGATTTAAAATGAATTAAATCAAATAAAATTAAATAAAAATGGAAAAAATAATTTTAAATCTTGAAATAATTTGTGGGACACGTGGGAAGCATGGCCAAGCTGAAACAAGTGGAAAAAGTGGGCCCCTTTTGTCAAAAATGAAGTTTCAAGGATAATTGACTTTGGCCATTTCACAAAAATTTCCCAACTTCTTCAATGCATATCTTGCTCAATTTTGAAGCTATGAACATGTTCTTGGACATTTTGGAAAGGTCTTGGAGTCCTCTAACCAATGTCTTTGGTCCCATGTCATTTTGATTTACCAATATCAAGTTATGGTCTTTGACTTAAAGTGCCTTTTTGTTGACTTTTGAAAATGACCTATAATGTTGAAATTGATAACTTTTTGTGAGAGCATTTCTTGGACTTGGAATGTGAAGATGAGTTGTAGGAAATGTCCTCCCCTTCAAGATGAGCATTGGATGGGATTTTTCTGATGAACCATGAAAAAGTTATGCTTTGGTCAAGTTACAGTTGACTTTTCAACTGTCCAAAAATAGAAACTTTTGCATCTTGATGATTTTTGAGCCATTCTTGTGAAATCATGGTCAAGATTTGACCAAATGATGATTGTGGCTTCAAAATAAGATGTTGACCAAAAATTTTGACTTTTGACTGCCAAATGACCATTTTGCCCCTACAGTTGACTGTGGAGCAATTAGGGTTTTTGACTGTGCAACTTGACTTTGTGAGCCTTGAAACTTGACATGTAGGTGCTTGACAATGTGTATGAGCATATGGGACTTGATTGAGCCCTTGAAAACCTCAACTTCCTTGCAGGAACCAAAACCCTAATTTGACTGGCTTAGGAGGATGGTTGACTGTGTAGCCCTTGAGTAGACTTTAAACCATTTGAGGTGATGCTTGTCAAAACTTTGAAGATTATGGGAGGGCAAATTTTAGGGTACAACAGTTGCCCCTGTTCAATCTTCTTAGACCTGAGGATGTAGATTGGCTTGCGTGCCTTTTGTAATCTGAAGGTGGAAGATGATTGAACACTAGAGTGCCCAGAAATTTGCACTCACATAGTTGAGTATCAGCAGTGTGATGGCGGGAATGGGCTTACATATGCCATTTGGAAAGATGATGGATAGGGGGATGGGCTTATAGATGCCATCTGGGTGTCGATCGCGTAAGAGATTCCTTAGCGAGAACTTGCGTACTTGAGAAAGAAAATAATTACCTGGCCTGTTACAGGAGTTGATCTTCAAACTCTTTAGGTAGATGTGCCCTGGATGGATACAGGAATCGAATCTTTAAACTCTTCAGACGTGCCCTGGAAGGATACAGGAATCGAGTCTGGAATCAGTTGTCAACAGATACACCCTGGCAAGATACAGGAATCGGATCTTCAAACTCTTCAGACGTGCCCTGGCAGGATACAGGAATTGAGTCTGGTAATGTAGTCGTCAACAGATACACCCTGGCAAGATACAGGAATCGGATCTTCGAACTCTTCAGACGTGCCCTGGCAGGATACAGGAATCGAGTCTGGTAATGTAGTCGTCAACAGATACACCCTGGCAAGATACAGGAATCGGATCTTCGAACTCTTCAGACGTGCCCTGGCAAGATACAGGAATCGAGTCTGGTAATGTAGTCGTCAACAGATACACCCTGGCAAGATACAGGAATCGGATCTTCGAACTCTTTAGACGTGCCCTGGCAAGATACAGGAATCGAGTCTGGTAATGTAGTCGTCAACAGATACACCCTGGCAAGATACAGGAATCGGATCTTCGAACTCTTCAGACATGCCCTGGCGGGATACAGGAATCGAGTCTGGTAATGTAGTCGTCAACAGATACACCCTGGCAAGATACAGGAATCGGATCTTCGAACTCTTCAGACGTGCCCTGGCAAGATACAGGAATCGAGTCTGGTAATGTAGTCGTCAACAGATACACCCTGGCAAGATACAGGAATCGGATCTTCGAACTCTTCAGACGTGCCTTGGCAAGATACAGGAATCGAGTCTGGTAATGTAGTCGTCAACAGATACACCCTGGCAAGATACAGGAATCGGATCTTCGAACTCTTCGGACGTGCCCTGGCAAGATACAGGAATCGAGTCTGGTAATGTAGTCGTCAACAGATACACCCTGGCAAGATACAGGAATCGGATCTTCGAACTCTTCAGACGTGCCCTGGCAGGATACAGGAATCGAGTCTGGAAATGTAGTCGTCAACAGATACACCCTGGCAAGATACAGGAATCGGATCTTCGAACTCTTCAGACATGCCCTGGCAAGATACAGGAATCGAGTCTGGTAATGTAGTCGTCAACAGATACACCCTGGCAAGATACAGGAATCGGATCTTCAAACTCTTCAGACGTGCCCTAGCAAGATACAGGAATCGAGTCTGGTAATGTTAGTCGCCAACAGATACACCCTGGCAAGATACAGGAATCAGATCCTCGAACTCTTCAGACGTGCCCTGGCAAGATACAGGAATCGAGTCTGGTAATGTTAGTCGTCAACAGATACACCCTGGCAAGATACAGGAATCGGATCTTTAGTTGCGACCGTTGATAGTAATCATCTTTGTATTAACCTTTATCCTGAAAAAGACAAAACGTTAATTGTATGCGATGTCATGATGTATGACATGCGTGATGTTCTCAGAATAAATGAGATTGTATGTTTATGATGCGTATATGCATGCTATAATGTATGAAGATATGATGTTTATGAATGTATGTTTGTCTAGGAAAGTAAATCCTTTACGAGTTTCGGGAAGTTAAATCCTGGGCTGATGTTGAAGGATAGTGCTTTGTTTCTGCTGGGGATGATGGTTGCAAGAATACCGGTAGGAGAAGATGACTCCGTTGGGGAATAAACTTGGCGAATAGATTACTCTGCGGGGAGTGAACTCCGTGGGGAAAGAGAGGTACTTTTCTAAGATGTTGATGATAACTCCGCTGGGGATACCATTGATGGGTTTTGTTGAGGGAATTGATGAACTCCGTTGGGGATGAGAAGACTTCGCCGGGGACGATCTTTCCGTGGCAAATGGCTGAGGATAACCCAGTTATATCCTGGTGAGGAAATAACCTTTGAATAAGGCCGGGAGACGCATTCGTGCTCTGCAGGGGATAAGCTTCCAGAATCTACTAGGGATAAGCTTCCTGCTGGGGAGATGGATTCCACTTTCCTGGGGAAACTTTTCAGATTGGACTGGACTCTCCTGGGGACATTTTTCAGATATACTGGGGAAGTGGCTCCACTGAATGTCTGTATACCGCCGGGGAACAATCTTAGATCGAGACTGCTGGGGATGCTTGTTAAGAATGTTTGTATATTGCGCTGGGGAATGTTGAGATCTGCTGGGGATATTCCAATTTCCATAAGGCTGACAGTATAACTTTTCTTGGGGAGAGTATGTTGACTTGCTGGCTCACTCTCTGGGGAGTTAAGATATATTGATTATGTTCTTCAGCTGAACCTACCTTGGTACCTTGGTGGACAGAGCAATTAGATCGCTTAGACAACTCATTATTGCCCCTGTTTCTAATGTTACCTGTAATTAATCCTTTGTTTCGTATGCAAATATTTATGAGTTAGCAATTAGTGTCAAATGCATATATCAAAAATTGAACATTGGACGTTCTTCGCAAAACAAAACAGAAAAAGGAAAAACTATGGGCAATTTGTCTGAAAAGTGAATTTGTATTGATTTTTTGAATTTGCCTGTGAATAGGCGTTTATGTACAAGGGGCTGACGTCCTAGTAAGAGAACGCCGCCGAACAAACAGAGTTTATACAATTTTGTACAAAGAGAAAACAAAACAGCTATGTGAAGAGAATAATCCCACTGGGTTCCAACTCTGCTATCGACTTTATGTCTTCGAGCGTCTCATCACTTGGCTGCTCGGTTGAAGATGAAGCTGATCGATCGATGCTGTTTGAACTTGATGTTGATACCAGATTCTGGATGCAAAGTGATCCAATGAGACATAGTATTACGCTTTAATCCCTAACTTTTGCCTGGACCGCCCTTTCGGGTTTTCAGTCCACCGGGATACCCATTTTTGCCTAAGCCGCCTTTTCAGGTTTTCGACTTGCCGGGTGTACAGATTTCTTTTTATTTCATCCCTCATTTTGCCCGAACCCTTTTGGTTCGCCGGGAAGCCCTAATTTTTGCCTAGGTATGTCAACCTAGCGGGTCTTTTATCATGCGTAGTATCTTTTTACTATGTCTGCATTGGCAGGGTGAGGAAGGTCGTCACCATCCATGGTAGTTAGAATCATGGCTCCTCCTGAGAACACATGTTTAACCACAAATGGCCCTTCGTAGGTAGGGGTCCATTTGCCCCTGGGATCACTCTGAGGAAGGATGATGCGTTTGATTACCAGGTCCCCAACTTGATACTCTTGTGGTCTGACCTTCTTGTTAAATGCCCTGATCATCCGTTTTTGGTACGTTTGACCATGACATATAGCAGTGAGTCTCTTTTCGTCAATCAGATTTAATTGATCAAGTCGTGTCTGGATCCAGTCATCTTCGCTCAGATCTGCATCCTTCATTATCCGGAGAGAGGGTATCTGCACTTCAATTGGTAAGACTGCCTCCATGCCATAGACCAAGGAAAAAGGAGTTGCCCCGGTTGACGTCCTTGCTGAGGTACGGTACCCATGAAGAGCGAACGGTAACATTTCGTGCCAATCTTTGTAGGTCACTGTCATCTTCTGCACGATCTTTTTGATATTCTTATTTGATGCTTCTACAGCCCCATTCATCTTCGGCCGGTAGGGAGAAGAGTTGTGGTGCTGTATCTTGAATTATTTGCAGAGCTCAGTGATCATCTTGTTATTAAGATTGGTACCATTGTCCGTAATGATCCTCTCCGGGACACCGTATCGACAGATCAGATTGTGCCGAATGAACCGTGCCACAACATTCTTGGTTACAGTAGCATAAGAAGCTGCTTCGACCCACTTTGTAAAGTAATCAATCGCCACCAGGATGAAGCGATGCCCGTTGGATGCCGTAGGTTTGATCTCGCAGATCATATCAATGCCCCACATTGCAAAAGGCCAAGGTGCAGTCAGGACGTTCAGAGGAACTGGAGGAACATGTACCTTATTTGCGTATATCTGGCACTTATGACATGTTCGAGAATGTTGGTAACAGTCGGCTTCCATTGTGGACCAGAAATATCATGCCCGAAGGATTTTCTTTGCCATGGTGAGTCCACTGGAATGCGTTCTGAAGGTACCTTCATATAGCTCTGCCATGATCCTTTCTGCTTCAGTCTTATCCACGCAACGCAGTAAGGTCGAATCATGGTTTCGCTTGTACAGAATGCCGTTGCTGAGGAAGAACTTTGCTGCGAACCTTCTCAGAAACTTCTTGTCATTGATGGATGCACCTTCAGGGTATTCCTGGGTTTCCAAATACCTCTTCACCTCATGATACCAAGGTTTTTCAGTTACTATCTCAGCTTCAAGGTCACAACAGTATGCAGGTTCGTCCAACTTCCAGATAATGATCCAGGGAGCCTCATTGTCCCACTTGACTTTGAACATGGAAGACATCGTAGCCAACGCATCCGCCAACTGATTCTCCTTTCTTGGGAAGTGTTCAAAAGTTATCTCTGTAAAATGGGGGATCAATGTCAACACATATTCTCTGTAAGGAATAAGATTCAGATGTTTCGTATCCCACTCGCCTTTGATCTGATTGATCACGAGAGCGGAATCTCCGAAGATACTCAGAAACTTGATCCTTAAGTCGATCGCAGCTTGAAGACCCATGATGCATGCCTCATACTCCGCCATGTTGTTGGTGCAGTTGAAACATAGCCGGGCAGTAAGTGGAGTATGAGTGCCTTGAGGGGATATGATCACAGCACCGATACCGTTACCCAAAGCGTTGGAGGCTCCGTCAAAGTGCATAGACCATCGGGATCCTTCCTCAGGTCCTTCATCCGGTCCAGGTACTTCACAATCAGTCACTATCATGATGCTTTCGTCAGGAAATTCAAAGTTCATTGATTGGTAGTCGTCTACTGCCTGATGTGCCAAGTGGTCTGCCAATACACTTCCTTTGATAGCTTTCTGAGTCGTGTACTAGATGTCGTATTTTGTCAAGATCATCTGCCATCTTTCTATTCTCTCAGACAGAGCAGGCTTTTCGAATATGTACTTGATCGGATTCATTTTTGAGATCAACAGAGTAGTGTGAGTCAGCATATACTGTCTCAGCCAGCGAGCAGCCCATACCAAAGCGCATCAAGTTTTCTCGAGCAGTGAGTATCGGGTCTCACAGTCGGTAAACTTTTTGCTAAGGTAATAAATGGCATGCTCTTTTCGGCCAGACTCGTCATGCTGCCCCAGCACACACCCCATTGAGTTGTCAAGTACTGTCAAGTATAGTATTAGAGGAGAATGGGTGGTTCTTGGAGATACTCTTTGATTCTGTCGAAAGCGGCCTGACATTCATCATTTCAACGTACTACTTGATCCTTCTTCAGTAGTTTGAAGATTGGTTCACAGGTAGCAGTTAGGTGCGAGATGAATCGGGCAATGTAGTTCAGACGTCCCAGAAAGCCTCTGACTTCTTTCTCTGTCTTGGGAGTTGGCATCTCTTGTATGGCTTTAACCTTGGCAGGGTCCACTTGAATACCTTTGTCACTTACGACGAAGCCTAGCAACTTTCCAGATCTTACCCCAAATGTGCACTTATTCGGGTTCAATCTCAGCTTGTACAACTTCAGACGGTCGAACAGCTTCTGTAGATGGTCAAGGTGTTCCTCCTCAGTTTGAGACCTTGCAATCATATCATCGACATATACTTCTATATCATGATGGATCATGTCATGAAATAAAGCAACCATGGCACGTTGGTAGGTTGCCCCAGCATTTTTCAACCCGAATGGCATGACCTTGTAGCAGAAGGTGCCCCACTGAGTAACAAAGGTAGTCTTCTCCATGTCTTCAGGAGCCATTTTAATCTGATTATAACCTGAAAAACCATCCATGAAGGAGAACACCTTGTGCTGAGCAGTATTGTCAACCAGAACGTCAATGTGAGGTAGGGGAAGTCATCCTTGGGGCTTGCCCTGTTCAGATCCCTGTAATCGACACAATTGTACCCCAAAATTTGCCCTCCCATATTTCTCAAAATATTTCAAGAAAAATTTATAAGTCCAACCCGGCGCGTCATATTCAGGTATTCTTTCGCCAAGATATCTCTGATAACGTATTCTCAAATTCAGGTTCGGCTTAAGAGTCAATTCTTTAAAGAAGGTATCCGAATGTGTGAGTTTTCTCGAAGAAATATGGTGAAAAAGTATGCTGAAAGTGCAGTTTTTACGCGCAAAAAAATTCATAACTTGAAGATCGTGACTCGTTTTGAACCCGTTCCGGTGGCCAAAATTCCGTCTTGACATTATCTATGTTTTCATCTCTCACAGCTGGAAGCCAATTTCGATCAGAAGGTCTTCAAAAATGTGGATTTATCAAGTATTTTTGCACAGAAAATTTGTGACAGAAGTTTATTTGTGTCATGTTCAGAAAATCATAACTTGGTCGATTTTCATCGTATCGAGCTGGTTCCGGCGCCAAAATTTCACAAATTGAGGTGACTACATTTTCACAGAAGGTATTGAGCTTAAACGGTATTCAAAAGACCTTCGTTTTTTGCTCAGAATGCGTAACACGCTGAAAATCCTGAATGCTGAATATTATTTCATCTGGGCCGAAACTTCGAAAATTCATAACTCGGTCAATTTTTATCGGATTGGGCTCATATTTTTACACAAGGTCCCTGACTCATAGATCTACAACTTTACTTCAAAAGTCGAGACCGGATTATGCTTCGATCAATACCAGTTTTTTATTGAAGAACGTGTCAGAGTCGACACTGGAGTCCAAAATAAGTTTGTCTGAGCTGAAACTTCAAAAATTCATAACTAATTCACCGTTTATCCGATTGAGCCGATTTTCGGACAGGAGTTAGTTATCGATGTCTGCTACATTTTGTTTTCACATTTCAAATTCAAAAATTAGACTTAAGTCCCTGCGATTTAGCCTGGAAAGTGACGAACTCAAGTGAACATTGGAGGCCCAATTGCACATTCAAGGCCCATTTTCTTTACTCTAATTTCCATTATATAATCACCTTCTTTTCACACAAACCGGAGAGGAGGAAAAGAGAAAACCTTGCCACAACACTGTTAGAATATCAAATTCTTTCAAGAATCCTAAAACCTTGAAATCCTTATTACAAATCCCTCTCTCACTACAAACAAGCCATCACAGTTACAAACCAACACCTCACTACTTCTTCAGTAAGGATAAGGCTGGCTTGATCTCCCTGATCCAAAGGGCATAAAAGCATTCAGGTCACTAATTTTCCAGTAAGGGTAAGATTGATTTGATCTCCATGATCAAAAGGGTATAATCATTCATACATGCCATATTGTGCCTAAACATTAAATTTTTTCATATATTGACTTTATTTGCATTTTATGATTTTATTTAATATGTTCATGAGATTCAACACTGCAGATTTAGACAGGATCCCATGCAGAGGAACGTTGAGGCCAAAAGCCAGATGGCCAAAAGCCAAAAGCCAAATGGCCAAAAGCCAAAAGCCAAAAGCCAAATGGCCAAAAGAACAACTTATGCATGACACCAATACATGGCGAGACAGACATCCTGAGAAGATTAAGGAACGTTGAGGCCAGAACACAAATGGCCAACAGCCAGAACACAAATGGCCATGAAACCCAATCTAATGGCCAAAGAATGTAGACCACGGTACTCAGGAGTCAATGAACACGCACGTGATGCCAGAAAGTCAAACAAGGCTTTTTGTCTAATGGGCCAAATAGCTTCCAAAAAACCTCCCTTTGGGTCTGAATACCCCCCATGGTTTGCATTGTTTTTTATTTCTATTTGATTTTCTTTTAATTCTTTTAATGTTTTTAATTATTTCTTTTAATTTCATCAAATAATTTTCATAATAAAAATAAAATACAGAAAAATCAAAAAAAATATTTTTTGTTATTAATATTAATTTCACCATTATTTTTGTAAATAAACTCTAACAATTAACTTAGTTTAATTTAGGTTTTTAAACTTTAATCTTTTTCTTAATAAGTAAAAAGTATCTAGAATTAGGTTTTTTTGACATTTTTATCTTTTTCTTAAATAAATTATTAATCATCATTATTTATCATTATTATTAATTATCATTAATTTTGTAAGTAAACATGTACATTAAATATTATGTAAATTAGGTTTTAAACTTTAACTTTTTTTAATAATTAAAAATATTTAGAACTAGGGTTTCCTTCTAATTTTAAATTCTTTCCTTTATTTTCATAAATACAAAAAACCTAAAAAACATTTCTTTTCTTTAATAAAATAAATAACTAACTTTCTTATTTCAATTTAATTTCAAAAGGGTCCAACGCCCTCGAACGTTCAACTTTAATTTTTTCGCGCATTTATTCTTATTTTCCTTTGTGAATATTATGTAATTGCTCAAGCCTTGCAATAGTAATTAGGAATTTATTTACTTTCCGCATTTTTTATTCCAAACGGGTCTTTGTTAATTTGGCGATGTATAGACCCGCGCCTTGTAATAGCGTAGGATTTTACTTTCCACACTTTAATTTCCACACTTTTAAACTGCTAACTTTGCATGAAAGAATGAATGGCCTAAATTAAAAACAAGCGTAGATCACCCTGATGCATGTACAAGAAAAAACATAACATGAAAATAATACACAAATTCACACACCACTCTTAGGGTACGCCTCACTGTTGCCTTGCCTTCGAAACGTGATCGTCGAGTATAGGATGTTTTAGTAAGTCCTTATGTCCATGACCCATGACATAAGGGTAGCTTCTAAGGTGTCCTACTGTTGCTCTGGTGACCACACTGTCCCTAAAAAACGAATTGACCCGAACACCTCCAACGGTGGTGCTACCTACCTCTCAATGGTGGGATGGCACTACCTTAAGGACATTTACACAGCCTAATTCCTTAGGGTAGGTAGATGACTCGTAGATACTTGCTCTATTAAAAAAACAATCAAAACTCTTTTCACACCGACACCTTTTCAAAAAAGCTTTCAAAACAATTTTTCAAACACTCTTGAGGACTGATACAAGAGTTATTCAGAAAACTTTCAAAGAAACTTTTTCAAACTCACTCACATTTGAAAAGCAAACACATTTTGAAAATACAATGAGCAAGTATCTAAGAGCCCGTGGATAACCATGGATAGAAAGGGTGCTAACACCTTCCCTTTCTATAAATCTACCTCCCGAACCGAGAAACAATCTCATAAGGAATTTTGTTGTGCTTTTGTCCTGTCCATGTTGGAGAAAATAAAAGACGGTGGCGACTCTTGCTTCCGTGACATTTCGCGAACCAGCTTTAAACAGTCAGTTCCAGATCCACCGATCACAGAACTGGCGACTCTGCTGGGGAAACTTAAAAGTGAGGTGTACCTTAGGACTAAGATCACTTGTGTTTTCAATTGTCTGAATTGTGTGCTTTAAAATTGTGGGTACTGTCTTGGGAGTTCTATAGATCCTAACCGGGATCTGGGGATACCTTCTTAGAAAGTAGCAACAAGGCTGTGAGGGAACTGTGTGGGGTATACCGACATGGTTGAAGCAGTCTGCTACGTTGATGTGGCACTTTGGTGTGTACCGGTAACCCTTGAGTCCAGTCAAGGAGAGTACGGGGCCACCGCGTGGTGTCGTGAAGCATCAACTGACCTTAGGAACCTTAATTGAACCATCTTGGCCTCTTTAAGGTAGTGAGATAACTGACTTTGGTGCAGTCCGAGGTTGGTTGATACTCGATACTACACTCAATTGAGGGTTGTTTTCTTGGAATATTTCGGTCGCCAGTTCAGTGGCTAAATCGAAACGATGAACAATGAAAGCAATCCAATGATATTGGGACCCTTAGAACCCGGTTACTTCTTATAGGACAGGTTTTGAGCCCACCAACTTCAAGAGGGTAGTACCCCAGACCCCATGCTGGCCTAAACTCTAAGGGCTCTTTGTGTGACTTGTGTGCTTTCATACTTGACTACTTGCATGCTTATTATCTGACACTTGAGTTTCTTGCAGGTTTTGTTTATAGTCCTTAATTGGGACTCATAACAGGGTTTACCTACTTTACCCCATGCATAGCATAACATCATACCATTGCATACATCATGCATAAAGACTAATCCATTTCAAGGATCTCAAGGGCTTGTGATGCAGGTCATGATGAATCAAAGTGTCTAGCAAGGGGCAAAGGGGATTTATTTTCCTCTAGCCAAGGTTGTCAGGGGCTATGACCCACTCGATATGGTGAGCTTTGACTCTTGAAGAAGGACTCTCAACAACATGAAGTTTCTTCAATCAAGCTACAAAATTCAAATGCTAACAATTTTATTGTTTACCCCGCGAGATCCTTGAAAACATTGCATGCATACATACATATCTTTGCATTACAGGTATCCCTTTTACAGGTTGCTTACCTTCTTCGCTGTTTATTTCAGCTCGCCATCATGAATCCTGAATCATCTACTGAGCAATCCATCAAGGCTCTCCAGGCTCAGAACGCCCAGTTCCAAGAGTTAATCATGAGTTTGGCCCAGGGGCAACAAGATCTGAAGACCCTGCTTTTGAAAAAGAAGAAGAAGAGGACGGTGTTGTTCAACCCTAGATGCAAATCTGGGAATGGATCACAAAATGAAGTTGAGCAGACTACCCCATCTGTTGGGAAAGACAGTCCCCAAGAGAGAGAGGTTCCTAGTCCAGTGGTCTCCGACAACGAGACGGAGTTCAATGATGAACAGTACCCTCCAGCTGAGGATAGGTACAAACAGCTAGAAGACCGGCTAAGTGCTATGGAGATACAAAAAGTGCCCGGCCTGGACTTCGAAGATCTAGGTCTGTCTTCTGGGGTAGTGATCCCACACAAATTCAAGGCACCCGCCTTTGCCAAGTACGACGGGGCATCCTGTCCTAAGCTGCATCTCAGGTCTTACACAAGGAGGATCCAGCCCTACACGGCTGACAAGAATTTGTGGATTCACTTCTTTCAGGATAGTCTGTCAGGAACTCAACTCGACTGGTTCTATCAACTAAATGGAGCCAACATCTGCAGCTGGGAGGACTTGGCCACTGCATTCTACAAGCAGTACCAGTACAATGCCGACCTTGCTCCCACGCGCACTCAGCTTCAGGGAATGTCTAGGGGTGCAGGCGAAGGTTTTAAAGAATATGCTCAAAAATGGAGGAACCTTGCTGGAGGGGTACAACCACCTCTGACTGATCGGGAACTCGTTGACATGTTCTTGGGGACTTTGTATGGTCCATTCTACAACCATCTGATTGGGAATTCTTCTGCTGGATTCACAGATCTTATCTTGACTGGGGAGAGAATTGAAGCTGGTATCAAGTCGGGGAAGATTCAAGAAACCGCACCTGCTGATGCTCAGAAAAAGCCCCACAGTGGGAAGAAGGAGTCCAATGCTATACATGGTAAAAAGGGTCGTCATGATGTAGGGGCAATCCAGATCTCTGATCCCGCGCCTGTTCAACAAAGAAAGAGCAATAGGCGTAGGATAAAGTATCAAGATAGGAAGTATACTGACATTAGCATGCCTTTGTCTCAGGCACTACAACAATTGCTGAAGGCGAAACTGATCACACTAAAGGATCCTCCTCAAAATCCTGACACTTCCTCTCCCAAGTACAACCCGGGTGTGAGATGTGCCTACCATTCTGACAGTCCTGGACATGACACCGACGACTGTTGGACCTTGAAGAACAAGATCCAGGATTTGATTGACACCAAGGAGGTCAAGTTTGAACACTGATCCTACACCAAGTCATCGAGAATGTCTTTTGTTCATTCGAATGTTCAAGTTGTAATTTTCTTTGATTGTTCAAACATTTTATTCATGTCAAACATTGTTATTTCATTAATGCATTACACGTGTCTGTTTTGAAGTAATTATGTTTACTATGCTTAAAACTGTTTTCATATTTTTGTGATGTTCAACGCTCGGTTAACAATTCTAAGCCTCTTGAGGGAGGATGACGAAAACGATACCGCTATCTTTACAGTATGCTTTTGAACAGACCCCGCTGATGAGGTACAGGCATTATTTCAATTCCTAAACACTGGAGTTATAAGGAAGATAATCCCTCGTCAACCCCTTTGAGCCAAAGAAGTAGGAGTTTTTCTTTTCGAAATTTAAAACCCTTAATCATAACCTGGGGCAGGGTAGTCTCTCAGTTGATCCAAGTGCATAACGAATGGCACCAAAGAGGTCCTTACAAAACAAAAGACATTGATGGTTCCGAACAATCATACAGACAGGCAGTCATTACTTCTCAAAATAAAAACCCATTAAGTCAAAACCTATGAAGGAGACTTACAAAACTGGGGCATCCCGCTGACTGTAATTCCAAAAAGAAACAGTTCAGGCAAAAAACAGGGATAATGAAAGAAAAAGAAAGAGGTCTTACAAACCCTAAACCAAACAAAAATGACTGCCTATTCAAATAAACGTTCAACATCCGAACCATCACTGGAATTTCAGAGCAAAGACTCAAACAAGGTCTAACGCACGATCAGCTAAGTTTAGGTTTGAAGAACATCACGAAGAGCGGGTGGGTACAAATAATTTGAGCCTTTATCCTTTGTTTCTTAAACCGTGAACCAGGCCACGCTACAACCCTTAAAAGTCCTAGCTGAAGCATGGGTTAGTTCGAAAGCATACTGTTACCAAAGGTATCCTGACTCCTTAAGGCTTGCTATAAAATATTGAGTTGACATCACATTTTACAAAATTTGCTGGTTTTACTGAAAAATGCATTTTTTAAAAACTTCAAGACAGACATAAGCTTTGCATTTTTAACATAACTTTGTTTGCATATGACTTTTTGTTTGAACAACATAGAAATTCGCACGACGAATTCCTAATGAACAAAAGCACCTCCAATCAAGAGGCATGGCCTGATCATTGTCCATCATCTAGGGCAGTCCAGTCAAGATTCAAGGAATCTCTCAAGATGCCAAACAGTCAGGGGAAAACCTCCGCCTGAGCCACTTGGGGCATTGGACATGAATTCCCAGCAACAAATCTTGCATGACCAAACATCTTCTGGTAGCGTGGCAACACAATAACAGGGGCACCTCCCTACATCCTGAGAGCATGGACATAGTCGGAAAAAATACTACGTGTAATCAAAGACCCGCTAGGTTGACACACTTAGGCAAAAATAAGGGCTTCCCGGCGAACCAAAAGGGTTCGGGAAAAAATGAGGGATGAAATGAAAAAAATCTGTATACCCGGCAAGTCGAAAACCTGAAAAGGCGGCTTGGGCAAAAATGGGTATCCCGGTGGACTGAAAACCCGAAAGGGCGGTCCAGGAAAAAGTTAGGGATCAAAGCGTACGACTATGTCCTGTCATCTCGTCACTTGCCTACCAGAAGAAGATTTGTCAATTGGCAGTCATCAAACACCTTCACAGGTACCTTCTTCTCCAACAGAAACTGGGGCAATAATGAGTTGTCTAAATGACCTGGTTGCCCTGTCCACCGAAGTGCCAAGGTAAGTTCAGCTGAAGAATGCGACCAAGATACCTTCATTTCCAACAGAGCACAACAACGAAATCCCCAGCGGAGTTATCATCAAATCTCAGCGAAGTATCTCTTCCCACAGAGTAATTCCCCGCAGAGTAATCTCTTCGCCAAGTTTATTCCCCAACGGAGTTATCTTCTCCGACCGGTATTCTTGCAATCATCATCCCCAACGGAAACGAAGAATCTCAATCTTCAACATCAGCCCAGGATTTGACTTCCCGGCATCCGTCAAGGATCTATTTTCCTAGACGCAGATACATTCATAAACATCACATTGTTATACATCATGATACATGCATATATGCATCATATCATACAATCTCATGTGTTGAAAAATATTATTGCTTGATCCATATCATGCATTGCATATGACTGACCTTTACCTTTCAGGAAGGATACAGTTAAAAGATCAGCTATGTAGACGAATACAGTCAAAAGAGACCAACCCAGTCAAAGAATACAAATCCAGTTAAATCAATGCCTAAAGATTTCTCTGATCTAACTCGTCGTTATAGACACTCGTCGCTAAAGAAACTCGTCGTTATAGACACTCGTCGTTATAGACACTCGTCGTTATAGACACTCGTCGTTATACACACTCGTCGTTATAGACACCCGTCGTCATAGACACTCGTCGTCATAGACACTCGTCGTTATAGACACTCGTCGTTATAGACACCCGTCGTTATAGACACTCGTCGTTATAGACACTCGTCGTTATAGACACTCGTCGTTATAGACACCCGTCGTCATAGACACTCGTCGTCATAGACACTCGTCGTTATAGACACTCGTCGTTATAGACACCCGTCGTTATAGACACCTGTCGTTATAGACACTCGTTGTTATAGACACTCGTCGTTATAGACACTCGTCGTTATAGATACCCGTCGTCATAGACACTCGTCGTCATAGACACTCGTCGTTATAGACACTCGTTGTTATAGACACTCGTCGTTATAGACACTCGTCGTTATAGACACCCGTCGTTATAGACACTCGTCGTTATAGACACTCGTCGTTATAGACACCCGTCGTTATAGACACCCGTTATAGACACCCGTCGTTATAGACACTCGTCGTTATAGACACTCGTCGTTATAGACACTCGTCATTATAGACACTCGTCGTTATAGACACTCGTCGTTATAGACACTCGTCGTTATAGACACTCGTCGTTATAGACACTCGTCGTTATAGACACTCGTCGTTATAGACACTTGTCGTTATAGACACTCGTCGTCATAGACACTCGTCGTCATAGACACTCGTCGTCATAGACACTCGTCGTCATAGACACTCGTCGTTATAGATACTCGTCGTTATAGACACTCGTCGTCATAGACACTCGTCGTTATAGACACTCGTCGTTATAGACACTCGTCGTTATAGACACTCGTCGTTATAGACACTCGTCGTTAAAGACCACTCGTCCATGAGGATAACCTGTCAGTAGAGACAACTCACCAACCTAACATTACCAGACTCGATTCCTGTATCTTGCCAGGGCACGTATGAAGAGTTCGAAGATCCGATTCTTGTATCTTACCAGGGTGTATCTGTTGATGACTATATTCTCCGGACTCGATTCCTATATCTCGCCAGGGTACGTCTGAAGAGTTTAAAGATTCGATACCTGTATCCAGACAGGGCACATCTACATAAAGAATTTGAAGATCAATCCCTGTAACAAGCCAGGTAAGTATCTTTCTTTTTCAGGTACGCAAGTTCTTGCTAAGGAATCTCTTACGCGATCGACACCTCCAGATGGCATCTATAAGCCCATCCCCCTATCCATCGTATCTCCAAATGGCATATATAAGCCCATTCCCGCCATCACGCTGCTGATACTTTACTATGTGAGCGCAAATTTCTGGGCACTCTAGTGTTCAATCATCTTCCACCTTCGGATTACGAAAGGCACGCCAGCCAATCTACATCCTCAGGTTTAAGAAGATTGAACAGGGGCAACAGTTGTACCCCAAAATTTGCCCTCCCATATTTCTCAAAATATTTCAAGAAAAATTCACAAGTCCAACCCGGCGCGTCATATTCAGGTATTCTTTCACCAAGATATCTCTGATAACGTATTCTCAAATTCAGGTTCGTCTTAAGAGTCAATTCTTTAAAGAAGGTATCCGAATGTGTGAGTTTTCTCGAAGAAATATGGTGAAAAAGTGTGCTGAAAGTGCAGTTTTTACGCGCAAAAAAATTCATAACTTGAAGATCGTGACTCGTTTTGAACCCGTTCCGGTGGCCAAAATTCCGTCTTGACATTATCTATGTTTTCATCTCTCACAGCTGGAAGCCAATTTCGATCAGAAGGTCTTCAAAAATGTGGATTTATCAAGTATTTTTGCACAGAAAATTTGTGACAGAAGTTTATTTGCGTCATGTTCAGAAAATCATAACTTGGTCGATTTTCATCGTATCGAGCTGGTTCCGGCGCCAAAATTTCACAAATTGAGGTGACTACATTTTCACAGAAGGTATTGAGTTTAAACGGTATTCAAAAGACCTTCGTTTTTTGCTCAGAATGCGTAACACGCTGAAAATCCTGAATGCTGAATATTATTTCATCTGGGCCGAAACTTCGAAAATTCATAACTCGGTCAATTTTTATCGGATTGGGCTCATATTTTTACACAAGGTCCCTGACTCATAGATCTACAACTTTACTTCAAAAGTCGAGACCGGATTATGCTCTGATCAATACCAGTTTTTTATTGAAGAACGTGTCAGAGTCGACACTGGAGTCCAAAATAAGTTTGTCTGAGCTGAAACTTCAAAAATTCATAACTAATTCACCGTTTATCCGATTGAGCCGATTTTCGGACAGGAGTTAGTTATCGATGTCTGCAACATTTTGTTTTCACATTTCAAATTCAAAAATTAGACTTAAGTCCCTGCGATTTAGCCTGGAAAGTGATGAACTCAAGTGAACATTGGAGGCCCAATTGCACATTCAAGGCCCATTTTCTTTACTCTAATTTCCATTATATAATCACCTTCTTTTCACACAAACCGGAGAGGAGGAAAAGAGAAAACCTTGCCACAATACTGTTAGAATATCAAATTCTTTCAAGAATCCTAAAACCTTGAAATCCTTATTACAAATCCCTCTCTCACTACAAACAAGCCATCACAGTTACAAACCAACGCCTCACTACTTCTTCAGTAAGGATAAGGCTGGCTTGATCTCCCTGATCCAAAGGGCATAAAAGCATTCAGGTCACTAATTTTCCAGTAAGGGTAAGATTGATTTGATCTCCATGATCAAAAGGGTATAATCATTCATACATGCCATATTGTGCCTAAACATTAAATTTCTTCATATATTGACTTTATTTGCATTTTATGATTTTATTTAATATGTTCATGAGATTCAACACTGCAGATTTAGACAGGATCCCATGCAGAGGAACGTTGAGGCCAAAAGCCAGATGGCCAAAAGCCAAAAGCCAAATGGCCAAAAGCCAAAAGCCAAAAGCCAAAAGCCAAAAGCCAAAAGCCAAATGGCCAAAAGAACAACTTATGCATGACACCAATACATGACGAGACAGACATCCTGAGAAGATTAAGGAACGTTGAGGCCAGAACACAAATGGCCAACAGCCAGAACACAAATGGCCATGAAACTCAATCCAATGGCCAAAGAATGCAGACCACGGTACTCAGGAGTCAATGAACACGCACGTGATGCCAGAAAGTCAAACAAGGCTTTTTGTCTAATGGGTCAAATTGCTTCCAAAAAACCTCCCTTTGGGTCTGAATACCCCCCATGGTTTGCATTGTTTTTTATTTCTATTTGATTTTCTTTTAATTCTTTTAATATTTTTAATTATTTCTTTTAATTCCATCAAATAATTTTCATAATAAAAATAAAATACAGAAAAATCAAAAAAAAATATTTTTTGTTATTAATATTAATTTCACCATTATTTTTGTAAATAAACTCTAACAATTAACTTAGTTTAATTTAGGTTTTTAAACTTTAATCTTTTTCTTAATAAGTAAAAAGTATCTAGAATTAGGTTTTTTTGACATTTTCATCTTTTTCTTAAATAAATTATTAATCATCATTATTTATCATTATTATTAATTATCATTAATTTTGTAAATAAACATGTACATTAAATATTATGTAAATTAGGTTTTAAACTTTAACTTTTTTTAATAATTAAAAATATTTAGAACTAGGGTTTCCTTCTAATTTTAAATTCTTTCCTTTATTTTCATAAATACAAAAAACCTAAAAAACATTTCTTTTCTTTAATAAAATAAATAACTAACTTTCTTATTTCAATTTAATTTCAAAAGGGTCCAACGCCCTCGAACGTTCAACTTTAATTTTTTCGCGCATTTATTCTTATTTTCCTTTGTGAATATTATGTAATTGCTCAAGCCTTGTAATAGTAATTAGGAATTTATTTACTTTCCGCATTTTTTATTCTAAACGGGTCTTTGTTAATTTGGCGATGTATAGACTCGCGCCTTGTAATAGCGTAGGATTTTACTTTCCGCACTTTAATTTCCACACTTTTAAACTGCTAACTTTGCATGAAAGAATGAATGGCCTAAATTAAAAACAAGCGTAGATCACCCTGATGCATGTACAAGAAAAAACATAACATGAAAATAATACACAAATTCACACACCACTCTTAGGGTACGCCTCATTGTTGCCTTGCCTTCGAAACGTGGTCGTCGAGTATAGGATGTTTTAGTAAGTCCTTATGTCCATGACCCATGGCATAAGGGTAGCTTCTAAGGTGTCCTACTGTTGCTCTGGTGACCACATTGTCCCTAAAAAACGAATTGACCCGAACACCTCCAACGATGGTGCTACCTACCTCTCAATGGTGGGATGGCACTACCTTAAGGACATTTACACAGCCTAATTCTTTAGGGTAGGTAGATGACTCGTAGATACTTGCTCTATTAAAAAAACAATCAAAACTCTTTTCACACCGACACTTTCAAAAAAGCTTTCAAAACAATTTTTCAAACACTCTTGAGGACTGATACAAGAGTTATTCAGAAAACTTTCAAAGAAACTTTTTCAAACTCACTCACATTTGAAAAGCAAACACATTTTGAAAACACAATGAGCAAGTATCTAAGAGCCCATGGATAACCATGGATAGAAAGGGTGCTAACACCTTCCCTTTCTATAATACCTCCCGAACCGAGAAACAATCTCATAAGGAATTTTGCTGTGCTTTTGTCCTGTCCATGTTGGAGAAAATAAAAGACGGTGGCGACTCTTGCTTCCGCGACATTTCGCGAATCAGCTTTAAACAGTCAGTTCCAGATCCACCGATCACAGACACACATTCTGACCTTACCATCTTTCTTTGGCACTGGAACCACATTGGCAACCCACTGAGGGTAAGAAGTCACTGATAGAAACCCGGCATCAAATTGCTTCATAACTTCAGCTTTGATCTTTTCGGACATCTCTGGACGCATACGGCGGACCTTTTGTTTAACCGGAGGGCAGTCTTCCTTGGTAGGCAAATGATGGACCACAATGTCGGTATCCAACCCAGGCATGTCTTCGTAAGACCAGGCAAAGATTTCCATGTAGTCATGCAGCATCTGGATCAGCCGTTGTTTCACACTGAGCTCTAGATTAGCACCAATCTTGACTTCCTTTATGTCTGTCTCAGTACCCAGATTTACCGTTTCCACTAGCTCTTCATGTGGTTGAATGGCCCTCTCTTCCTGGAGTAACAGTCTTGCAAGCTCGCCAGGCACTTCACAATCATCTTCACCTTCGTCTTCGGCTAAGTTGATCGGATTTTCGAAGTCATAACTGGCAGTAGCAGAGTCGTTACCAGTGAGATCCAGAGTGGATTGAAACCTGTATTAGTGAGTGTGTGTAAATATAGTTGTTTTGCAATATATAAAGAAAGAAAGGGAGCGCAAGATTTGAAATGTGAAAAACGTCCAATGCTTTTATTCATGATATATGAAAGTGGCAAACAAAAGCCCTCACAAATAAAACCACGGTGCCCCGGGTAAGACACTAGGCCATAAAGTTTCAAATTATTGTTTATTACAAATCCAAAACAAAGAAGTTCATTACTGGGTGACAAAAGTAACAGGTAAGGAGTCCTTGGTAGTCTAGTTGCTAGGTCCACCGTTGGTTGCCGGGTAGATCCAGCTGTCAAACTCGGATTCTTCCACTTCGTCTTCATCCCCAATAGCATTTACTCCATGGTTAGGCATGGGAGCAATCACCACATTAGGCTTCTCGGGCGCCTCAAACTGAACCTCCTTAGCATCAATAAGGTCTTGAACCTTATTCCTCAGAGCCCAACAATCATTTGTGTTATGCCCCGGGCTATCAGAGTGATAAGCGCAACGGGCGTTGGGGTTGTACTTCGGAGATGTTGTGTTTACCATCTTCGGAGCTTCCTTGACTGTTACCAGGTTGGTGGATAGCAGTTGTGGCAGGATCTGAGAGAGAGTCATGCTGAGCCGAGTATACTGCCGTTTGGGCCTCTCAGCTCTTGGTTGGTTGTATTGCTGAGGAGCAGCAGCAAGCTTAGAAATAACCACCGCGTTGACAGCTTGGCGGCGTTCAGGTTTGTTTTGCTTTCTTGGACCATACACAGCACTTGCCTCCTTCTTGAAGGGCTTCTTTTCAGAATTGGAGGAGGTACCCTTCTGTATCTTCCTTGATTTTATACCAGCTTCGATCCTTTCACCAGTCAGGGTCAGGTCAGTAAACCCAACAGAGGAATTACCAATGAGATGGTTGAAGAATGGACCAGATAGGGTCCCTAAAAACATGTCTACTAGCTCACGATCTGTCAATGGTGGCTGCACCCTGCCAGCCAGGTCTCTCCATTTCTGTGCGTACTCCTTAAAACCTTCACCCGTCCCCAGTGACATACCCTGGAGTTGGGTACGCGTGGGAGCGAGGTCGGAATTATATTGATACTGCTTGTAGAAAGCAGTGGCCAAATCTTCCCAGTTACGAATGTTGGTTCCATCCAGCTGATAGAACCATTCGATATGAGTCCCTGAAAGACTCTCCTGGAAGAAGTGGATCCATAAGTTCTTGTCTGCTGTGTAAGGCTGGATCTTCCTTACATAAGAACGGAGGTGCATCTTGGGACAGGAAGCCCCGTCATACTTCACAAAGGCAGGCGCCTTGAACTTGTGCGGGATCACCACCCCAGAAGATAAACCCAAGTCTCCGAAATCCAACCCAGGCACACGTTGAATCTCCATAGCATTTAACCTGTCCTCCAGTTGTTTGTACCGGTCCTCAGCAGGAGGGTACTGTTCGTCATTGAAGTCTGCCTCAGTGTCAGAGACCACAGGACTAGGGACCTCTCTCCCTTGGTGACTACCTTCCCCCACAAATGGAGTAGTCCTCTCAGCTTCATTCTGCAATGTGTTCCCGAGTCTGCGCCCAGTGTTGAATAGCACAGTCCTCTTCTTCTTCTTATTCTTCTTCAGGAGCAAACTTTATTAGATTAAACTTTAAATTGTTCAACAATTTTCCCTTAGGCATTACAAGAATGAAAATACTGAAAAGGAAATAAAGCTGTAAGAGAAACATCCAAAGCCCATCAGTGCTCCCATGGCCTCCTCTTCTCAGTACGGATATAGTCATTCAGGGTTCGCTCGTTTTCCAATTGCTTGGTCAGCTTCTGGATCTTCTGTTCCTGTTTGTTGAACTTTTCCCGATAATAATCCCACTCTTCCTGTAGTTGCGCCCAAGACCTCTTTAGTGTATCAACATCAGTGGGTATCTGAGGAGGGAGAACAGTTGGAGGGGCCCCATCTCCACCAGGACCTTCAAGAATGATAGGCCTGACAGCTTCATATGGCATACCTAACTTCTGAGCACGGATGCGGACCCATATGTAGTAGGCTTCCATAGGTAGAGAAGTCTTCGGTCCCAACTCTTGTGGGTCAGCTTTGTGAATTATGTCCCAAGCTTTGATGAATCTACGGCGCAGTTCGTCACTATCTTTCTGAAACTCAAAACTGATGTGAGGCACCAGCATCTCATGAGGCCCTGCTCTTCTGGCTCTTCCAAACTGACGGAGAGCTAAACATGGATTATAAGAGATTCTACCCTGAGTGCCAATCAATGGAACATTAGGATATTCTCCGCAGCGATCAATAACAGCCATCTCATCTAAACCTCTGAGAGTCCAAATGATGTCTTTATCAGTGAGAGACATTAACCTATGAGCCCAACCTCTTCCTTCTTTATTCTTCAGCACGAACTTGGGGAGGTGCAAAATAAACCACCTCACCAGCAAAGGAGTACAACACCACAGAGTTCCTCGTCTTCGGGCAGTACGAGCATAGAGTTGTTGCAGGACATCACCCAAGAGAGTGGGTACAGGGTTCCGAGACATGAAGATCCTTATGGCATTGATATTGACAAAGTTATCAGGATTTGGAAACAATACTAGCCCATAGATTAAGAGAGCCAGAATGTCCTCGTACGCCCTGAAGTCTAAGTCATTCCAGAAACTGTTAGCTTTACCAATCAGAAACTTAGCCAAGAAGCCCTTAACTCCGCTTCTAGTCACCCAGTTGTCCATTACCTCCTTGTGGGTCAAGGGAAGAGCTGCAGCAATCTCCTCAAGCCTAAGAGCCTTTTCCCAACCAGTGAAAGGAGTCTGATCCAAGATAGGGATGCCAAGCAAATCAGAGAACTCTTCCAGGGTAGGGACCAGCTGGAAGTCTTGAAAGGTGAAGCACTGGTACAGAGGGTCATAAAACTGGGTCAGGACACTCATCAGTTGTTGGTCCCACTTTGTCGTGACTAAACTGAGAAGAGAACCATGCCTCTGGATGAAGGAAGTAGTATTTGGAATTCTGCTAACCAACTCTTCAAGCAACTCAGGTGGGTGAACAAAATTGAACTGGATAGTGTTCCTTCGCATAAGCATCATGATGTCCTACAAAACAGAGCAAAGGTGAAACCCTCTTGTCTTTGAAATGGTCAGTCCTTATGCAGGATGCATGCAATGTTTATGATGGCATGATGTTATGGTAAAGTACACCACAAATATTCACAAAGGCAAACATGATAAGGCACACAAGTTACACCATAACCCTTAGAGTTTAGGCCAGCACGGAGTTCAGGTACTACCCTCTTTCAGTTTGTTGGTTAAGACTTGTCCTATCAGAAGTAACCGGGTTCTAGAGGATCCCAATATCACTGACTACCCTCAATCGGTCATAACTCCAGCATCGCAATCTTTTCTTGCGGCCAGAACCATCACGAGAGTTTAGCCTCAATGGGCGTAGCATACTGCTACTGTTCTATTGGCCATGTTGGGTCATTTAAGGCTCTAAGGTCGGTTGGTGCTTAATGACTCCTCAGAAGACCCATATTCTCCTCGTTGCGACACAAGGGATATCGGTACAGACCAAGGTGCCACACCAATGTAGCCACTTCTTCACCCATGTCGGTCTACGCCGGACAGGTCCGTCACAGCTTATGCTACCTAACAGGGTATCCCCAAATCCGGGCTAGGATCTATGTAACTCCGATGCAGCCCATAATAATAAAGCAAAGAAACACAGCAATTGAAAACACAAGTTTGAGCTATCCTAAGGTACACCTCACTTTAAAGTTTTTCCCCAACAGAGTCGCCAGTTTTGTGATCGGTGGATCTGGAACTGACTGTTTAGCGCTGGATCGCGAAATGTCGCGGTAAGCAAGAGTCGCCATCGTCTTTTATTTTCTCCAACATGGACAGGACAAAAGCACAGCAAAATTCCTTATGAGATAGTTTCTCGGTTCGGGAGGTAGATTTATAGAAAGGGAAGGTGTTAGCACCCTTTCTATCCATGGTTATCCATGGGCTCTTAGGTACTTGCTCTTATGTTTTCAAAATTTGTTTGCTTTTCAAGTGTGTGTGGGTTTTGAAAAAGTTCGTTTGAAAACTTCTAGGTAACTCTTGTATCAGTCCTCAAGAGTGTATGAAGTATTGTTTGAAAACTTTTTGAAAGTGTAAGGTGTGAAAAGTATTTTGTTTGTTTTTGAAAAGAGCAAGTACCCATGAGTCATCTACCTACCCTAAGGAATTAAGCTGTGTAAATGTCCTTAAGGTAGTGCCATCCCACCATTGAGAGGTAGGTAGCACCACCGTTGGAGGTGTTCGGGTCAATTCGTTTGTAGGGACAGTGTGGTCACCAGAGCAATAGTAGGACACCTTAGAAGCTACCCTTATGCCATTGATCCTTTTTAATTCCGAGGCAACCGTTTCGAGGCAACTGGATCATGTCATGGACATAAGGACTTACTAAAACGTCCTATACTCGACGACCACGTTTCGAAGGTAAGGCAACAGGTGAGGCGTACCCTAAGAGTGGTGTGTGAATTTGTGTGTTATTTTCATGTTATGTTTTATATTGTACATGTATCATGGTGATCTACGCTTGTTTTTAATTAGCATGCATTCTTTCATACAAGTTAACAGTTAAAGGGGGTGCGGAAAGTAAATTGCAGAAACGTAAATCCTACGCTATTACAAGGTGCGGGTCTATACATCGCCAAAAATTACAAAGACCCGTTTTAGTAAATGAATACGGAAAGTAAATGAAAACGGTAAAAGTCCTATTTACTATTACATGTCCGGAGCAATTACATAATAATCGAACAAATTAAATGCGCGGGAATGAATTAATCGGGAACGTCTAAGGGTGTTGACCCTTTTAAGAAAAGAAAATTAATTTTTGGTCTTTTTTGTAATTAAATGAAATTAAAAACTAATTAATTATTTTAATTAAAAGAAAATATTTTTTGGTTTTTATGTTTTTTATGAAATAAAATAGAAAAAGAAATAAAATTCTAGGTTAACCTAAATCTAAATCTATTTTAATTATTAAAAAGAATGTTAAAATGGCCTAATTAAAAACTAATTCAATTATGGTTTATTTACAAACTAAAAATAATAATAATAAGAATGTCAATTTTATTTTTTTGGTTTTTTATGAAAATGGTTAATTGATTAATTACTAATAATAAATAAAATAAAAAGGGGTTAGAAATTAAATTGAAAAATAAAATGAAAAGAAAATAATAAACCAAATGGAGGGGGTGCTAGGCCAGAAATGTGGGTGTGATGCTGAATCTTGGCCCATTAGGAAGCCAGCTCGTTTGACCCTGGGAATTGAATGGAATGCTGTTGACCAGGCACATGGTGTTCTTGCTTTCTGGGCCCTTGGATTTGCCTTGAAGACACCTGGCTTGTTGGATCTATAGGGCTTATGATGAACCTTCCTTGGAGCGCTGCACAGGAAAGTCAAATGAAAAATAATATGGGAATTGTAAGGGGACCTGGGAATCGAACCCAGGTCCCAAAGATGGCATGACACGTTCCCAACCACTGAGGCACTTTGTTGCATTTGTTAATAATATGAAAAACAAATATTATATAAAACCAAAGCCAATGATGCTGAAAAACAAAAAATTGCGCGCGTGGATTTGAACCTTCCACTCACGCCTGGACACCTCAGCCTTCTTCTCCGTTTGTACCTATAACATAATCAAATAGCGGGGGTTTTAAACCCCCACTAAACACAACCTGCAAAAATAGCGAATAGCTCATGCTTGAACATAAATTGAGCGCGAGGTCATGGTTGTGTTCGTTTGGATGTCACGATTTCAATGGCATACGTTTGGTTGTCCAATTTTTCCATATGGGGAAAGCCCCAATTTGGAGATCTGAAAAACCTAGCTTTTGACAATGGTGGATTCTGATACACGCATCGTTAGTTCAATCAAATGCTACCAATAGCTTCAGAATGTCCCTATGAGTATAAATCAATTCAAAAAGAATGTTAAAAGCGCATGAATGATTATATAGATTTCAAGAAAATATTGCAAACCGTTTGGCCTGAGTTCTAAGATTCTGGGCACGTTTGGCTTGATTTTTGATTGCAAAAGCTTCCTAGGGATGCCAGGAGTGTGTTTGGATTGAAATGGAGGCTTGAAATGCGCTGCAAATGGGTTTTCAGATTTCAAGTTTTTGTGAAAATTTTGCAACTTGGTTCTCAGTTTGTATGGCTCTCTAGGTCGTGAATTCTCTTGTGATGGCTTGCATACATGTTATGTAAAGAGTTTTAATCAGAATTAAGGCCATTAACCTTATGCATTCATGTTTGAGATTTGCCATAACCTCCATTGAAACACTTTCCATTTTTGTGTCAAAATTTGAATTCTTGCTTGATTTAGGCCTTTGCACGAATTTGGAATGGTCATGATGGTGTATCAAAGCATTTCAATACAAAATATACCCTTTAATTAATTTTCTTGATTTTTATTTGATTTTAAAAGATTTAAAATGAATTAAATCAAATAAAATTAAATAAAAATGGAAAAATTAATTTTAAATCTTGAAATAATTTGTGGGACACGTGGGAAGCATGGCCAAGCTGAAACAAGTGGAAAAAGTGGGGGCCTTTTGTCAAAAATGAAGTTTCAAGGATAATTGACTTTGGCCATTTCACAAAAATTTCCCAACTTCTCCAATGCATATCTTGCTCAATTTTGAAGCTATGAACATGTTCTTGGACATTTTGGAAAGGTCTTGGAGTCCTCTAACCAATGTCTTTGGTCCCATGTCATTTTGATTTACCAATCTCAAGTTATGGTCTTTGACTTAAAGTGCCTTTTTGTTGACTTTTGAAAATGACCTATAATGTTGAAATTGATAACTTTTTGTGAGAGCATTTCTTGGTCCTTAAAGCTCCTATGGATGTCAATAGAACTTTCAAGATTCAGTTGACTATGATGAAGCATAGGTTTCTTGCCACAACGGCAAGTCGAGAAGAGAATTTATAGCACTACCATCTTGGACATCTCAATTTTAGAGATCTCAATGCATTGTAAAGGAACAGAATGGTAACCAGGTTGCCATCCATCAACATTCTAGCTGAGATTTGTGAAGAGTGTGTGCAAGAAAAGCAACACAAGCGTAAATTCAACAAGGATTCTGATTATAGAACCAAGCATCACCTTGAGGTGGTGTATTCCTATGTGTGTGGGTCGTGAAGATGTGAAAACACAAGAAAGAGGGATTTGAATTGGGTTTTAAATCAAAACTTTTCTTTTAAAAATATTCCCCTTTGATTAAAATACTTTTTCCTTCACTCTTGATAATAACAATAATTAAGAATAGGAAGTAAAGAACAAGGTATATTTATACTAGTTCACTTGAAAACTATCAAGCTAGTCTAGTCCATCCGCCAAGGTGATTTCGCCTCTCTCAATCGAGGACTTAATCTAATAATCCAACTGATTATTACAATGCACAAGCTACTCGCAATTGACTAATAACCTCTAAGATACACAAGTCTTAGACTTCTTAAGGATACAAACCTAACTAGTCCCTTAAGGGAAATTAAACCTCTAAGACACACTAGTCCTAGACTTCTTAAGGATACAAACCTAACCGGTCCCTTAAGGAAATCAAAAAACTGTTTGAATACAAGTTTTGTTTACAATAATATTACTTCTATACAAGCTGAATATGTAAACTATTTTAAGAAAAATGACTTAGAAGTATGAAAGTTGTGAACAACGCTTTGTGCGTGAATATTTCATTGGTTGGAAGCTTTCTCTCTTAGTCTTCAAGCCTTTATATAACTGATAAAATAATATATTTGTTGAGGGGTACTCTTAGGATTTCTAGAAACATTGACGGCTTGATCAATAATGTGGGGGACAAGATCGTGCAACGCATCCGTTCTTTCATAGTAGTGGAATGAAATTTTGATTGTACCATGTATTATTTGTACCATGTTAACATTATCTTCTTTCCATCTGCACTTCAGAGGCTTCTGCGAGCATGAGTTTAGAAGCGAAAACATAACACAAGATCATCAAAACTTCAAGTCTTCAGAATCTTCAGAACTGCGTCTCCAGAGTCTTCAGAACTTGGTCGTGATAACCTTTTCTTAGAACCTTGGGTCTTCATAACTTCAAGTCTTTAGAGTCTTTAGAACTTCTGTCTTCAGAGTCTTTAGCACTTGGTCTTTAGAAACCTTTTCTTAGAACCATGGGTCTTTAGAACTTCAAGTCTTCAGAACTGCATCTTCAGAGTCTTTAACACTTGTTCTTGAGAATCCTTTGTCTTCAGAAACATTAGTCTACAACATATGGAATTAAGTAGAAACTTTTGTCTTCAGATCTTCTGACTTGTTTCTTTATAACACGTTATCTTCAGAAACATAAGTCTTTAATATCTGGACTTAAGTAGAAACTTTTGTCTTCAGATCTTTTGACGGGTTTCTTTAGACTTCATATCAGATCCTACACTTCAGAGTCTTCTGGAGTGTCTTGCTACTGTTCATCAGAACTTGTGCAGCGCAAAAGCATAATTTATTCTCTTCTAACGTCTTGGCCACACCATCAATCAGAAGCAGGACCTGTTTGTTAAATACTAAAAAATAACAAACATTAGAGTATCAAAATTGTTCATACAAACATACTCATTTGTTATCATCAAAACTCATAGATGATATTGCAGAACCAAATCTTGTTCTTACAATCTCCCCCTTTTTGATGATGACAAAACTATGTATTTTGATGACACAATTTTGTTCTTATAATCATAAAAAGTGAAAATAAAAAGAGTAAGAACACTTATCCTTTTTATGAAATTCCCCCTGAGTTAATGATTTGATGAAGATCAAATATCCTGACTCTGAACCATTTGAGTAGAACTCCCCCTAGTTCCAATAGATCGGATATTGAGATCTTGAGAATTTTGACTCTAGATGCCAATGAAAATGAAATCAATTGAAATCTTGAAACTTTAATGTCACTAAGACAACTTCCAGATTATCAATTCTTGGAGTCTGATTTCAGATTTCAATTCTTGGAGTCAGATTCTAGATTTCAATTCTTGGAGTCTGATTCTAGATTTCAATTCTTGGAGTCAAATCTTGAATAATGCTTTTAGATCTTTGTCTTTAATCAGAGTTCTCATTTCCTAAAAAAGAAAACAATTCTAACAGAAATAGAACTTGTAACTGGGTTAGGATGTAAGCAACTCTTTTCAGAGAACATTTTCCAGAACTTGATTATTGAAATCAAAATCACGTTCATTTAATTATTTCCTCTTTTTGTCAAAATCAAAAAGGTAATTATGTGTGAAAAACATTTAAAAAAACAGAAGAAGATAACAAGTAAGAAAAGAAGTGATAAGCCAAAAGAAGATTTGCAGAAATATCAAATAATCAGAAGAAAAATAGTAGTCACAAAAATTAAGTATCTAGCATAATCTTATGGTTCATAACCAAAAGGAAAAAGACAATCCTAGAGCCTAGGGTTGAGGAGCAGAAGCAGGAGCTGAAATATTTTGCAGAATCAGTTGTAGCATGTTCTGAACCTTCTCATTGATATCCTCCTGTTCAATGATGCTTTCTCTGAAAACCTGTTGCTCTCCTCTAATCTCACCGATTGTGTTTTCCAGGCGCGTAATGACAGGATCAGAAGATGATATTGTTACAACATCTTGACTTACTTTACGAGCTTCTTCCGCCTCTTGAGCCAACCTTGATTCTTCTGCTTTTTTGGCTTCCTCTTCTTCTTGAGCTTTAAGTCTTGCTTCTTCTGCTTCTTTCAACACTCTTGCATCATCTTCTCATTGTTTAGCAGCAAGAAGTTCAAACAATATGATTCTTTCTCTTGTTTCTTTCCTTTCAATTAGCACCTGAACACCCCAAACGTTGGATGCTTCAGCAAAAGAATTCATTCTTTCAACTTCAGAAGACATCCACTTCTGAAAAAGTTTCCAAGAACCATCCATGTTTTGAGGCTCAGTACTCGTACATGCATATGCCGTTAACTTAGAAATCTTTTTCTTAGCCTTGATTCTAAAAATGTTAATGCATTTATCCAAGGTTTTTGAAGCAATTTTTTCATAAACAACCAAAGCTTGGGTAGGTTCAGGATGATTTAGTTCAGAAGTTTGATCAGGAGGATTTTATGATATCGGTTGTTTAGTCATATCGAAAAGTTTAGAACAAGTGAAAGGTTCAGTTATGGAAATTTCAACAGCTCCACGATTATCAGAGATTGTCCTTTCAGACATTTCGTGATCAGAGGAAGAAATTGGATTAAGATGGATAATGGGTGAGTCGTGGAGAGTAGTTTCTTTGTTAAAGAAGGCAAAATGAAGATTGGTATCAATATTTGAAAAATGAGAAGTTTGTGGAAGAGATTGAGATGAGGTTAATAGAGATGTAAAAATGCGGATTGGTTCTGGTGGAATAATGGTAGTGAGAGATGAAATAGGATTTGGAGCAAAAGCTTGTGTGGTGGTGGTGGGTTGAGATTCAGAAATGGTGATGGTTTATGGTGAAGCACAAAAAGAGTTAAGATCATCAGATGGAGGAGTGGTGATTGTTGATTGATATTCAGGAATTGTTAATGATGATGGTGTAAAGGAAATAAATGGAAACGAGATTGAAGTGGTAACAGAGTCAGAGACAAGTGTAGTTATGGTTGGTGATGGAAGAGGATTATTTTGTGCATTGTAGGTTGTGGATGAACATGTATTAACAATATTAGAAACAGACAATGGAACAGGTACAAAATTATCAAACTTACTAGATGTTACACAAGTTTCAGCTCCCAGAATGGCATCTTTTAGAAAACCAAATTTTTTCTTCTTCTTCTTCTTCTTCTTCTTCTTCTTCTCTAGTTCAGAAGCATCTGAACTTCTCTTTCTTTTACCAATAGAATAATCAATACCCTCAGCAGGAAAGTCTGAGTAATTAAAGCTTGACATATCATGTCCTTTTTGTTGCATCATTAGAACATATGCAGCCATGCTGGATACAAAATCTTTCTTGGAGAACAAAGGATAGTTATTCACATGAATTCTTTTGTAACGATAACTTTCAGACGGTTCAATCAGAGGCTTGACCTTGAGTTCTTCAATTATCCTCATATTCTTCAAAGTTTTCCCATTGAAGAAATCTCCAATACTTGGAGTCAGGTCCTATTTATAGTTGGCTTCTTCGACCAAAAACCTTACCAAGCCACTTTCAACAAAAATATCAGAGGAAAGTACAACATGAATCCCTCAGATAATTAAACAGAATGAAGGGAAGATTAATCTTCTGTTTGGAAAGTAGAAAGTACAACATGAACTTATGATTGATGTTGAAATAATCATAGTAACTTGAAGGAGGTCTAGGGTTTATGCAGCCCATAATAATCTTGTGCCACACTATGAGATTATCATGAAGATCCTTGCTTTTGTACTTATATTTATCAATAGATAAATTTGTAAACAGTAGTTGATCTAGAGATTTATTTATAGCCTTTGATTTACTATTCAATCTATACACACGTTTTCCTTTCAAAAATGCCAATCCCAATAGTTTTGCAATGGACTCTTCAGTAATAATGATTCTCTGTCCAATAACATCTGAAACAATGTGAAAATCATCACAATCAACATTTTTCCAGAATTCTATCACCGACGCCCTATAGACAGGACCATGATGCCTTTGAAAATAGTTTTCCCAGCCTTGAGCTTTTAATTCCTCTTTTAAGTCACACCCATTTGCAGCAATATTGTCAAAATCAACCATTAATTCCTTAAGAACAATCAACTTTGTTGGCTTTAAGTTGCAATGAACTTGAGAACCTCTCTGTGTAATGTGATTAACATCAACAGGGTTTGTAGAAGATGAAGTTGATGGAGGAACTATTGAAGATGGAGATATCGTGGTTGATGAAGGCAGAGTTGTTGAAATCATACTTTGTTCCACCTCTTTTGCGAAATCAACAACATCTTGTTGATTAGGAGTCACCATTGCTGAAGAGAGATGAAAATTGATGGAGGTTTGTTGAAGAAAGCATAAAACTTATTGAACTTTTGAGAGAAAAGAGGGTTTAGGGTTTCTAACGTGTGGGAGTAAAGTGAACGTGCATGGTTTATAGTGTTTGAGAAGTGAGAGAAAATAAAATAATAAGAATACAAATAAACACAATAGTTAGGAGCATTAAATGAAAGTAATAATTACAATTTCAATAAATTCAAAGAAAATACACACACTACTCGTTGCATATCTTAGATAGCGTGTGATGATTAAGCATAACCAAGAGTTATACAGGTTAATCAATACATCTAACTAAGTGACACGTTTGATATCCTCAGAGTCTGGAGAACCAAAAGGTTTCCATATAATCAAAGACATTTCTGACCGAAACATCTTCCGATTACTGAGGTTCTGAAATAAATACAATACCTTTGTTAAACTCAGAATCTAGTATTCTTCAGAAGGTTTGAGACCTGATCTTGTTCTGATAGGAGCATCTTTACTTCTAATAATGAGATCTTCAGTATGGGAGGATGTGATTTTATTCTTCCTTGGTTGAGGTTGATCAGAAGGGCTATCAACAACATCAGAAGAAGGAGCTTCTGATTCTCCATCTTCTTGAATTTTCTCCTTTGGCTCAACGAACTTTATAGTTACATCTGCAAGCTTTTCACACAACATTGACTTTTCATAGTCAAGCTTATCATCGAATCTGACATGGATTGATTCCTCCATGATTCGTGATTCTGTGTTATAGGCTGTGAAGCCTTTAGAGCGTTCAAAGTATCCTAACAGCAGACATTTTTTCACCTTTGAATCAAACTTACCCAGATCCTCTTTAGTGTTCAATATATAATATATAAATCCAAATGGAGGGAAATAAGAAATGTTGGGCTTTCTATTCTTCCATAGTTCATAAGGAGTCTTACTCAAAATAGGTCTTATGTAGATTCTATTTTGAATATACCATACTATATTCACTGCTTCTTCCCAGAAGTGCTTAGCCATCCAAATTTCTTGGATCATGGTGCGAGTCATTTCTTGCAGTTTTATATTTTTCCTTTCTACAACCCCATTTTGTTGTTGAGTTTTAGGGCAAGAGAAATCATGAACTATACCATTTGAATCAAAAAGTTTTTCAAAGTCTTTGTTTTCAAATTCTCCATCATAATCGCTGCTAACTTTGACTAATTTGCAATCATTTTCATTTTGCACTTGGAAACAGAAAGAAGAAAATACAGAGTATGACTAATCCTTGTGTTTCCGGAACTTTACCCATGTCCATTTTCTATAATCATAAACGATGACAAGTCCATATTTCTTGCCATTAACAGAAGCAGTTTTCACTGGTCCAAATAAGTCAACGTGAAGAAGTTCTAATGGCCTAGAAGCAGAAATAATCTTTTTAGCTTTGAAAGAGGTTTTTGAAAATTTACCTTTCTGACAAGCTTCACAAAGAGCATCTGAAGTATACTTCAGATTGAGCAAGCCTCTGACTAATCCAAGTTTATTTAGTTGAGAAATTTTTCTCAAGCTAACATGACCCAGACGTTGGTGGCAGATCCATTGCTCTCTTGAACAGTCAGGAGACATTTTACATTTTTATTTTTGAAATCCGATAATCTTATTTTATAAATATTGTTTTTCCTCTGGCCATTGAACAGAACTGAGCCATCCTTCTGACTAGCAGTTTTATGGGACGACTGATTAAAAATGACGTTATAACCATTGTCACTAAGTTGACTGGTTGACAATAGGTTATGCATCAGACCCTCGAATAAAAGAACATTATTAATAGAAGGGAGTTTACCATTACCAATAGTTCCAGAGCCGATGATCTTTCCCTTCTGGTTGCCTCCGAAACTGACAACGCCTCCAGACTTAAGTTCCAAATCTTGGAACATATGCATTTCGCCCATCATGTATCGCGAGCATCCACTGTCAAGGTACTATGACTGGTGTTTCAGTGGCGCCATCAAGGACATATGCAACATATATTATCTGATATTTAGGTACCCATTTTCTGGGTCCTCTTTTGTTAGAAGTTTCATAGGTTTTAACACCTTTGAACTTTTGTACAATAGGATAATCATGTGAAATTCGTGCATGATACTTTGGTTTAGAAGTTTTCTTCTGTGTCTGTGTTTATGTTGCAGTAACATCAGAACCTTCTTGTTTTGGACATTTCAAATCTGTGCCAGCAAGCACAAAATGTTCAGAAAGAGGTTTTGGTTTGACATTCAGAGTATCATCAATTTTCTTTGATGGTCCTGAATATCCCAAGCCTCTGCTTCCATTTCTACTAATACCATAGATCATTGAAGTCATTTTGCTTCTATCTACGCTCTTAGTTAGGAAATGCTAAAAAACTCTATTATATCTGATTACTTCATCAATAATAGATGTGGTAGAGATTATCTCTTCTTCCAACCTAGAAACTTTACTTTTGAGAGCTAGATTTGATGTTTCTAAAACAAATAATTTTTCATTTAAATTAGAAACGTTTTGCTCATCATTAGTAGAGTTTTCAAAAGTAACTACAAACTTCTTTTTCAAAGTTTTGTATTTACTTAGAAGAGTTTGATACTTTCTCACCATTTCAGAAAAACAAGATTCAAGTTGAAAATGAGAAAGAGAAGAAATTACCTCAACTTCATCTTTGGAGCCTGACTCATAATCTACTGCCAGCTTACATTCTGATGTTTCTTCATTTGTGCTGGTTCTGACCATGAGTGTCACGTTTGCATGATCTTCATCTTCTGATTTTGAATCATCCCATGTTGCCATGAGACCCTTCTTAGCTTTGTAAGTCTTCTTAGGCTTTTTGTCTTTCTTGAACTTTGGGAAATCATTTTTGTAATTTCCAGGCTCATTACACTCATAACAAGTAACCTCTTTACCAGACGACCTCTTCTTACCAGATGTAGATTCATCTCTTCTTATAAAACGAGAATTGTCACTATTTATCAACATTTTTGAATATATATATATATATATATATATATATATATATATATATATATATATATATATATATATATATATATATATATATATATATATATATATATATATATATATATATATATATATATATATAAATTAATGTGAAACTTAGATTTTTGAAAATATATATCAAAGCATGAGCAATCTCAAAGAGAAAAACTCATAAATCAACTCGCTAAGATAAAAGTTATGTTTTAATCTTTTCTAGTAAGAGCTCAATTGATGCCTCAATTAACACACTTGAAACACTCGATCACTTATGAAGAATTCATAATCTGATTATCTCTCAAGATTTCCTTATCTCAATAATTATTTAAGAGATCTCAATGCATCGGGCAAAAACAAAAACCTTAGCAGCACCAACAAAGTTATGATTGCTTCCAACAACGTCGTTCGCTCAACTAATTTATGTAGAGAAAAGTTTACTTTGCTCATATTTTATTTGTGGGAAGTATTTAGAGACATTGCAATATTTGTAATACCTTTCAGTTTCATTGAATAAAGATTATGTGTTATAAGAGATAATCATTCAATCTCTGATTCATGATTGTTCGTAAGGATTTACTTATAGAGAAGAAAAAAATTAATTACACTTTTATATTTATATGTATTTTTTTTCTTTCAATTCACTACAAAAATATATGTCCCCAGCGACATATATTAGCGACGTGCTTATCACGTGGGTAGTAGCGACGTGATAACCACGTCGCTAATATATTTTAATGACATTTAATGGAATCTGATGAACGTTGTTGGGAGGGAAGTTTGAAATTTTGTAGCGACGTGTTAGCCACGTCGCTAAATTTTTGGGGGGAAAATGCGCAGTGTTGGACAGAGAAAAGTATTTATGGTTGCATTGTAGCGACGTGATTATCACGTGGCAACGTGGCGACGTGACAGTCACGTCGCTACTAGAAGTTACAAATGTAAACGTTTTGATTTACAGTAGCGTGCTTCTTCTTCTTCCTTTGCTTTCCTTTGCTTGCTTCCATTCCATTACAGCAACTCTCACAAACTCAAACCCAATTTTGCGAATTAATTTTCTTCCATTCCAATTTGTTGAAGAAATCTAAGGTATGCATGTGATGTTAAATGTTTATTTCGTTTTATCTTTAGTTTTTATACTGGAATTTAATTAACATGGTATTTGTTCGATTGTTCGTTATTATTTGTAGAGAAATTTGAAGAACACCAAGAACTAGAAGACGCAAATTCATTGAAGAAATTATATAGAGGTATTTATGCATTTTTTTTTAGATTTTATATGTATTATATAGATTAGATTTGTATATGTATTTTGTGGTAATTAGGAATATATGTATATACTGTTAGTAGTATAAAATTACTGATAATAAAAAAATTTTTAAAAACATATTTAATAACATATTTAATATATTTTTTGCATATGTAATTTGTATATGTAATTTGCATATTTTTTGCATATGTGATTTATATATTTTTTAGTAGTATATTTGTATATGTAATTTGCATATTTTTTAATAACATATTTAATATATTTTTTAAAAAATTTTAGAAAACATAAATTTAATAACATATTTAATAACATGTTTTTTATAGATGTAAATTGTATTTATTATAATAGTTTTATTTTTTTATTTATATGTTAAAGATATGGAAAAAATATTATATATTAGAATAACAATTTATAAAAAACATATTTAAAAAAAGAATATATATATTATATTATTATTTTAATATTATTGTTATATATATAATAATAAATAGTATGTATCTTACATTATTTGTTTTCTAAATATATTATAGTATATTATAGTATATTTAAATAGTATGTATCTTATATTATAGTATATTATTGTATATATAATAAAAAGTAAATATGTTATATTATTGTTTTTTGATATTATTGTTATGTAATAAAAAATTATATATTTTACATTTGAATATTTATTTATATGTTAGTATATATATAAAAAAGCAAAATTTATATTTCTAAGAATAGTATTAAATAGTTTAAGAATATTTCTAATGAAAAAGACAATGATTGTATAAATGTGCAGTATGGAATATTATCGGTATTATCGCAGTTGGATGTACGATAGAACATATCCAGGAAGAAGTGGACTTAAACCCAATTTTATAGTAGGAGTTGATGGGTTTATTAAGTGGGCGTTTGCTCAGGATTGTTGTCGAAGCGAAGGAGGGGTTAGATGTCCCTGTCTTAAGTGTGAATGTAGACCAATAATTAGTGACCCAGAGGAAGTAACACGTCATCTGCATAGAAGGGGATTCATTGAAAATTATTGGGTTTGGACGTATAATGGTGAAGAACTACCGGTTAATGTACCAGAGACTAGCAACACGCATGCTTCAAGTAGTCGACCGGTTATGGAGTATGAGGAGAACTTTAATTTGATCGGTGACATGGTTGAGGATGCTTTTGGTGTGAACGTGACATATGATGAACCTGAAGATTTTGACGGGGAAGAGTTGCCGAATGAGGAAGCGCAAAGATTTTATCAATTATTGAACGAGATGAATACGCCGTTGTTTGAGGGGTCGTCAGACTCGAAGCTATCAATGTGTGTGAGATTATTGGCTGCCAAGTCAAATTGGAATGTTTCTGATCAATGTTTGGAACATTTTGCAAAAATGATGTTGGACTCCACCGCTACGAAAGACAATTTGCCTACAAGTTATTATGATGCAAAGAAGTGGGTGTCGAAGTTGGGTTTAAAAGTAAGAAAGATTGACTGTTGCATTAACGGTTGCATGTTGTTTTATGACAATGAGTTTGGTATTCAAGATGGATCGTTAGAGGAGTGTAAGTTTTGTAATAGTCCAAGATATCAAGTTCGCAGTAGAGCCGTTAACAGCAAGCAAAAGCGTGTAGCAGTAAAATCCATGTTTTATCTTCCTATAATACCAAGGTTAAAAAGAATGTTTGCTTCAATGCACAGTGCAAGTCAAATGACATGGCATCATACAAACCAAACAAGTTCTGGCACTATGCGACATCCATCTGATGGTGAGGCATGGAAGCACTTTGATCGGACACATCCAGATTTTGCTGCAGAACCTAGAAATGTCAGGCTTGGATTATGCTCTGATGGATTTGCCCCATACGTGCAAGCGTCAGGAAGTGCGTACTCTTGTTGGCCAGTTATTGTAACACCTTACAACCTCCCTCCTGAGATGTGCATGACAAAACCATACATGTTTTTGACGTGTGTTATTCCAGGCCCGCACAGTCCAAAAGCCAGAATTGATGTGTACTTACAACCTTTAATTGATGATTTGAAGAAGATGTGGATTGGAGAATGGACTTATGATATATCCCGTAAACAGAACTTCACATTACGAGCTGCCTTGATGTGGACCGTTAATGACTTTCCAGCATATGGCATGTTGTCTGGTTGGGGTACGCATGGAAAAATGGGTTGTCCGCATTGCATGGGATACACCAAAGCATTTACGTTGGATAAAGGTGGGAAAAGCTCATGGTTTGACTGTCACCGCAGATTCCTACCAGCAAATCACCCGTATAGAAGAAACAAGACAAATTTTAAAAAAGATGTACGAGAGAAAGATTTGCCTCCGCCTCGATTGCCACCAGGGGTTATATGGAACCAAGTATGTGAACTACCAAAATTTACAGATACTGGGAAAGCATGCCGAATTGAAGGATACGGCGTCACCCACAATTGGACAAAAAGAAGTATATTTTGGGATCTTCCGTATTGGAAAGATAATTTGTTGCGCCATAATCTTGATGTTATGCATATTGAGAAGAATTTTTTTGATAATGTATTTAACACAGTGATGGATGTGACAGGAAAAACAAAAGATAATGAGAAGGCCAGACAAGACATGGGAATTTGGTGTAATCGAAGAGAGTTGGAGTTGAAGCCTCAACCGAATGGAAAATTATTAAAACCCAAGGCTTGTTTCAGTCTGACTTCCCAAGAAGCTAAAGCGGTTTGTAGATGGTTAAAAGAATTGAGAATGCCCGATGGGTATTCATCAAATTTAGCAAGGTGTGCTGACCCTAACACTGGAAAATTGCATGGTATGAAAAGTCATGATTGTCACATTTTTATGGAACAGTTGCTACCAATTGCATTTGGATCGCTACCCAAACATGTTCTTGACCCACTAACTGAAATTAGTCAATTTTTTAGAGATATTTGTGCGTCAGCTTTAAAAGTGGAAGACATCATTAAGTTGGACCAAAACATTGCACTCATTCTTTGTAAGTTGGAACAAGTATTTCCGCCTGGTTTCTTTGACTCCATGGAACATTTACCTGTGCATCTTGCATATGAGGCTTATCTTGGTGGACCTGTTCAATATAGGTGGATGTATCCGTTTGAAAGGTTCATGGGTGATTCAAAGAGATCGGTAAAAAATAAAGCTAGAGTAGAAGTTCATGGGTGATCCAAAAAGAAATGCAATCTGCACATGTCCATGTCTTGATCAACTGCGTTGAAGTTAAACCATATCTTGAGTGAGTTTACCAAAACTTTTTAAACTTATGGTGTGTGTATACCAAACTTATTAAACTTATTGTGTGTTTTTTGTAGGGAATTTAACAATGCCTATTTTCATAGTACCGGGGTACAGTCAACATCAGGTGTCATTCATGCTCAATTTCCCTCATGGTTCAAGCAAACATTGTCTAGCGTTCCTGCACTAACTCCAGAAATACTCCATTTGAGAAACTTGGCAGAAGGCCCTATCCAAAGCGCAAATGATTGGCACACATACTTCGTGAACGGATATAAATTTCACACTGAGGCATGGACCGAAGGGAAAAAAACCATAAATAGTGGTGTTTTTGTAAAAGGAGTTACAGATGGCGGTGAAGACGACTTCTATGGATTTGTTAAACATATCTACGAGTTGGTATACAATTACTTGGACACGGAAAATAAAGTTGTCTTGTTTTATTGTGAATGGTATGATCCAACTAGAGGCACAAAGATAGACAAGTCATATGGTTCTGTCGAGATTCAAATGAACCGGAGATACAAAGAATATGACCCTTTCATAATGTCACATATTGTTAGGCAAGTTTATTATGTTCCTTATCCTTCATTTGTAATACGTAAAAGAGGATGGTGTGTTGTAATAAAAACAAAACCGCTAGGTCATATTGAAACTGGAGATCTAGTGGAAGATGTTGCCTACCAAGTTGATGACGTTGAACAGATTAATGATGTGGTTGCAGCTGAAGACATTACAACTTTGTCCGATACAACTGTTGAGGGCCTTCAAGTTGATGCGTCTATATTGTTGGTTGATAATAATGTGGATGAAGACAATGATGAAGAGTTTGAATCCGAGGACAATATTACATCGGATGATGAACATGATATGGATAACGAGCATGAAGATTTAGATTAATTAATCACTTAATGTAATATTAATGAATATCTATTGAACATTTATATATTGAATTTGTCAATGAATATATATTTATGTCAATGACTTTATTATCTTTGTTTATGAAAATATATATAACTAGGTAAAATGGCACCGAAGAATAAGGATACCGGTAAGAAGTCTCAGCGTCCGAGGGTAGTAACATGTGAGTCTCCTCACTCAGCCATGTGCCCACCCCCTCAGAGTCAGGTTGATCATATGTCCCTGGCCAGTACTCAGGGTTTTGTCCCATTACTCTCCTCCCATACATTCCCGTCTGGGGTACCTGCATCTTTTGTGCCACCTGGAGGCCCCGGTTTCCTTTACCCACAGACTCAGATGCCGTCTTCCTTCCAGCATGCAGCAGGATCTAGTTTCCCTTTCCCACCGACCCAGATGCCGTCATCCTTCCAGCAGGCGGGAGGATCTAGTGTTCCTTTCCCACATACTCAGATGCCATCTTCCTTCCAGCATGCAGGAGGATCTAGTTTCCCTTTCGCACCGACCCAGGTGCCTTCATCTTTCCAGCAGACTGGTGTCCCCTCATCATTCCAGCAGACGGGGGGAGGACCCAGTTTTCCATTTATACAGACTGGCGTGCCTTCATCATTCCAGCAGACAGGGGGACCCACACAGATGTATTCATCCTTCCAGCAGGCGGGAGGGTCCAGCACCCCACACTCCACACACATTGGAGGACCCAGCAGTCCACGTCCGGCACAGGCTGCAGGATCCCGCGCCCCACGTCCTAGACGGACCGGAGGGTCACGCACCCCTCATCCCACACAGGCTGCAGGATCCAGCACCCCACGTCCTACACAGGCTGGCGGTGATGCAGATGTCGTAGCTGATGATATAGATGGAGCTGATATTCGTGAGAGATCAGATGATCCGAGTGAGATTCATGTAATTGACGGGAGGTTTTGGATTTGGCCCGAAGGAAGCAAGTAAGTTTCTTATATAAACTTTTATTTAAGTACATATTCATTTTAATATTTTGTATAAATTTATAATTAATATTGTTTATTCAAAATCTTGTTGTTTAGTTTCGCGCCGAGTCGGACGGCTGCCAAGGTTATTAATTATATAATCCAGCAGATGTATAAATCCTCTTGGAAGAACTTTGGCGAGGTTACAAATAAAGAAGAATGGTTTAAAAAATTTAAGGTATTGTTATTTATTTAAGTTGTAAATTTATTATATTTTTTTAGTATTGTTATTTAAGTCACATTTTAATGATAATTGCTTAACTTTTTATTTTAATGTCATACAACATTGCAGGAAAAATGTGTGTGGGATCCGTTGAATGAGAAAATAATGGAAAAAATATATTATAGCAGAACTTCTAGAAGATTTTCTGATATAATGCGGCGGGTTAGGGAGAATTATGAGCTGCATGGTATCCGTCCTAACTGGATAGGCGTAGAGGTTTTTGGCGAACTTCGTACATATTGGAGTTCGTCAGAATTCAAGGCCAAATCCGAAAATTTTAAGAAGATGAGGGCATCAGAAAAAGGGGGATGTGTCAATACTGTTGGAAGTATTAGCACTGCAGAGCATGTCCGGCGGATGGTAAATATTACTAATTTTTTAAGTTATATATATTTTTATTCATAATATTTGTTACTAATTATTTTTAACTTTATTGTTTAGACTAAGGAGATGGGGAGACCACCATTGATGATTGAGTTGATTACGAGGACTCGGACAAAAAAATCGGGAGGTTTTGTCGACGACCGCACCCAGAAAGCTTTTGTAAGTAATTAAACTTATGTTTTTTTTTTAAGTTAATAACAAAAATAGTGACGTTATTTCCACGTGGCAATCTATAAGTTGTGGCGTGATTATCATGTGGCAACTGATAAATTGCCAGGTGACTGATTTTCATATGGCAACTGATACATTGCCACGGGAAACTCACGTGGCAATTCATAAGTTGATTTGTGAAAATCACGTGACAAATTTTTAATATATTTGAATTTAGTATAATTTAATATATAAATGTTTTAATTTTTTTTTAATTGTATTATGTAATATTTTTAATGTATAATTTAATGTGTAGGATGATTATCAGACATTGCTAGCAAATTTTCTAGAACACAATCCGCAATATAGGCCAGCAGAGGGGGAGCCGCTTAATGGGGATGTTGATTTCTATATTTGGAATGAGGTTGTTAATGGAAAAGGGCCTAATGGTTGCTTTTTTGCGGGAGGAAATTTGGCCGCCGGCTTGAGAGTTGGTGATCGTAATCTGTTTCAAAGACTTAGAGATGGAGAAGGGGGGTCACGTCAACCCAATCTGACTCAGGTTCAACTTGAAACAGTACGACAATTGGCGGCCAGTGAAGTGAGACGCGAAATGGAGGCCCAAATGACGACAATGAGGCAAGAGCAGGAGCGTCAGTTAGAGATCATGCGGAAGCGGCAATCTGATATGGAGGAGCAGATGAGACAGTTTATGCAAGGGGGTCGAAATCAAAATGTTCCTGATCATACACAGCCGGATGATGACGGACTTGATGACTTTGATCTTGATAATTTTCCGGGTGAAGATGCCCCGTGAAAACATTTTTTTTATTTCGTTTTTATATTTGCATTTATGTAAGATATTTATTTTTATCATTTTAAATTAATAAATTATATAACATTTAATTATGTGAATTTATTTTATAAAATTCTATTATTCGAAATATAAAATAAAATACTATTATTCTAATAATTTTAATATATAAATTTTATTATATAAATTTTATTATATAAATTTTAATATATAAATTTTATTATATAAATTTTAATATATAAATTTTATTATATAAATTTTATTATTTAAATTTTATTATATAAATTTTATTATTTAAATTTTATTACATTAATGAATTAATATAAAAAATAATTATTAACAATTTTTAAAAAAATAAAAACGTCCCCTGTAGCGACGTGGGATTCATGTCACAAATTAGTGACATGAATCTCACGTCGCTAATAAAGCTGCATTAACAAATATGTAGCGACGTGAATACCACGTCACAACTTTGTGACGTGGGAATCACGTCGCTACTTGCTTGCCACTTACTCCCCAGCGACATAACTCACCACGTCGCTAATTTTGCTTTGCCACGTGATTTTGATGTTTGCCACATGAATTTCACGTGGCAACTAAGCTTCTTTTTTGTAGTGATTAAGCACGCTTCCTAACTATACAACTAAAAAAAACTTTTAATACAAGGATCTATCATAAAAAAACATCAAGATCTAGTACTGACCCCTCCATCCACCCATCAAATAGAATCAAATTTTGCTATCACCTATTGGAGAGTACCAAGAAACGATAAAAACAACAATGAATTAATGTTGCAAATTTTACTATCACTTAATGGAGAATACGAAGAAGCAATAGAAGCAACAATGAATTAATGTTTCATGATTACAGAAATCAGACATCACATATAATTTTATTACTTTAAAGTATCAAGTATAGTATAGCAGTATGGTAGTCACTTTTTTGTCAATTTTTTTTCAATTATAACTTCACTCAAGATCAAATAATTTTCATACTTAGACAAATTTCAGTATGTTTGGGGTGCTGTTTCAAAATTTCTATTACACAATGATATTCTAATACTCTCAATTCTAAATAAAAAAACTTCATATGTGCTACTTAAATTTTCCACCAACCGGTCACAATTGCTTGATTAAAGTTATGTAAAAGAATAGATTTTAATTTACTTTTCAACATACTCAATGTTCAGTTGTGTCGATTATAAAGAAAAGATACGCCCTCTCATTATGAAAAACAATACTCAAGTAAAATTGTAAAAATAATAATTTTGATGCCCTCATTAAACTGCCCCCTAAACCGTCGTTAAATTTAAGAATGTTTCGTCAAAAAATTTAACATGAATTAACAAACTCAAACGATTGACGGTATTAATATCATCAACTAGTTAAGGGGCAAAATGAATAGTTTCCAATTTAACAGTTATCTACAGAAAATTTACTTCACGCAATGCAATAATGTTACACTCTTGAAAAATAATATTATTCCTCCAAGAGAGAGATCATCTATGTATTAAATTAAAATAAATAGAAAAGTATTGAAACATGTACTATAATTAATGTAATATTTTCCAGCTATATCAAAAAAAATTATAGTGAACACTTTAAGTAGTATTGCTTTTAAGTTTCTGTTATAATGAATTAAATTTAAGTAGAAAGCATCCAGCCCTTATAGCTCAGTGGTAGAGCGTCAGTCTTGTAAACTGAAGGTCCGCAGTTCGATCCTGCGTGAGGGCAATTTTTCTTTTTGTTATTTATCTCAATATTCTTGTCTGGAGAAAGAAGAAAGAAAGAAAGTTGACGGAAATATGTGTTTTCCTCTGTTTGGAACAATGCTTCGTAGAATGTGGAGTTACACATATTTCTGTTGAAAAGACAAAAAGTTCCTAATGTATAACTATTATTTTACAAAGTGGAGAATTTATTCAAATTTTAATTACGTAGAGCCATCACTACAAACAACTCCATTTTATTATGTTTATTTAAGAAAAAATAGTTTTATAAAGTGTACGAAAAAATAAAAATAAAAACATTTTTAAATATTAATTTATTTGATAAAAAATTATCATAAAATTTATATTTTTTATATGTGATTGAGTAATAAAAAATAGTTTATAATTGTATAGATGAATGAATATTTTTTTTATTTAATTATATTTAATTTTTAAATCATGTATTATTGTTACTTAATAAATATAAACTATTTATTATTTTTATGATCGCTGAAAATTTCAAACCTCAAACCATACAAATAGTATCACCAAACCTCTACAAACACAACAATTGTCAATTTTAAATCATGAGTATGGTAATTTCTCTCATGAACTTTCAACTGTTTCAAAACATAAGTTACAACCTGACTATTATGTATAAGCACACCACCTAAGCCTCGACGTATCACAATACGCAACAAAAGATTCTTTCACATCCGACAAAATCAAAATTGACGTCGACGTCAACTTCTTCTTCAATTCTTGGAAACTTTCTTCGCACTAAACACTCCACACACAAGCTTGTCCTTTCTTAGTCAACTGAGTCAAAAGGTAACGCTAACTTCGAAAAATCCAATAACCAGTCAAACCCAATAACCAGTCAAACCCAATAACTTATGATTTTAGTAACTGACTTCATAGTCTCCCACTACAATACTACGCCTACCTTAGACGAATCAACTGTTATACCACCATTGGAAATCACATGACCAAGGGAACTTACTTATCACAACCAGAACTCACATTTGGACAACTTAGCGTACAATTTCTTATCTTGTAAGTTCTACATCACAACTCTCAGATGTCCCACATGTTCTTCACATGGCTCAAAATACACCCAAAATGTCATTGATGAACACACTACTACGGAATTACACCAATAAACCACATCAATTATGTAAAAGATATTATGCCTCATCATCATTTGGATATTCTGCCTCATCATCATCATCACTTATCATCGTAATTTTTACAATTGTAATTTTTATGATTATTAGTGCTCATGACGGGGTAGATTATCCAATAAATTATAGTTAATTAAATTTAACTATAATCGAAGACAACGATGCATCTAAGGAGCCAGGCCATTAAACCATAATCTATATGTAAAAGAACATGAAATGAACGATGAGACGCATACAATTCGAAAACAATGATTGATATAAGTTGGTTTTCAAATATAACTTAATTTGCAGATTATAAGTATTTAGGTCAATTTAAATGCATGTATTTTAAGTGAGGGTTAGTGAAACAAACAATCTATATAGAATATAATAAACTTAAACAACATCATACAACAGAATCAAATATTATAAATTTGTGAGCAATGAAAAAGATATATTATAAATTTCCAGGACGCACCTTTTATTGAAACTAATCGTCGAATAAAAATCAATTATGAAGTTCATCTAGTTTGTGAAGCAATGAAAAATAAATATAAGAAGGAAGAAGCTTACACAACAACTTCATACTTCTTATATTTCTTCTCATTGTATCTCAAACTAGATGAAGTTTGTTACCGCTGTTGTTTCTTCATTTACTAAAATGTTTTGTTCTTGTTGAATCCTACAATAACCATGAAAGTTATCAACATATGAAACCGCAAACTTATTTGTCAACAGAGTATGAAAAATATCTTGTTTGTGAAGATATGAAGAAGAAGTACAAGGTGGATGAAGTTTCCATCATAGCTTCATGCTTCTTGTACTTTTTTCCATAGCTACACAAACAATATGTATCATAGCCAAAGTATAGTCTTTGTTAAAGTAGCGAAGACGAACCTGGAAAAATGAGAATAATCAACAAAAATAACATACAATAAACGAGATAATGGGGAACTATCTAACATGAAGATGAAATAAGAAGAATACCTTAACGTATGAAAGATAAGATTCACGGCTAATGGCGAAGAAGAAGAGAAAAAATAGGTGCTAGGGTTTCACTATGAAGGAAATGGTGCTACTGTCAATAAGTGAGAGTTAATTCGTTTATATATTCGTAAACTATTTCACAACGGTTAACACTACCAACAATATTGATAAGTATTTGTTTATTATAAATATATCACAACGGTTAATCAAAATTATTGTAGCGATATCTCTTTTATTTGTGAGTTTTAAAATAAATAAAAAAGAAAAAGGTGCGCCTTAACGTTAATGGAATAAAATATTTTATGGTGTTGAGGTTCGAACCCATGAAAGTTTGATTGTATTACCATATTTGGTTCTTCAACCGTTGTTATATACAAATAATTTTTAATCAAAAAATAAATAAATATGATAGCACCCGAGTTTAGAGATGTCACCACGGTGTAGGGAAGAATCTGGTGACCATGGCATTGTTGAATGCGCGTTTTGTAGTAGTGACATAACAATAAATTTATCTAAGTAACGATGGAAGATTATGTTCATATACTCCATAAACAAATCTAGGGCATTAGACACACTGAATGACATCACTGAATATTCATAATGGCTATATCGAGTTCTAAATACAGTCTTAGGGATATCTTTTAACCTTACTCGAATCTGATGATAACCTGATCTCAAGTCAATCTTACTAAGCACGCAAGCACCCACCAACTGATCTATAAGATCGTCAACTCTTGGAAGAGGATACTTATTCTTAATAGTAACCTTATTTATCTGTTGATAGTCAACACACAACCTCATGTTTCCATCCTTCTTCTTAACTAACAAGACCGACGCTCCCCACAGTGAAATTATAGGTCTGACAAACTTCTTCTCCAACAAGTCTTCTAACTATTTCTTCAACTCGCTCAACTCTGACGCATATATTATATATGATGTTATCGACATAGGTCTAGTACCAGGTACTAAATCTATTACTAATTTAACTTCTCGCTCCGATGGAAATTCACTAATATCCTAAGGAAAACATTAAGGAACTCACACACAACAGACAACTCAACACTCGCAACCCCGCTATCTACTCTTAAGGAAGAAAACATCATGAACATATGATCATTCTCCTCCAAGGACATCTTCACTTCACGTGTGGACAAGAATCTCGAATCCGTACTCTCTTCTAGTTTGGGAAATAACACAATCTCAACAACACTTGCACTCTTGCAATCAGCGACACGTTGAACCAATACTACACACCTGACATATCTTAGTGAAGAAGAAGCTCATCCCCCACCTGTTTCAATTCCGCTTTTCCCGGAAAGCAGATGGGAAAGAAAAATGAGCATCAACAGTGTTCACACATATGTCGTATGTCAGGGAAATAAACAAATTCACAACCTAGGCCGAATGAATTCAATTGCTATGATATTGACTATGTAAGACCCTAATTCCCTGATGCACATTTAATAAAATAATCAGAGTTTACTTTCTCCAATAGGGTGTTACACATTCTCAACATAAAATATTTTCACAACTTAGACATATCGCAATGGAGTTTATAAAACACTTTAAACAACATCTCATAGTCTCAAATAGAATTAACTTCAAATAGAATAAAATATCACTTTCATAATAACTTAACATTAATAATAATGAATAAATAACAATCTCATCCCTAGTTTTACACTATCATAGCGACACCAAGTATTAAACAAAATGCAGAAAATGATAAATAAAGAAGGCATGAGCTATCTTCCATACAACAACATCTAAGGATTCTCAGTATCTACCCGAGTATTTTCATCATAGGCGTAAAACCAACACAACGAGCAAATAAGGGGTGAGAATACATTTCAAAATATGATAACGGTGTAAAGTGAAACAAGGATAGCTAGCACACAAGTATTACCAACATCAGAAAACTCAATCAAACGACAATCAATCATGTAATGCGGTTTATGTATGCAATGCACTACTCAACTCTACTTCAATACGTGTGATACCAAGTTTTGGAAGTTTAGAGTAATGTTACTAAGGTCATCCACTCATTATATTACATCTCTAAATTTGACTACATGTCCATATCACAACACTAGATCGGACACATCATGATCACAATACTAGATTACAACTCACCTATCTCTAATATACATGATGTTTGCAATACATAAACACACATAGGCTCGAAGTTATCACCACCACCCCCAACTTCACAACTCATAACTAGTTATAACACTAAACTAGTTACTCGAAATTGGTTACAACACTAAACCAATAACATCGCTTAAATTGGTTACAACACTAAACTAATAACATCAACATCATTATTGAAAATATAAGTCCATTACAAATTATAGGTTCCATATCTTAACCATCACCATCAATTAAACAACAACATAGTAATTCCAATCATAAGGCTACATCACACATTGAATACACAAACATATCAATTATTAGAACACAATCATAACAATTGATCTATTTCTAAATCATCATTAATCATACACACATAGTTAAACTATTAAGACATCACCAAGGTGTTAGACGATGAAGACTTATCTAGAGGGGGTGAATAGATCACCAATCCAAAAGTACCAAAAAAAATTTGGTATTTAAAAAATTATTTGAAAAGAGTGCAAGAGGAAGGTTTTAGTGTAAATCGATAAAAGTCATATATACGAACCTAGTTATTGGAACTTGGATATGAAAAAAGCCTTATGGAATAAAAGAGTTAATAAGAGGAACTAATACACTTAAAATAATCAACACTTTATTACTCGTTTATCACAATTCACTAGCAGTCTATTTCCAATGTAATTAAGCAAAAATGTATAACAATGCAATTTGTCGAACACTTGGTGTGCAATCGAATTTTCAGAATTTTCTTTTGAGTGTTGTTGATATTAAAAATGAATTATAATAAAAGTGATTGTAATCCAATCAATAAAATAATTTAAACAAAAACAACCACACAAAAATTCTTACGATTCGATCGATCAATCAATGAAATTCAACAAATTACTTAATGAAAAATAAAGAGAGTAAAGAGATAAGAGAGAGTGATACAAGGATTTTTTTATGAAGTTCACCAATCATCCTCGCTATGACTACGTCTCCCCCAATTCCGTTTTGGAATTGAGATAAATTTCTTACTATGAAAAAAGCTTATTACAAGAGAAGTGTTCCAAGAGCAATCCCATAAACCCTAACCGTTTGTTGTTGATTCAACCTCTTATCTTTCTTTGATCTTGAGTAAGACCAAGATACCATAGCTACCAATTGATTTATCAAATATTTCTACTCATTTGGGTACCAAACTCCAAAGCTCTTTAGTGCATGATCAGTTGTAACTATCAAACACAAGCAGTTCCAATTTGATTCGACGTTCTCTCGCTACTTCTTTGGGTACCAAACTCCAAAGCTCTTTCACTTGGCTGTAATCCTCTTTTAAAAGTCTTGTACAAAGCCCCCAAATCTACCAAATATCTTAGAGTACAAACCATGGGTTTTTCCAGATGAAACCCCCCACAATTATCAACCCAATATTCTTGGTTACACAAAAACCTAATTGGACGTTATCAAACCTCGCATATATGACACCCCGACAAAAGATGATTATGTGTGGTTTATCAGTGTGTATGTATAGGTTGGAGGTTGAAGATGAAGAGAGATGGTGGTAAGGGTTTATAGTTTCATCAAGTTATAATGATTCATGAATTATGTATTTATAGTTGTGAAAGTTTGTATGCAAAAAGGTAATTTTCGGAATTAAAAAGAATTGAAAAATTGACCCAAATAAACAGTATGTGCCGACCTGAAATACGAATGTGCCGACAAATAGAGTTGAAAATAGCATTATGTTTCGGCCTGGAAAGGCTTATGTGTCGACCTATGCGAAATAAAGGCTACATGCTTCATTATTGATTTACATGTGTCAGCCTGAATATGGTATGTGCCAGCACATAGAACTGAAACTTATAGTATGTGTCGGCATGAAGATTGCATGTGTCGGCCTATTCAGAACATAAGCTATAGGCTTCATTATTGAGTTATATGTGCCGGCCTGAAAGTCGTATGTGTCGGTACATGCAGTTCATTTTTGTGTAGAAAATTTATTTAAGTGAATGTGACAAATTTCAAACATGTTTCAGATTATTCCTAAGATCTCTAAATGCAAGGGGTTCTAAAATAACTCAAGGATATCGTCCAATATACAAAAATTCTAAGTTTTATAGTTTTAACTCCGTCTCTTTGTACAAAAACGCCTATTCTTGGGCAAAATATCAATACAAATATACTTTGAAGTGCAAACTTTCTGTTTTAATTTTGAATGCAAATTTGTCCAATGACTAAAATTGAACGAACATATGCATATGAACATAATTAAAACTATTTGGCACATGTGTCCTGCTAAGCAGCAAAAAACATCTCTTTAATGTATTTGGAATATCCCCATAGAGTTATTTCATTAGCATTACCCCCACAAAATGGTAAACTAACCCTCAACAGAGTTACCCATGAAGTCTCTTTGCATAGGTTGATCTCCATCCAGAGTCTCAATCTCTTGGAAGCTCTCTCCCCAGCTAAGTTGGTCCTACAAGTAGAAGCCTTGTGGATCTCTTCCTCAAAGAACTCACTCCGTCAGTAGTTCATCGAGTATTCATCAACAGGGTTTATTTCCCCAACACGGTTTGTTTCCCCAACATACAACAATCAAGGAACCACAAAATTCCCCAGCTTTGTCTATCCTCTCCAGCTGAGTCTGTATTTTCCATGGCATAGTCTATCTCCCCCAGCTAAGCCTAGTATCCCCAGTCGAGTATATCCTCCCCAAGCTGAGTATATCTCTCTGAGCTGAGTCTGTCCTCCCCGTCTGACTCTACACTCTCCAGCTTGAGTTTTCCTTTCAGACTATTGCAAATCTTAGGGCCACAACCCCTAATCCTCAGTAAAGTCAACAAAACCTTTATTATCTCCAAAAGATACTATGAAGCCTGGACCCGACTAGATATTAGTACAATTTTCAAGCTACTATAAAGCCTGGACTCGACCAGATAATAGTCAACTTCTCAAAACACTATGAAACCTGGACTCGACCAGATAATAGTTTAACTCTTCAAGATATAGAAAAACCTAGATTCAACCAAGACCAAGGTTTAATTTCTTTTCCCCAGTAGAATTTACCTTTACCCCGACAAGTTATTGTGAAGCCTGGATCCGACCAGATAACAATTACCCTTAGAAATTTGTTGTGAAACCTGGAATCTGACCTGATAAAAACTAAATCCCCAAGCAGTTTATTGTGAAACCTGGACCCGACCAGATAACAATTAACTTCATCCACCTCAGAAATCTGCAAAGCCTGGAATCCAACCCGATAACAGTTCAATGTCATTAAAAGTTACTGTAAAGCCTAGACCCGACCAGATATCAGTTCAATTTCGTCTATTCAAGCAAGTTATTGTAAATCCTTGAATCTGACCAGATAACAACTAACTACGATCCCCAGAGAGACACTATGAAGCCTGGACCCGGCCAGATAATAGTACAACTTTCCAAAAACCATGAAACCTAGACCCGGCCAGATAGTAGTTACCATTTCAAGTTACTGCAAAGCCTGGATCCGACCAGATAATAGTTAACTTCCTTATCCCCAATAATTTGTTGTAAAGCCTAGATCCTACCAGATAACAATTCAATTTCAATAAATTTTTTGCAAAGCCTGGAATCTGACCAGATAGCAATTAATTTATCCTTCCCCATAAAGTTACTGTGAAGCCTGGAATCCGACCAGATAGCAGTTAACTTCCTTTTCCTCAACAAGTTGTGAAGTCTGAATCTGACCAGATAATAACTAACATTCAAGTGATATTCCCCAGCGGAAGCATCCTTTCAACAAGTTTGAAGATATGTATACTCTTCATCCCCAACAACGATCCTGGATTCAACTTGCCAGGAACTCCTCAGCAGTAGTCAGGGATTTATTTTCCCAGACAAATATGCATCCCACATTCATACATCATAGCATATATATATATATATATATATATATATATATATATATATATATATATACAAAATTCATCTAGCATGATCTCACTCATCTTGTTAACATCATGCATACATCTGCATTTAACTAACCCTTTTTCCCACAGGTAAAACATCAAGTTTTAGTATAAACCTGCCAAAGACTTATGCTGATACTTCTTCCAGTATTTACCAATATTCCTCCAAATGGAATCTATAAGCCCATTCACAATACATCTTCGAGTGCAAATTTCTGGGTACTCTAGTGTCCAATCATCTTCCACCTTCAAGTCACGAATGACGGATCCGCCAATCTAACTCTTCAGGTTTAAGAAGATTGAACAGGGGAAATTGTTGTACCCCAAAATTTTCCCTCTCATCTCTCAATTAAATATCTCATAAGATCTCCTTTGGTTCAAGACTGCACAAGGGTTGATCAACTCAAGACACCTCCTTAAGCACTGATGACTGAAAATTAGGGTTTGGGATTGCACAAGGATAAATGGACTTTTAGTGCCTAATATTACTTTCATGGAACATTTTGGACCCTCAAGAATGCTCATGTCAATGTTCAAGTCTTGGATCATATTTTTGCTCAGTCAATTGATCAGTTGACCTAAAATCAACTATATTGGGGAAAAAGTCAATTGTGGTCAATTTATAGTCAAACTTCATAATTTTTGGTCCATATCAATAATATGAATTCACATATGTCATTTTATCAAGTTTGGATCCCATTTCCTCAAGAAATTTGATCAGACCATCAAAAGGGCAAAATGGTCAAAATTAGGGTTTTAACTGAGGAAATGCAATTTCTGATTTTTGACCTAGCAAATGACTTATTGGTGAAATTCTGGCTGCAGATACTCAATGTCACGTTTAATGTTATGACACCGTATCTGACTTTCTATAAGACAGTAAATACAAAAACAGTAAAGAACACAGTCAATTGTTTACCCAATTCAGTGTGCAACAACACCTACTCTGGGGGCTACCAAGCCAGGGAGGAAATCCACTATAAGAGATGTTAATTCAGGAATAAACCAACCAGTTTATCTCCTTCACTTAAGACCTACCCAATGCAATTTCAATCTAAGTACAACTTAAACCTGAGTTCCTACTCACTCCCCCTCAATCACAGCAGTGATACATAAAACAATTTGACTAATGAATTGATGAAGACACTCTTCAAAAACATACACTTGATTAAGCTTCACAGCTTTTTTAATCAAGCAACACAACCACTCTTGCTTCACAGCTTTGAGTGATACACACACCTAACTTGACTCTGCTTCACAACTTTAGTCAAGAAACATACAAACACTCTTGCTTCAAAGCTTTGAGTGCTACACAACCCTTATAATTAAAAACCTATTCCAAGTCACTTATCACAATGATAATTGCTTGAATTACAATAATTAAACCTATACAGTTTACAAATGATCTTCTGACCAAAAAAAGGGATTGCTTGCAAAACAGCAGCTCTGTTGAATATATAGCAGCTGCATCTTCAGTTAGGGTTTCCACAAAAAGCTAGGGTTAATTCCATTTGACCTTAAGACTAGGTCACAGGACTTTACCAACCAGGTTAGGGTTGAGCTAGGTTAACCCAAAGAAAACGCAGGATTCTGTTCTGGAAAGACTGAGTCATTTTCCTGAAAAAACTCAGAATTAACCAAACTGCAAACCTGTTAGTTCAGAACAGGATGTCTTAACATCTGTTATGACATCTGAAAAACCTGTCTACTGATTTAGGAAAATGTGATCATTTTGCAAAATGCTCAGATACACACTTATAAACATCAGTACCTGAATGACAATATTTTTCTGCAAAGGTACCTAATGAATCAGTACAAACTAAACTAGAATGTTATGACATCAGTCATGACATTCACACATACACTTGGGTTTTACCAAAAATGCAAGCCAATAACTAAACAACTACAAACTCCCCCTTTGGCAGATTTTTGGCTAAAGACCCTAAGTAATCAGAGATAGATAGCAGCAGAAAGAAATGACTGCAGAAAAATAGAATTTCTAATTAAGCAAGTACCAAAATATTCTCCCCCTCTTTAGCCACAAATGGGCCAAAGAAACATGTTCATAAAAATTATACAGTCATCTAGAAAAAGTAATAAGAGCAGCAGCTAAAAACTGAACACACTTCCAAACTCCACCAGGTATCACCACCACCAATCAGCAACACCACCAAACAGCAACCAACCTTTAAGCACTGTCATCAGACTCAGAGGAGCTAGTTTCTTCAGTATTGAGATGACCTTCAGCTTCTACACCTTCTTCCCTTCTGTTTCCTTCAGCTTCCTCCTTTTCTAACCTGGCAATTAGGATTTCTAGGGTCTTTTTCCTAGCTTCCAGCTCTTTGCAGGTCTCTTTTAAAACAGCTATGACATCAGATGTCTTGGACTGGGTCTTCACAGACGATGTCTCAGCTGATGTTATGACAATATCTGGAGCATGAGATCCCTGAAACAGTTTGTAGTGCAACCCAAGGGCAGGAGCTCTTTTGCAGGTTGTATCTCTTGCCACCAGGATATCAGGGTATTGTGCAAGGATAATTCCACAAAGGAGGGAGGGAAAGGCAATTGGTCCTTTGACAGCATAACTACCAGCATGTTTTAAAGTTTGTTCAAAGATATACCTACCATAGTCAAAAGCAGTCTTGGTTCCCACAGCATAAATAAATCTCCCCAATCCTGTGGAGATAGTTGATTTATGGTTTGTAGGCACCCAGTTGGCTGCACCAATCTTGTGCAGGATGGCAAATTTCATGCTGAGTTTGCTGGCATTCAGCTTGCCTTTCAAGGGCCAGCACTTCACTTGCCTTGCTGTGATGGTTTGACAAACTTCATTGTCAGTGACCTCCAGATCAGGACAATCCTCATTTGTTCTTCCAAGAAATTTGTTAATTTCTGATGGAGAGAACTTGACCCTTCTTCCTCTAACAAAAACACTTTCAAAGTCAGCTGACCTTTCATCAGCACAATCATTAGACAAGTTCACTATAAACTCCTTGACCAGATTTTCATAACACTTGTTAAATTTTATCACTGTCTTCATCAGTCCAGCATTCTTGATCAGGTCCATGATGTCTTTGCACTCCATGGCATCATTGTTGAGTTCTCTTTCTAAAGCTATTCTCTTTAAGCAAACATACTTCCATCTGTTTGCATTGTCAGGATGATGAAAAGAGATGTTGTCTGTTGGGACTTCAGGAACTCTAGCAATTTTGCTAGAGGGGAGCTTCCTTCTGATAGGAATTTCTTCAGCATCAATCTCAAATTCTGATTCCTCATCAGAATCAGAAGATTCAGGTTCTTTTCTCTTCTTTGAAATTGGTTGTCTAGCAGTATGCACCTGGGCCTTCTTCCCTTTGGTCTGAATAGTTTTCACAGATTCTACCTCAGCCATGCCTTCAGCCTTGGATTTCTTAACAGCAGGTTTATCTTTGGACACACATTTTGCATCATTCTGATTACCCTTTCTTTTCATCAATCTCCTAGCTATGCTAGGGTTTACATTGGCAATCAGATCATTATCTGAGTAATCCTCATCCACATCAATGATAGGTGGATCAGCAGTCTTTTCTGAAGGGTTCTGAATGTTGTCATTTTGTGTCACAACATTCTCAGAGACATCTACATTCTCAGAGAGGTCCACATTTGGGCTTCCTGATTGATTTAAAGGGACAGAAATCCCCGGTACAGGTTGGTTTCCGCTTAGTATACTAGTAACAAGCCTAGCAATAGCTTGATGAACTTGAACTGATCCTTCTCTATTTGGTACAGAAGAAGAAGGATGAGAAGGATTACCAGAGGCTACAGCTTGAGCTCTTCCTGCATGTCTAGTTCTTAGCTTTTTGACTTTGACGGGGTCAGTTGCCATCTCTCTGAGAGGAGTGACCTCAAGAACTTCAGATTCTATGCATGTGGTGATTGCTCTAGAGTCTTGGTCAGACGATGAAGATGATGAGGATGATGAAGTCGCCTTGGTTGAAGATGATGTCTGAGACATTTTGATTGACTTAGAGCACCAGTAGCAATTTGAGAAAAAACTTTGATTGAGAGGAGGGAACAGGTTGCAAAGACGAGAGAGGTAGGAGGAAAAAGAGAGTCTTTTCAACTTCTTAAGGATTTTGAAAGAATTGGTGTTGTACCCCAAAATTTTCCCTCCCATATTCTTCAGGATTTGTCAAAAGCATGCTTCAAGATCTCCTCAAGGGTTGCACAGTTCAAGGGCCTCCTAAACAGTCAAAATTAGGGTTCTGGTTATGACAAAGAAAATGAAGCTTCCAAGGGTCCCATCAAGTATCACATGCCTACAAATGTGGTCAAGCATCCTCATATCAAGTTTCAAGACTTTCAGCACAAAATTGCACAGTCAAAAACCCTAATTGCACTATAGTCAACTGTAGGGGCAAAATGGTCATTTGACAGTCAAAAGTTCAAATTTTTGGTCAACATCTCATTTTGAAGCCACAAACATCATTTGATCAATGCTTGATCATGATTCTCAAAGCTTGGCTCAAAAAATCTCAAGATGCAAAAGTTTCCTTATTTGGACAGTTGAAAAAGTCAACTGTAAATTGACCAGGGCATAACTTCCACATGGATTATCAGAAAAATTCCATCCAAAGCTCATTTTAAAGAGAAATACATTTCCTACAACTCCTCTTCATACTTCAAGTCCAAGAAATGCTCTCATAAAAAGTTATCAATTTCAACATTATAGGTCATTTTCAAAAGTCAACAAAAAGGGACTTTAAGTCAAAGGCCATAACTTGATATTGGTAAATCAAAATGACATGGGACCAAAGTCATTGGTTAGAGGACTCAAAGACCTTTCCAAAATGTCCAAGAACATGAGCAAAGCTTAAAAATTGAGCAAGTTATGCCTTGTGGAAGTTGGGAAATTTTTGGATATTTTGAAAAGTCAACATTGATTCAAATGACCTAAAAATGCTAATGGGCCCCTTTTTCTTCCACAATTCATCATCCAAGGCATGTACACGACCATTTGGCCCAAAGGGAAGTTTTTTATTATTTTTATTTATTTATTTGGATTTTTAATCATTAATAATTCATTTAATTGATTAAAATACATGAAAAATACTAAACCTAACCTTTTGAATCTTTTTGTGCATAAAATAATCTCAATATTTCGTGCAAATCAGGTTAGGAAAGAATCAAAGGTGATTGGATATGATTGAGGCCAAAATAGCATGAAAAAGATTTGAAAATTATGGCATGGAAAATCAAATATTGTTTCATCAATTCCTTGATTCTTTGGCTCAAATTCTTTGACCTAATCACTCACATACATATACACATGCTAACCCTCGTGCAAAAGAGGTCGAAGCTGCGCCAGAAATCCCTAAACAAACTTGGAATTTTTCAAGAAAAACTCAAATCTGAAAACCATCTTCTAGGTCGATTCAAGCCAAGAGGCTTGTTGCATTACCTTCCTGAGGCTTCAAGGAAAGTTTTCCAATCAAAACCATTCATCCTAACGCCCTGAATTGGTAAAACGATTGCACCCTGTACAGGAAATTTTTTGTATTCTTGCATAATGATTCATGCATTTTCTGCAGTTTTTGATATTTGATTTATGTTCTTTGACTCATTACGAAGCTAACCACATGATCCAATTGAGTTTTTAGGCATTATGCGTGATTTCACCATGATTATATGCTAGGGTTTGCAGAACCTTGAATTAGGGCTTCTTAGTTAAGGAAAAATTAGCACTCGAGACCTGGACCATTGAAACAAGCGTGCTTGGATGAAAAGAACTCAACCCTCGCGCCTAATTTATGAGGCCATATGGCCTATTCGCTATTTTCTGGAATGATGCCTAAGGGAACGGTTCAAAACCGTTGCCCATTCTTTTTTTTTGTTTCAGGAAAAAAAGCAATGAAGAAGATGATTATGTGGCCAAGACTGATTGGTGCATTTAAAAATTCGCGCGGAAACAAGCATTAACTTTTGTTTTATTTTATAATATTTGTTGTTTATATGATAGACAAAGAAACCAGTTGGAGCAGTTGGCAAGGCGTGTGTATGTTAATCCCTAGGACCTGGGTTCGAGCCCCAGGTCCCCACCCCTTTCATATTATTTTGTTCTTAATACTTGTGTACAATTTCAGCGCTAAAGTCCATCATGCATCCACGCTATCAAGCCGTCCACGCGTCCCACTGCACTCAATCAAAGGCCAGGATCTGAAGACCATGGTGAACCTCAGTCAACACACATGCGCGCTAGTGGGAAAAGTCAAAGAGGCCAAAGGTTAATGGGCCTAAATTACTGGATTTCACCTCCTACTGGGGACAGAACCCCCCAAGGTTTGCAAGTCTTTTATATTTTTTTTCATTTTTATTTTAATTCAATTATTATTTTTAATTAGTTAATTAATTTAATTATTTTTCATAAAAAACATAAAAACAATAAAAAATCAGAAAAAAGATAAAAATAAATATTTTTATTTAATATTTTAATATTTTGTAAATAAAACCTTTACTAATTAATTAGTTTTAATCTAGGGTTAATATTAATATTTTTTCAATAAAACTTAAAAATTGATAAGAATTAGGGTTTCAAATCTTTTTCATTCTTTTTTTTCTTTTTTTCACCATGATTAAATATTATTTATTTTTATAAATCAAGTTGCAACTAAATAATTAGGCTTAATTTTAGATAATTGTCATATTTTCTTAATAAATAAAAAAATTGTAGAATTAGGTTTTTAATTGCATTAAATTCTCATAAATACAAAAAACCAAAAAAATAATTTCTTTTTCTTTAATTTAATTAATTTGCTAATCATTTAATTTCATTAAAAAGGGTCCAACGCCCTCGTTTCTAATTTTAATTTGTTTCGCGTATTTATCTCGTTTCTTTTAATTATTTATGTACCTCTCCCAAGGCCATGTAATATTTATCTTTCGCATTTTTAATTCTTTATTTTTCTGTCAAATCGGGTTGTGGAAATTTTGGCGATGTGGACCCGCGCCTTTTGTAATAGCTTAGAATTTTACCCTTTTCGCACTTTTTTTTAACTATTAAATAAATGCATGCAAGAATGAATGGACAATAAATAAAAACAAACGCATAGATCACCTATACCATGACAAGATAAAAATAAACGAATCTGACACACAAAATCACACACCACCCCTAGGGTACGCCTCACTGTTGCCTTTCCTCGAAAGGTGATCGTCGAGTAGAGGATGTCTTAGTAAGTCCTCATGATCCAGGAACCTGGCATGAGGGTAGCTTCTAAGGTGTCTTCCCATTGCTCTGGTGATCACCATGTCCCGAACCTTCGAATTGACCCGAACACCTCCAACGGTGGTGCTACCTACCCTTCAATGGTGGGATGGCACTACTTTAAAGGACATTTACACAGACGAATTCCTTAGGGTAGGTAGATGACTCATAGATACTTGCTCTAAATTTCAAAACAAAAATCAAAAATACTTTTCACACCGACACCTTTTCAAAAAAGCTTTCGAAAGCAATTTTTCAAACACTCTTGAGGACCGATACAAGAGTCGAACTGGAATTTTCAAAGAAACTTTTTAAAACCCACATTGAAAAGCAAACAAACCATTTTGAAAACACAAATGAGCAAGTATCTAAGAGCCCATGGATAACCATGGATAGAAAGGGTGCTAACACCTTCCCTTTCTATAATCTACCTCCCGAACCGAGAGCAATCTCTATAAGGAATTTTTCTGTGCTTTTGTCCTTTCCATTTGGAGAAAATAAAAGACGGTGGCGACTCTTGCTTCCATGACATTTCGCGAACCAGCGTTAAACAGTCAGTTCCAGATCCATCGATCACAGAACTGGCGACTCTGCTGGGGAAAAACTTAAAGTGAGGTGTACCTTAGGGTTAGTTCATAACTGTGTTTTCAATTGTATTGATTTGCTTGCTTTAAATTGTGGGACTGTCTTGGGAGTTCTATAGATCCTAACCCGGATCTGGGGGATACCTTCTTAGAAAGTAGCAACAAGGCTGTGAGGGAACTGTGCGGGGTATACCGACGTGGTTGAAACAGTCTGCTACGTTGATGTGGCACTTTGGTGTGTACCGGTAACCCTTGAGTTCAGTCAAGGAGAGTACAGGGCCTCCGCGTGGTGTCATGAAGCATCAACAGACCTTAGGAACCTTAATTGAACTATCTTGGCCTCTTTAGGGTAGTGAGATAACTGACTTTGGTGCAGTCCGAGGTTGGTTGATACTCGATACTACACTCAATTGAGGGTTGCTTTCCTGGAATATTTCGGTCGCCAGTTCAGTGGCTAAATCGAAACGATGAACAATGAAAGCAATCCCGTGATATTGGGACCCTTAGAACCCGGTTACTTCTGATAGGACAGGTTGAACCCACCAACTTCAAGAGGGTAATACCCAGACCCCATGCTGGCCTTAAACTCTAAGGGCTTGTCTTGTGTGCCTTACATGTTTGTCTTTGTAAATATCTGTGGTGTGTTTAATCATAGCATCATGACATCATTCAGCATCATATGCATTGACTAACCATTTCAGGGGTTCAAATTTTCATCTTTGTTCTTGTTTTGTAGGACATGGAAACTGTTCGCAGAAAGACAACTCAAATCAGCCTTGTAAGGGTCCCTCCTCAGCTTAAGGAGCTTATATCCAGGATTCCCGAGAACTCTTCATTCAGTGAAAGACATGGAAGTCTCATCAGCTTGGTCAATACCAACATTGAGGAAGATATGATCAAGGTCCTGTTCCAATTCTTTGACCCTCTGCATCACTGTTTCACCTTCTTGGACTATCAGCTGGTACCTACATTGGAGGAGTTCTCCCGGCTCCTGAAGATCCCTATCCTTGATCAACTACCCTATAACGGTACGGAAAAGGAACCCAAGCTTGAAGAGATTGCTAAAGCCTTGCACCTACAGTCATCTGACCTCAAGGGACATTGGGAAGTTAGAAGTGGTATCAAAGGGTTCTTAGCCAGGTTTCTGTTCGAAAAGGCCCATGAATGTTGGAACTCCCTTGACTTACAAGCTTTTGAAGAAGTTGTGGCCCTCCTTGTCTATGGTTTGGTGTTGTTCCCTAACCCAGATCAGCTTATAGATATCAGTGCTGTCCAGATATTTATGTCCAGGAATCCTATACCTACGTTGTTGGGGGACATCCTTCACTCATGTTACACTCGAACCATGAGAAAAAGAGGTGTCCTTATGTGTTGCACTCCTCTCCTGGGAAGGTGGTTTATTTCGCACCTTCCACAATCAGTTTTGAAGAACGAGCGGGGTTTGAGATGGTCACAACGGTTGATGACTCTTACACATGCAGATATACATTGGTGCCCTCGGTCCAGAGAAGATGTCACTATCATTGATCGTTGCAGGGAGTACCCTAATGTTCCTTTACTTAGAACCAGAGGAGGTATTACTTACAACCCATGCCTGGCCTGGATACAATTTGGTTATGCTCGGAGGGATGGTCCTCATGACATGTTAATTCCTGACATAGTTTTTGACTTCGACAACGATACTCAAGGACTTCGCCAGAGATTTATCAGAGCCTGGAGGATGCCAAGTAGGATAGACAGTAAGACACTGGGGCACAGGAACTCCATCCCGTTGGAACCTTATCTCAAGTGGGTACGCGCCCGCTCCCAGAAGTTAGTGATGCCTTATCCCCATATGCTCCCTGTGATCAAAGAGCCAGTCTTGGAAGGGGAAGTGTCCTACACTATTCAGCACCCTGATATGCCCACATCCTGGGAAGAGATGCAGAAGAGCTGGATCCAGCTTAAGGAAGAACGGAATTCTCTTGAGACCAGTCTACATGCTAGTGAAAAGAAGGTCTTAGAGCTCACCCGCCTGTTGCATGAGGAGAGGAATCTCAACACTTACATAGCTCCAAAGAGGATGCGTAGTATATTTTGGGATTGATTTGCATTTTTATTATTTTGCCCATGAGGTTTTGATGTACTGAACAATTATTTCCTTAATGATAACGTGCGTTCCTTTTTGTCTACAACAAATTTGAACTTTCGAACCCTTGAATGCATTGCATAAATACATATCATTCATCATGTGCATAGCAGGTTTTTCTTCTTTTCAGGTTGCTTACAGTTCTTCGTTGTTTATTTCAGCATCATGAATCCTGACTCATCATCAACTGAGATGTCCATCAAGGCTCTTCAGGCGCAGAATGCACAATTCCAGGAATTAATTATGGGGTTGGCTCAGGGCTAAGAAGAGCTGAAGGCTCTGCTCCTGAAGAAGGAAAAGAAGAAGAAGAGAAGGACTGTTCTGTTCAACTCGGGCCGAAGGTTTGGCAATACTCTGCAGAATGAAGAGGCTAGTTCTTCCATTGGCAAGGGTACTCCTCAAGCGGAAAAAGGTCCTAGTCCGGTAGTCTCCGACAACGAGACTGATTTTGATGAAGAGCAATATCCTCCGGCAGAAGACCGTTACAAGCAGTTGGAGGACAGGCTGAATGCTATGGAGATACAACAGGTACCTGGGCTGGAATTCGGAGATTTGGGTTTGTCTACTGGTGTGATCATTCCTCGTAAGTTCAAAGCACCATCTTTCACTAAATATGACGGGGCGTCTTGTCCCAAGCTACACCTCAGGTCCTACATGCGGAAGATTCAACCGTACTCAGTGGATAAGAATTTGTGGATCCACTTCTTCCAGGAGAGTCTTTCAGGGACTCATCTCGAATGGTTCTATCAGCTGGATGGGACCAAGGTTCGTAACTGGGAGGAGTTGGCTACTGCTTTCTATAAGCAGTATCAGTATAATGCCGACCTTGCCCCTACACGTACCCAACTCCAGGGTATGTCGTTAGGTTCAAGTGAAGGTTTTAAAGAGTACGCTCAGAAGTGGAGGGATCTGGCTGGCAGGGTGCAGCCTCCGTTGACTGATCGGGAGTTGGTAGACATGTTCTTGGGGACCCTATCTGGGCCGTTTTTCAACTATCTTATCGGTAACTCGTCTGCAGGGTTTACTGATCTTATTCTGACTGGAGAGAGAATTGAGGCTGGGTTGAAGTCTGGAAAGATTCCAAAGGGTGCATCGTCTAGTTCTGAGAAGAAACCCTTCAAGAAGGAGGCTAGTGTTGTATATGGCTCTAGAAGACAAGAGAAATCTGAGCGCCGCCAATCTGTCAGTGTGGTGATGATTGCTAAGCCTGCTGCCGCTCCTCGGCCAACTAATCCTCAAAGGGATGAAAGACCCCGGAGAGAGTTTACCCGTTTGAGCATGACCTTATCGCAGATCTTGCCACAGTTGCTATCCACCAATCTAGTGACTGTCAGAGAGGCCCCAAAAGCTGCGAACACTGCCTCCCCCAAATACAACCCAAATGCTCGTTGTGCTTATCATTCTGATAGCCCGGGGCATTCCACTGATGACTGTTGGGCATTAAGGAATAAGGTGCAAGACCTTATTGACGCGAAAGAGATACAGTTCGAAGCGCCTGAGAGGCCGAATGTGGTAACTGCTCCTATGCCCCAGCATGGAGTAAATGCGGTTGATGAAGATGTTTACGCTGTTTCTGTGGATGATCTAGCTACTCCTCTAAAGACTGTCAAGAGGAACCTGCTGCTGGCCGGTTTATTTCCGGGTTGCAGTGAGGGTTGCCTGTTCTGTGCTGTTTCCCTATCTGGTTGTCCCTTGCTGAAGTTAGGCATCCAAAGCCTAATGGATAGCAAGGAGATTCTGTTTAAGAAGTCTGCTGTTCAGTTGGTTCCGGTAGAAGAAGTTTCTGTGGTTACCATCTTCAATAATCCAATCAAGGCTCTCCCGAAGAAGCCTGTCCAAATCATGACTGTTGCACCTGTGGTTATTACTGTTCTGGGGCCTCTCCCCTACGTATCTGATAAAGCTGTCCCCTGGCACTATGGGGCAGATGTGTATGTGAACGGAATCAAACAAGAATTCAACACTGGCGCCAGTATCTGTGATATCACTGGCCCAGCCAAGGTTACCCGCAGTGGCAGGCTCTTCTCGCCTGACATTGCACCGCCCGCTACTCGAAGACCCCTCCTCATAACACCTACAAGTGTACCTGTTCCTGTTACTGACCAAGTTGTTTCCCCTGCTGCCGAGTCATCCAATGCTCGGGGCAAAGGAATTGAAGATGAGCCTGCCCGGATGGGGGCACCGATACGTATAAATGCTGAGGCCTCCCAACAAGAAATGGAGGAGATTCTAAAGATAATAAAAAAGAGTGACTTTAATGTTGTGGAACAGCTGGGGCATACGCCCTCCAAGATCTCCATGCTCTCCTTATTGCTATGCTTCGAGGCCCATGCTAAGGCCTTAATCTCATTTCTCAAGACGGCCCATGTGCCACAGGAGACATCTGCAGTCCAGTTCACTGATTGTGTAGCAAATCTGACAGCGGACAATGGCCTGGGTTTCTCAGATGCTGACCTGACTGCAAAGGGAAGAGACCACAATGACGCCCTGCATGTCTCTATCGAATGCAGGGGCACTACTCTGGCACATGTATTGGTGGATACTGGTTCTTCCTTGAATGTTCTACCAAAGAAGGCTTTAGACCGTTTGGATTGTGAAGGCCTGAAATTAAAACCCAGCAATATCATCGTCAGGGCCTTTGACGGTTCAAAAAGGATGGTTCATGGAGAGGTTGACATTCCTATTCGTGTGGGCTCTCAGGTGTTTGACTCTACTTTTTATGTGATGGATATCCATCCATCGTACTCTTGTCTACTGGGTCAACCTTGGATCCATAAAGCTGGGGCAGTGACCTCTACCTTGCACCAGAAGCTGAAGTACCCCGTCAGAGGGAAGATCGTCACTGTGCAAGGAGAGGAGGAGTATATGGTGAGCCATTTGAATTCCTTCAGATACATTGAAATGGACGGGGAGTTTATTGAAACCCCCTTTCAGCATTTCGAGGAGGTACTTCCAATTTCAGCAGCAGCAGAAACAGCAGTCGAAGAGAATGTTCCTTTGAAGATGGCTTCTCTGAAGGATGCCCGGGCTGTGGTTCAAAAAGGTGAATGTGCTAACTGGGGCAGGCTTCCTGACTTTACACAGAAAACTGACAAATTTGGACTGGGTTTTACTGCAGAGGGTCAGAAAGCTATGCGGAAGGCGAAGACCAGAAGACCTCCTGTGCTCATTACAAATCCAGGAGTGAATGTTGTTGGGGAGGATAATGAAGTGGATGAAGCTGAGTTCAATAGCTGGATCTATCCGACGACTAGAGGCGGATTGACCAATTGGATTGTCAAAGACCATACTCCTGTTACTTTTGTTACGCAGTAATAAACTTCCTTGTTTCATTATTTGTAATAAACAATAAATTGAACTATATGGCCCGGTGTCTTACCCGAGGCACCGTGGTTTTATTTGTGAGGGCATATAAATTGTCATTTCATATATCATAAATGAAAATCTTGGACGTTTTCTCGCATTACAAATCTTATGCTCCTTTTCTGTCTTTTCTTCCTTTATACATATTTCAAAAACAGCTGTATTTACACACACTCACTCATACAGGTTTCAATCCACTCTGGATCTCACTGGTAACGACTCTGCTACTGCCAGTTATGACTTCGAAAATCCGATCAACTTAGCCGAAGACGAAGGTGAAGATGATTGCAAAGTGCCTGGCGAGCTTGCAAGACTGTTACTTCAGGAAGAGAGGGCAATTCAACCACATGAAGAGCCAGTGGAAATAATAAACTTGGGTACTGAGGCAGACAGGAAAGAGGTAAAGATTGGTGCCAACCTAGAGCTCAGTGTGAAGCAACGGTTGACTAAGATGCTACATGATTATGTGGAGATATTCGCCTGGTCCTACGAAGATATGCCCGGGTTAGATACCGATATTGTGGTCCATCACTTACCTACTACGGAAGACTGCCCTCCAGTTAAGCAAAAGGTCCGTCGTATGCGTCCAGAGATGTCTGAGAAGATTAAATCCGAGGTTATGAAACAATTTGATGCTGGGTTCCTTGCAGTGACTTCTTACCCTCAGTGGGTTGCCAATGTGGTGCCAGTACCGAAGAAAGACGGTAAGGTCAGAATGTGTGTCGATTACAGGGATCTGAACAGGGCCAGCCCCAAAGACGACTTCCCTCTACCTCACATTGATGTCCTTGTTGATAATACAGCTCAGCACAAAGTGTTCTCTTTCATGGATGGTTTTTTAGGTTATAATCAGATCAAGATGGCACCTGAAGACATGGAGAAGACTACCTTTGTTACTCAGTGGGGCACCTTCTGCTACAAGGTCATGCCTTTTGGATTAAAAAACGCTGGGGCAACCTACCAACGTGCCATGGTTGCTTTATTTCATGACATGATCCATCATGAGATAGAAGTGTATGTTGACGACATGATCGCAAGGTCCCAGACTGAGGAAGAGCACCTAGATCATCTGCAGAAATTGTTTGACCGTCTGAAACTGTACAAGCTGAGGTTGAACCCGAACAAGTGCACCTTCGGGGTAAGATCTGGAAAGTTGCTAGGCTTCGTTGTAAGTGATAAGGGTATTCAAGTGGACCCTGCCAAGGTTAAAGCTATTCAAGAGATGCCAGTTCCTAAGACAGAGAAAGAGGTCAGAGGCTTTTTAGGACGCCTGAATTACATTGCTCGCTTCATCTCACACCTGACTGCTACCTGTGAACCAATCTTCAAGCTGCTAAAGAAAGATCAGGTAGTACGTTGGAATGATGAATGTCAGGCCGCTTTCGACAGAATCAAAGAGTATCTCCAAGAACCACCCATCCTTATGCCACCGGTTGAAGGGAGACCTCTGATATTATACCTGACAGTACTTGACAACTCAATGGGGTGCGTGCTGGGGCAGCATGACGAGTCTGGACGAAAAGAGCACGCCATTTATTACCTTAGCAAAAAGTTTACCGACTGTGAGACCCGATACTCACTGCTTGAGAAAACTTGCTGCGCTTTGGTATGGGCTGCTCGCCGGCTGAGACAGTATATGCTGACTCACACTACCTTGTTGATCTCAAAGATGGATCCTATAAAGTACATATTCGAAAAGCCTGCTCTGTCTGGGAGAATTGCAAGATGGCAAATGATCTTGACGGAATACGACATTCAGTACACGACCCAGAAAGCCATCAAGGGAAGTGTATTGGCAGACCACTTGGCACATCAGGCCGTAGATGACTATCAGTCAATAAACTTCGAGTTTCCGGATGAAAGCATTATGATTGTGACTGATTGTGAAGTACCTGGACCGGATGAAGGACCTGAGGAAGGATCCCGATGGTCTATGCACTTTGATGGAGCCTCCAATGCTTTGGGAAATGGTATCGGCGCTGTAATCATATCACCACAAGGCACTCATACTCCGCTCACTGCCCGACTATGTTTCAACTGTACCAACAACATGGCAGAGTATGAGGCGTGCATCATGGGTCTTCAAGCTGCGATCGACTTAAGGATCAAGTTTCTGAGTGTCTTCGGAGATTCCGCTCTTGTGATCAATCAGATCAAAGGAGAGTGGGATACGAAACATCCGAATCTTATTCCTTACAGAGAATGTGTGTTGACCTTGATCCCCCACTTCACGAAGATAACCTTTGAACACTTTCCGAGAGAGGAGAATCAGCTGGCGGACGCGTTAGCTACAATGTCTTCTATGTTCAAGGTTAAATGGGATAATGAGGCTCCCCGGATCATCATCTGGAAACTGGACGAACCGGCATACTATTGTGATCTCGAGACTGAATTGGTGACTGAGAAGCCTTGGTACCATGAAGTGAAGAGATATCTGGAAGCTCAAGAATACCCTGAAGGTGCCTCTGTCAATGATAAGAAATTTCTGAGAAGGTTCGCAGCGAAGTTCTTCCTTAGCAACGGCATCTTGTACAAGCGAAACCATGATTCAACCTTGCTGCGTTGTGTGGATAAGACTGAAGCAGAAAGGATCATGGAAGAGTTACATGAAGGGACCTTCGGGACACACTCCAGTGGGCACACTATGGCTAAGAAAATCCTCCGGGCAGGGCATTACTGGTCCACAATGGAAGCTGACTGCTACCAACATTCCAGGACATGCCATAAGTGCCAGATTTACGCAGACAAGGTGCATGTTCCTCCAGTTCCTCTGAATGTTCTGACTGCGCCTTGGCCGTTTGCAATGTGGGGCATAGACATGATCGGTGAGATTAAACCTACGGCATCTAATGGGCATCGCTTCATCCTAGTGGCGATTGATTACTTTACAAAGTGGGTTGAAGCAGCTTCCTACGCCACGGTAACCAAGACTATTGTGGCACGGTTCATTCGGCATAATCTGATCTGTCGGTACGGCGTCCCAGAGAGGATCATTACAGACAACGGTACCAATCTGAATAACAAGATGATCACTGAGCTCTGCGAGAAATTCAAGATACAGCACCACAACTCTTCTCCTTATCGGCCGAAGATGAATGGGGCTGTAGAAGCAGCTAATAAGAATATCAAAAAGATTGTGCAGAAGATGACAGTGACCTATAAAGATTGGCACGAGATGTTACCGTTCGCTCTACATGGGTACCGTACCTCAGCTAGGACGTCAACCGGGGCAACTCCTTTCTCTTTGGTTTATGGTATGGAGGCAGTCTTACCAATCGAAGTGCAAATACCCTCTCTCCGGATAATGAAGGATGCAAATCTGAACGAAGATGATTGGATCCAGACATGACTTGATCAGTTAAACCTTATCGATGAAAAGAGACTTGCTGCTATCTGTCACGGTCAGACGTATCAGAAACGGATGATCAGGGCATTTAACAAAAAGGTCAGACCACAGGAATATCAAGTTGGGGATCTGGTAATCAAGCGAATCATCCTTCCTCAGAGTGATCCAAGGGGCAAATGGACCCCTACGTACGAAGGGCCATTTGTTGTTAAACATGTGTTCTCAGGAGGAGCCATGATTCTAACCAATATGGATGGTGACGACCTCCCTCACCCCGCCAATGCAGACATAGTAAAAAGATACTACGCATGAAAAAAAGACCCGCTAGGCTGACATGCCTAGGCAAAAATTAGGGCTTCCCGGCGAACCAAAAGGGTTCGGGCAAAATGAAGAGATGAAATGAAAAAAACTGTACACCCGGCAAGTCGAAAACCTGAAAAGGCGGCTTGGGCAAAAATGGGTATCCCGGTGGACTGAAAACCCGAAAGGGCGGTCCAGGCAAAAGTTAGGGATAAAAGCGTAATACTATGTCTCATTGGATCACTTTGCATCCAGAATCCGGTATCTACATCAAGTTCAGACGGCATCGATCAATCAGCTTCACTTTCAACCAAGGTCATCAAGTGATGAGACGCTCGGAGTTATAAAGGAAATAGCAGAGTTGAAACCCAGTGGGATCATTCATTTCACACAGCTGTTTTATTTTCTCTTGTACAAAATTTGTATAAACTCTTTTGTTCAGCGGCGTTCTCTTACTAGGACGTCAGCCTCTTGTACGTAAAACGCCTATTTTTCAGGCAAATTCAAAATCAATACAAATACACTTTTCAGTTAAAATTGCCAATTGTTTTTCCTTTTCTGTTTTGTTTTGCGAAGAACGTCCAAGGTTCAATTTGTGATATATGCATTGACAATAATTTGCTAACTCATGAATATTTGCATACGAAACAAAGGATTAATTACAGGTAACATTAGAAACAGGGGCAATAAAGAGTTGTCTAAGCAATCTAATTGTTCTATCCTCCAAAGGTATCAAGGTAGGTTCAGCTGAAGAACACAACCAGGTATCTTAATTCCCCAGAGAGTGAGCCAGCAAGCAATACACTCTCCTCAAGCAAAGCTACTATCAAACCTTAAAGAAGTTGGGTATCCTCCCGCAGATCCCAACCTTCCCCAGCATCATACACATATTCATAACAAGCATCCCCGACAGTCTTGGCCTAAAGATTGTTCCCCGGCGGCATATCAAACATTCAAAGGAGTCACTTCCCTGATACAATTCAAAACTTCCCCAAGAGAGTCCAATCTAGTTCCCCAGGAAAATTGGAATCCATCTCCCCAAGCAGTAAGCTTATCCCCAGTAGATTCTGGAAGCTTATCCTCACAGAGCACGAACGCGTCGCCCGACTTTATTCAAAGAGTTATTTCCCTACCAGGATATAACTGGGTTATCCTCAGCCAAAAGCCACGGAAAGGTCGTCGTCAACACAGTTCTTTCTTATCCCCAGCGAAGTCTATCAGCACTTCCAACACAACAAGGGTATCCCCAGCAAGTTACCATCAACATTTCAACAAAGTAACTCTCTCCCCACAGAGTATTGCTTCCCAACAAGATCGTTAGAGTAATTTTCTCCCCGCAGAATAATCCATTCGCCAAGTTTATTCCCCAACGGAGTTATCTTCTCCTACCGGTATTCTTGCAACTATCATCCCCAGCAGAAGCAAAATCTATTCTCCAACATCAGCCCAGGAGTGACTTCCCGGCACCCGTCAAGGATTTACTTTCCTAGACGAAAAACATACATTCCTAAACATCACATACATCATTATAGTATGCATATACGCATCATATCTTATAAATCTCATTTATGTTGAGAACATCATTGCTTGATCCATATCATGCATTGCATATGACTGACCTTTACCTCTCAGGAAAGATCCAGTTAAGTTCTCAGCTACATTCAAGACCTAGACCGGTTCAGTTAGATCGACTCCAAAGATTTCTCTGTTTCTTATCCAGTCCAAGGCCTTCTCTAGTCCAGTTAAATCGACCCCAAACAGATTTTCCTGATAAAGACTCGGTAGAAGTTATCTAAGATTCTCTCAATGTTTGCTGTTGAGGTTGTAATCGCCTATGGTTCTCTCCCCGATACTGCGGAGGTGGTAATCCCAGATTTCGCTCAATGATTGCTGTTGAGGTTGAAATTATCCAAGATTCTCTCAATGTTTGCTGTTGAGGTTGTAGTCGCCCATGGTTCTCTCCCCGATACTGCGGAGATGGTAATCCCAGATTTCGCTCAACGATTGCTGTTGAAGTTGAAGTTATCCAAGATTCTCTCAATGATTGCTATTGAGGTTGTAGTCGCCTATGGTTCTCTCCCCGATCCTGCGGAGGTGGTAATCCCAGATTTCGCTCAACGACTGCTGTTGAGGTTGAAATTATCCAAGATTCTCTCAATGTTTGCTGTTGAGGTTGTAGTCGCCCATGGTTCTCTCCCTGATACTGCGGAGATGGTAATCCCAGATTTCGCTCAACGATTGCTGTTGAAGTTGAAGTTATCCAAGATTCTCTCAATAATTGCTATTGAGGTTGTAGTCGCCCATGGTTCTCTCCCCGATACTGCGGAGGTGGTAATCCCAAGATTCGCTCAACGATTGCTGTTGAAGTTGAAGTTATCCAAGATTCTCTCAATTATTGCTATTGAGGTTGTAGTCGCCTATGGTTCTCTCCCCGATCCTGCAGAGGTAGTAATCATCCCAAGATTTTCTCAACGATTGCTGTTGAGGTTAAAGTCATCCAAGGTCTCTCACCGTTCCTGTTGAGGTAGTAACCATCCCTGGTTCATTCATCACCGTTTGAAGCTCCAGATCCAGCTCCTGTAACCAGTCAGGACATATCTATACAAAGAATTTGAAGACCAGCTCCCGTAACAGGTCAGGTACTCATTTTTCTTTTGCAGGTACGCAAGTTCTCGCTAAGGAATCTCTTACGCAATCAACATCCAGATGGCATCTATAAGCCCATCCACCTTCCATCATATCTTAGCATGGCATTTATAAGCCCATCATCCTATTCATCAATCTCCAAATGGCATCTATAAGCCCATTCCACCATCACACTGCTACTATGTGAGCGCAAATTTCTGGGCACTCTAGTGTTCAATCATCTTCCACCCTCGGATTACGAAAGGCACGTCAGCCAATCTGCATCCTCAGGTCTAAGAAGATTGAACAGGGGCAACTGTTGTACCCGAAAATTTGCCCTCCCATATTCTTCAGGATTTGTCAAAAGCATGCTTCAAGATCTCCTCAAGGGTTGCACAGTTCAAGGGCCTCCTAAACAGTCAAAATTAGGGTTCTGGTTCTGACAAAGAAAATGAAGCTTCCAAGGGTCCCATCAAGTCTCACATGCCTACAAATGTGGTCAAGCATCCTCATATCAAGTTTCAAGACTTTCAGCACAAAATTGCACAGTTAAAAACCCTAATTGCACTACAGTCAACTGTAGGGGCAAAATGGTCATTTGACAGTCAAAAGTTCAAATTTTTTGTCAACATATCATTTTGAAGCCACAAACATCATTTGATCAATGCTTGATCATGATTCTCAAAGCTTGGCTCAAAAAATCTCAAGATGCAAAAGTTTCCTTATTTGGACAGTTGAAAAAGTCAACTGTAAATTGACCAGGGCATAACTTCCACATGGATTATCATAAAAATTCCATCCAAAGCTCATTTTAAAGAGAAAGACATTTCCTACAACTCCTATTCATACTTCAAGTCCAAGAAATGCTCTCATAAAAAGTTATCAATTTCAACATTATAGGTCATTTTCAAAAGTCAACAAAAAGGGACTTTAAGCCAAAGGCCATAACTTGAGATTGGTAAATCAAAATGACATGGGACCAAAGGAATTGGTTAGAGGACTCAAAGACCTTTCCAAAATGTCCAAGAACATGAGCAAAGCTTAAAAATTGAGCAAGTTATGCCTTGTGGAAGTTGGGAAATTTTTGGATATTTTGAAAAGTCAACATTGATTCAAATGACCTAAAAATGCTAATGGGCCCCTTTTTCTTCCACAATTCATCATCCAAGGCATGTACACGACCATTTGGCCCAAAGGGAAGTTTTTTATTATTTTTATTTATTTATTTGGATTTTTAATCATTAATAATTCATTTAATTGATTAAAATACATGAAAAATACTAAACCTAACCTTTTGAATCTTTTTGTGCATAAAATAATCTCAATATTTCGTGCAAATCAGGTTAGGAAAGAATCAAAGGTGATTGGATATGATTGAGGCCAAAATAGCATGAAAAAGATTTGAAAATTATGGCATGGAAAATCAAATATTGTTTCATCAATTCCTTGATTCTTTGGCTCAAATTCTTTGACCTAATCACTCACATACATATACACATGCTAACCCTCGTGCAAAAGAGGTCGAAGCTGCGCCAGAAATCCCTAAACAAACTTGGAATTTTTCAAGAAAAACTCAAATCTGAAAACCATCTTCTAGGTCGATTCAAGCCAAGAGGCTTGTTGCATTACCTTCCTGAGGCTTCAAGGAAAGTTTTCCAATCAAAATCATTCATCCTAACGCCCTGAATTGGTAAAACGATTGCACCCTGTACATGAAATTTTTTGTATTCTTGCATAATGATTCATGCGTTTTCTGCAGTTTTTGATATTTGATTTATGTTCTTTGACTCATTACGAAGCTAACCACATGATCCAATTGAGTTTTTAGGCATTATGCGTGATTTCACCATGATTATATGCCAGGGTTTGCAGAACCTTGAATTAGGGCTTCTTAGTTAAGGAAAAATTAGCACTCGAGACCTGGACCATTGAAACAAGCGTGCTTGGATGAAAAGAACTCAACCCTCGCGCCTAATTTATGAGGCCATATGGCCTATTCGCTATTTTCTGGAATGATGCCTAAGGGAACGGTTCAAAACCGTTGCCCATTCTTTTTTTTTGTTTCAGGAAAAAAAAGCAATGAAGAAGATGATTATGTGGCCAAGACTGATTGGTACATTTAAAAATTCGCGCGGAAACAAGCATTAACTTTTGTTTTATTTTATAATATTTGTTGTTTATATGATAGACAAAGAAACCAGTTGGAGCAGTTGGCAAGGCGTGTGTATGTTAATCCCTAGGACCTGGGTTCGAGCCCCAGGTCCCCACCCCTTTCATATTATTTTGTTCTTAATACTTGTGTACAATTTCAGCGCTAAAGTCCATCATGCATCCACGCTATCAAGCCGTCCACGCGTCCCACTGCACTCAATCAAAGGCCAGGATCTGAAGACCATGGTGAACCTCAGTCAACACACATGCGCGCTAGTGGGAAAAGTCAAAGAGGCCAAAGGTTAATGGGCCTAAATTACTGGATTTCACCTCCTACTGGGGACAGAACCCCCCAAGGTTTGCAAGTCTTTTATATTTTTTTTCATTTTTATTTTAATTCAATTATTATTTTTAATTAGTTAATTAATTTAATTATTTTTCATAAAAAAACATAAAAACAATAAAAAATCAGAAAAAAGATAAAAATAAATATTTTTATTTAATATTTTAATATTTTGTAAATAAAACCTTTACTAATTAATTAGTTTTAATCTAGGGTTAATATTAATATTTTTTCAATAAAACTTAAAAATTGATAAGAATTAGGGTTTCAAATCTTTTTCATTCTTTTTTTTCTTTTTTTCACCATGATTAAATATTATTTATTTTTATAAATCAAGTTGCAACTAAATAATTAGGCTTAATTTTAGATAATTGTCATATTTTCTTAATAAATAAAAAAATTGTAGAATTAGGTTTTTAATTGCATTAAATTCTCATAAATACAAAAAACCAAAAAAATAATTTCTTTTTCTTTAATCTAATTAATTTGCTAATCATTTAATTTCATTAAAAAGGGTCCAACGCCCTCGTTTCTAATTTTAATTTGTTTCGCGTATTTATCTCGTTTCTTTTAATTATTTATGTACCTCTCCCAAGGCCATGTAATATTTATCTTTCGCATTTTTAATTCTTTATTTTTCTGTCAAATCGGGTTGTGGAAATTTTGGCGATGTGGACCCGCGCCTTTTGTAATAGCTTAGAATTTTACCCTTTTCGCACTTTTTTTTAACTATTAAATAAATGCATGCAAGAATGAATGGACAATAAATAAAAACAAACGCATAGATCACCTATACCATGACAAGATAAAAATAAACGAATCTGACACACAAAATCACACACCACCCCTAGGGTACGCCTCACTGTTGCCTTTCCTCGAAAGGTGATCGTCGAGTAGAGGATGTCTTAGTAAGTCCTCATGATCCAGGAACCTGGCATGAGGGTAGCTTCTAAGGTGTCTTCCCATTGCTCTGGTGATCACCATGTCCCGAACCTTCGAATTGACCCGAACACCTCCAACGGTGGTGCTACCTACCCTTCAATGGTGGGATGGCACTACTTTAAAGGACATTTACACAGACGAATTCCTTAGGGTAGGTAGATGACTCATAGATACTTGCTCTAAATTTCAAAACAAAAATCAAAAATACTTTTCACACCGACACCTTTTCAAAAAAGCTTTCGAAAGCAATTTTTCAAACACTCTTGAGGACCGATACAAGAGTCGAACTGGAATTTTCAAAGAAACTTTTTAAAACCCACATTGAAAAGCAAACAAACCATTTTGAAAACACAAATGAGCAAGTATCTAAGAGCCCATGGATAACCATGGATAGAAAGGGTGCTAACACCTTCCCTTTCTATAATCTACCTCCCGAACCGAGAGCAATCTCTATAAGGAATTTTTCTGTGCTTTTGTCCTTTCCATTTGGAGAAAATAAAAGACGGTGGCGACTCTTGCTTCCACGACATTTCGCGAACCAGCGTTAAACAGTCAGTTCCAGATCCACCGATCACAATTGGGAAAACATATGATTAACCCACTAAAAATAGACTTAACAAAATTAACTCCTTCAACCCTTGTTTTAAGCAAAATTAATTGCTATAATTTCTCATGTTGGCAAATACCCAACCTGCCCCTCAAGTTTTCATGTTTATTTCCAACAAGAGCCTTGGTAGAAGAATCAGTCAGCTGAAGCTTAAAGATACCATGTTCCAGTTTAAATGACTTCTTCTCTACAAAGTCAATGTGCTTGGTCCTGTTATGCTGAATAGGGTTCATGGAAATATTGATTATATTCAGATTGTCACAACACAATGTCACAACATCTTGTGAGACATTATACTCAGTGAGCATCTGTTTTGACCAGATATTTTGAGAACAGTTATTCCTAGCAGCAACTATTTCCGCACAGAGTTGGGAAGGCATTCTTTTGACATGAATCATAATTCTGGTTGATTCTTGAATGATTTTCTTTTTGTCCACTCCATTTTGATGGAGAGTTATAGGAGAGGAGACTTCACGCCTCATTTCTTCAGGGAAACAGAATTTATTAGACTTGTTGTTTCCAACATCCTTGTCATGATTACTTCTGGTTCTGACAACACATCCTTCTTCAAGTTTATTTGCCACATCATAGACATTATCAACCTGTAGTTTTGGAGTCCTTCTGACTGCTTCCATAGAGATAGCTCTTTTCATTCTTCTTAGATGAAGATGACCAAGCTTATGATGCCACAGTTTCATCTCTTTTTCTTCTTTGGTAATTGGACACATAGTGGAGTTATTAGTGTTCTCAGGCTGCCACAAGTAGCAGTTATCTTTGGATCTGATTCCTTTCATTACAACTTCTAGTTTTTCATTAATTACTAGACATTCAGATTTTGAGAAGTTGACCTTGAATCCTAGATCACATAATTGACTGATACTAATGAGATTAGCAGTCAGCCCTTTTACCAGCAAGACTTCACTCAGGCTTGGAACTTCAGGGCAGTCCAAATTACCAACTCCTTTGATTTCACCTTTAGCACCATCTCCAAAGGTCACATAACTAGTGTTGTGAGGTTTGACATGATTGAGAATGTTCTTTATTCCAGTCATGTGTTTAGAGCACCCACTGTCAAAGTACCAGCCTTCCTTTGCAGACACTCTCAGGGAAGTATGGGCTATACGGGCAGTAGCCTTTTTCTTCCAATGAGGAGTATGTGGTACCCTTTTTGGCTTAGGTTTAACACATGAGTTTTGATTAGGGTATCCATGCAATTTGAAGCAGAAGGGCTTTATGTGTCCATACCTCCCACAATGATGACATCTCCATCTTTGGTATTTTTTCTTCATGTATTTCTGTTTCTGATGTTGAGAGTTGTGTTGAGACATCTGCTTTGACAATTGTTTAACATGCCTGATCTTCTTGTCTGCACCAGATTTCTTAGCTTCCACAAATCCTAGACCAGATTTGTTTCCCACATTTTGTCCAACTTGAAGAATCTCTTCCAATTTATCTGATCCATTTGTCAGCATCTTGACAGATTTTGTCATTTGGTTCTGTTGTGAGTTCAGTAGTTGAACTTCCCCTTCTAGGTGACTTATAGTTTCAAGATCTGTCCTTTTTTCAGCCTCCAGCTTTATAATGAGTTTTGATTGTTTCTCATTCTGCACACAGACTTCAGCACTTCTGATACACAATTTCTTGTAGGTATCAGCCAGTTCTTCAAATGTCACTTCTTCATCACTAGTGTCACTGTCAGAGGTACAAACACTAGTTAGAGCAGTAACTAGTTTGGCAGATTCTTCTTCAGAATTACTTTCTGAATCACAGTCAGACCAAGTAACAGTCATTCCTTTCTTTTGTTTCTTAAGAAAGGTAGGACATTCAGCTCGAATATGTCCATATCCTTCACAGCCATGGCATTGAATACCTCTGCCTTGGTTTCCCTTTTCTTATGACCTTGGTCTTCTGCTGGAACTGTCAATGTCAGAGGGAATGTTATGAACATTAGACCTTGACTTTGGATCCATTCTTTTAATGAGCTTGTTGAACTGTCTTCCAAGCATGGCTATAGCTTCTGAAATATTTTCTTCTTCATCCTCCTTGTTTTCAACATCAGTGTTGGATACAACTGCTATGCTCTTGTTCTTCTTGTCACCATTATCAGTGATCCCCATCTCAAAAGTCTGAAGAGACCCAATAAGTTCATCCACTTTCAACTTGCTGATGTCCTGGGCTTCCTCTATGGCAGTTACCTTCATTGCAAATCTTTTAGGCAAGGATCTGGGAATCTTCCCCACCAGTTTTTCTTCTGACATCTTTTCTCCCAGTGCTCCTGAGGTGTTGGCAATCTCCAAGATGTTCATGTGAAACTCATGAATGGTTTCATCTTCCATCATTTTTAGATTCTCAAACTTGGTAGTCAACATCTAAAGCCTTGACATTTTTACTTTGGAAGTGCCCTCATGAGTAGTTTTGAGAGTGTCCCAAACTTCCTTGGCCAGTTCATATTGATGAACTAGTCTGAAAATGTTTCTATCAATTCCATTCAACAAGGCATTTAAAGCTTTGGAATTTCCCAGGGCTAACTCATCTTCTTCTTTACTCCAATCTTCCTCAGGTTTCAGACTGATTGTCCCATCTTTCTCAGTTATGGTGGGATGGATCCATCCTTTGTCAGCAGCTCTCCAAGCCTTTTTGTACAGAGATTTTAAGAAGGCAATCATACGAGGTTTCCAGTAGTCATAATTAGTTCCATCCAGAATGGGTGGTCTATTTCCAAAAACTCCTTCTTTGTCCATAGTGCCAGAAAGTGATATCCCTAGATCTCACCCAGTAATACAGGCAGGGTGCCTGCTCTGATACCAATTGAAATTCTGGCTGCAGATACTCAATGTCACGTTTAATGTTATGACACCGTATCTGACTTTCTATAAGACAGTAAATACAAAAACAGTAAAGAACACAGTCAATTGTTTACCCAGTTCAGTGTGCAACAACACCTACTCTGGGGGCTACCAAGCCAGGGAGGAAATCCACTATAAGAGATGTTAATTCAGGAATAAACCAACCAGTTTATCTCCTTCACTTAAGACCTACCCAATGCAATTTCAATCTAAGTACAACTTAAACCTGAGTTCCTACTCACTCCCCCTCAATCACAGCAGTGATACATAAAACAATTTGACTAATGAATTGATGAAGACACTCTTCAAAAACATACACTTGATTAAGCTTCACAGCTTTTTTAATCAAGCAACACAACCACTCTTGCTTCACAGCTTTGAGTGATACACACACCTAACTTGACTCTGCTTCACAACTTTAGTCAAGAAACATACAAACACTCTTGCTTCAAAGCTTTGAGTGCTACACAACCCTTATAATTAAAAACCTATTCCAAGTCACTTATCACAATGATAATTGCTTGAATTACAATAATTAAACCTATACAGTTTACAAATGATCTTCTGACCAAAAAAAGGGATTGCTTGCAAAACAGCAGCTCTGTTGAATATATAGCAGCTGCATCTTCAGTTAGGGTTTCCACAAAAAGCTAGGGTTAATTCCATTTGACCTTAAGACTAGGTCACAGGACTTTACCAACCAGGTTAGGGTTGAGCTAGGTTAACCCAAAGAAAACGCAGGATTCTGTTCTGGAAAGACTGAGTCATTTTCCTGAAAAAACTCAGAATTAACCAAACTGCAAACCTGTTAGTTCAGAACAGGATGTCTTAACATCTGTTATGACATCTGAAAAACCTGTCTACTGATTTAGGAAAATGTGATCATTTTGCAAAATGCTCAGATACACACTTATAAACATCAGTACCTGAATGACAATATTTTTCTGCAAAGGTACCTAATGAATCAGTACAAACTAAACTAGAATGTTATGACATTAGTCATGACATTCACACATACACTTGGGTTTTACCAAAAATGCAAGCCAATAACTAAACAACTACAATTGGTTTGAGACATGATCTCGAGGTTTCAATTGCATCATTTTGACCTAATGGCATGGTTCAAAACATCTCTCAAGATCAATTGGTTGATAGTTGAATTTTCAGTCAACTGATCAAAAGTCAACTGTACACTGAAAAGTCAAACTTTGACTTTTTGGTCAAAATCAAGTGTCAAAGATCACAATTCATCAAAACATGTCAAAATATTAAACTTGTTCATCAAGAAATCAAAAAGTCAAGATTTCAGTTTTGAAAGTCAAAATTTCTAAACTTGGAATTTTTTCTAAGTGTTGAAAACTTCATATTTTTTCACAACTTTGAGCCAATTTTTCATCATGATACAGGATGATTCAAAGGAAACTTCCAACATGAAAATTGTATATCTTAATGAGATCTAAAACATTGTAGAATACAACTTCTCCTAGAAATGCATGGATTTAAAGTTATGATTTTGTGAATACATGTTCATGAAACTTGGAAACTTAGTGAAATTTTACCCTAATTTAGGTAGAATTTTGACCTAACTTCATGGAAATTTTTCACATAGTCCCAAGAGGAATTTTCAAAAATGTCCAACATAGAGGTTGTAGAGGATGTTACAAGATTTCCAAAATATCCAAGAACTCATTTAGATCATGCTTGAGCTAAGAGAATCGAAGGCAAGAAGTTAGGGTTTCAAACTTGTTTTTCAAGTCATTTTCATGATGAACATTTGATCCAATCCACACCCATGTTGCATGAATCTTACTTTACAGGTTTCTAACCTCTAAATCTATCCATAATCAGAAGATTACACAACTATTTGAGCTATGATCCAAGTGTTTGAGTCATTGTCCAAGTGATTATTCCATTAATGGAACAAAGTTCACACTTCCATTTTGAAAAAGTGACTTTAATCACAAAGTCAATGCATAGAGCTCATAACTTTTTTCATCTGAACACAAGCAATGTCAAAGGCAAAAGCAACATGTCTAAAGCCTCTCATAAACTCAGGCCATGCTTGTACTATGCCTTGAAACCATGTTTTCCACTTTTCTTCAAAATCAAGTAACATAGCCATAACTCTATATATCACAGTTCTGTCAACCTTAATCCTTCTAACCTTTTTCATATAAATATACAAGTTATTTGCAAGCTAACACATGATTGAAAGCACTCCCAGACTTCCTGAAAACTCAGATTGCACAAAACCTCCATTTTTGTGTCGTTTTTGACCTTGAACTTCAATCTCCAAAACCACTCGTGCGTTTCTTGGCTTAACACTTCCAAAAGCTTCTTAGCATCATACACAAACCATACCAATACCTGTTTGCAAACTGTAACACCATTTGTACCATCCTCCATAACCAAAAACAGAGGTCTGCATCTTGACTTCTCCAGGCCATTTCAGCTACTTTCAGTTCAAGCCAGCTATTGCATTAGCTTCCTAGAGGTTCAAGGAAGCTAACCTGATCATCACCATCACTTGAAACAAGCTCAAACTCATTTCATGATTTCCAGTTTTGAGGTATTTTTCTTGAACTTCTATCTTCATATTTAGGCATTGTTAGGTTTGCATTTGTGAAGACAAAATGTAGACATCATTGCCATGACACTATACATGTCCATAGATTTCATTTATGTTGCTTGAGTAGAGAGAATTTTGAGTTTGAACCTCTGAAAATAATTAGGTCAGAATTTGGTACTGTTAGAAATTCATGCTCATCTTTGAGAATTAGCTTAAGTTATTTACATATTCAGAACCGTGAGGAAATTTCTAACAAGTTTGATATTGGAAGTTTTATGAATGGATGCGAAATGAATAAGTTACAGATCATTTGGCTGGAGGTTGAAGATGAAGTACGTTCAGGGCAAAACTTATGTTACATATTTATTGTTTTGTTTAAGTTAACGGATGTATCACCACCCCAGTGGTTAAAGCGCACGCCTGTCACCTTAGGGACCTGGGTTCGAACCCCAATGGTACCCTTTTACCTATTTTTCACATTTTCTTTCCATTTTTTGTTTGAAGCAGGCGTTGGGCCCCTAAAACAGTTGGGCTTTTTTCTTTTTTTTTCTTTTACTAACCCCTGCTACTTTTACACCCCTGGCCCATTTTTTTCTTTATTATTTCATTTTTCTTTTTTTATCTCATTATATTTTTATTTCCTTTAATATTATTATTATTATTATTATTAATATTATTTTTATCTTTACTAATAAAAAATCCAAAAATATTATTATTATTATTTTTACACTTATTTATTTTTATTTGTAAAGAACAAAAAGAAAAAAAAAACATTTTCTTTTAATAAATTAATTTCCTTTTTTAACTAATATTTAGACTTGGGTTTATTTATTATATTATTTTCTTTTAAATTAAAATCAACTTAGAATTTAGGTTTCCTTTAATTATTAATTTTCACATTATTTTCCTTAATTTAAAACCTTTTCATATAAAAACCCCAAACAAAACCCTAAAAAAATACTTTTTTAATTTAATTTCTTTCATAATTAGTTTAAATTACTTTCATTTAATTTTTAACTAATCATCTCCCTTAATTAGGTTAAAACTCTTTCATAAAAATCAAACAAAGTCATTTCTTTTTCCATTTGCATTTGTACATTATTTTTTTTTCAATTCTTGTATATTTATTCAATAGGGTTGTAATAGATAATTAGATTTAATTTTCTTGCAAAATACCCATTTTTAAATTTGTATACCCTCTCCCCTAATGATGTAATAGCTTAGTATTTTTATTTTCCGCAATTTAACGCTTTATAAATGCTAGTAAATTAGGGTTTGTATGGAAAGATAAAATCAACAAGTTAGCAAACCCTAATTCAAGATAAAACAATGCATGTAAATCAACACATTTGCACACTTGCACCCTTAGGGTAATTCCACTTTGTTGCCTTACCAAAATGGCCATGTTATGCATGTGGGATATCTTAGAAAAAGCAATCAAAAAAATACAAGATCATAGTCCCTTGATGATGCTATCGAAGTTGCCTTTTCAAAATGATCTTAATCCCTCATAGAGAATTGCTAAGATATTTCACAGCATTGCTATCATGGCTATACGATGACCCACACCCGTACCTTTACATCTAAAGATAAGGCTTCTTACCAAATCAATGGTAAGATAACAATATCAAAGGAAGGAAGAAATGAACAAAAGACTTTTGAGTAGGTAGATTGTTTCTAGTTGCTTTCTCAATTTCAAATCAAACACTCTTGCTTATTTTCAAAACAAACACCAACACTTTCAAAAAACACTTCCAAAACATTTTCAAAACATGAAATATTTTCAAAAGATTAACACTTTGTATACGTTCTTATGAACGAGAACTATTACAAAGTTTGCCTAAACGATGACGCCTTTTCAAAATGCTTTCAAAACCACACAAACATTTTCAAATAAAAGCAAGTGATCTAGCAAGAAACTAAGAGCCCATAGATAAATATGGATGAAAAAGGTGCTAATACCTTCCCTTTTCATAATCTACCCCGAACTCAAGAAACAATCTCAAAGGTCTTTCCTGTTATTTTCAACCTTTCCTTTTGGATAAAAGAAAAGTCGGTGGCGACTCTTGCTAACTGCAACATTTGTGATAAAACACAAAACACCCAAGTCAGTTCTCCCACCGTATCACACATTGAAAACAATAAGGATATAATAATCACAAGCTAAGATGTGAAACACGGTGTTACATGGACATGAAGGCATCCCAAGGGAATGCCATGGCATTCAAGTGTTGTTTTTCTATGCAGGTAGCAAGTCGTAACTGTCACCTCGACCAAGCTTTCGTCCTTGTCACCTCCTTACAGACGTTTGAGCATCTGATTCTCCAACACCAAGAAACTTAGGGCATTTGATGAGATCCATGTCTCTACTCAGTCATTCACAAAAAGTCCAGCATGTCAGATCAAGCTACTCCTCCTCAACAAGATTTAATCCCCAGTGAACTCGACAAGGCTATAACTCAATTCTCGAAGTTTTCAAACACCAATATGTATTAGCATCTCAAGACAACGTGAAACAGACCCAATGAGCCCTATCTCTCACATTCTGCATATAACAATCATCATAGCATATTACATTGCATCCTCAAATTCATAGCATGTCCGTCGAAATGGATCATTATGCCATACACTTCAAAATGCATATGAATCGTGAGCCAGATTTGGCACCTTGCACGAAAGCCCCAAATCAACCCTCAAAGCAATAAAACATCCCCACAAAGAATATCATCCTCATAATTCCCAGTCGACATCTATCATTACACTACCAACCAAAAAGCCATGAGGCCAGTACGGTTTACTCTCAATACCCACGTTATCTTTTCTTGGGTCGTAGGTCATTCGTAGATCTTACTCTCACATTATATTTTATAGGGTTGTAGATCGCCCATAGATCTTACCCTCACGTTATATTTTCTAGGGTCGTAGGTCGTCCGTATACTTCACCCTCACGTTATCTTTTCCTGGGTCGTAGTTCGTCCGTAGATCTTACCCTCACTTTATCTTTTCTAGGGTCGTATGTCATCCGCATGCCTTACCCTCACGTTATCTTTTCCTGGGTCGTAGGTCGTTTGTAGATCTTACCCTTACTTTATCTTTTCTAGGGTTGCAGGTCGTTCGTAGATCTTACCCTCACATTATTTTTTTATAGGGTCATAGGTCGTTCGTAGATCTTACCCTTACATTATCTCTTCTAGGGTCGTAGGTCGCCCGTAGATCTTACTCTCACGTTATTTTTTTCTAGGGTCGTAGGTCGTCCTTAGATCTTACCCTCACGTTATCTTTTCATGGGTCGTAGGTCACCCGTAGATCTTACCCTCACGTTATTTTTTCTAGGGTCGTAGGTCATCCATAGATCTTACCCTCACGTTATATTTTCATGGGTCGTAGGCCGTCCGTAGATCTTACCCTCACTTTATCTTTTCTAGGGTCGTAGTTTGTTGGTAGATCTTACCCTCATATTTTTTTTTAGGGTCGTAGGTCGTCCGTAGATCTTACCCTCACGTTATCTTTTCATGGGTCTTAGGTCGCCCGTAGATCTTACCCTCATATTTTTTTCTAAGGTTGTAGGTCGTCAGTAGATCTTACCCTCCACATTATCTTTTCATGGGTCGTAGGTCGTCCGTAGATCTTACCCTCGCGTTATTTTTTTCTATGGTCGTAGGTCGTCCGTAGATATTACCCTTACATTATCTGTTCTAGGGTCGTAGGTCGCCCGCAGATCTTACCCTCACGTTATTTTTTCTAGGGTCATAGGTCGTCAACCCCTTTGAGCCAAAGAAGTAGGAGTTTTTCTAGGCTCAAAGGGGTTGACGAGGGTCAAAGCAATGGATGCGGGAATGGGCTTAGAGATGCCATTTGGAGATGGGCTTAGAGATGCCATCTGGAGGGGTGACAGAAACTTGTCGGGGATGGGCTTAAAGATGCCATCTGGAATGAGTATCAGGAAGGTGTCCATGCTTTGGACCATCTTCGAACTGGGGGTCTGAATAAGCAATAGATTGACATCCGTTGTTGGGAGGAATCCGTAAACTGTTTTCAAAGGTTGCATCTGAACAAGTGATGGATTAACATCCGTTGTTGGGAAGAATCCATAGACTGTTTTCAGAAGTCTTGAGAAGAAACTGAATAAGCGATAGGTTAACATCCGTTACTTGGAGAACCCGTAAACTGTTTTCAAAGGTTGCATCTGAACAAGTGATGGATTAACATCCGTTGTTGGGAAGAATCCATAGACTGTTTTCAGAAGTCTTGAGAAGAAACTGAATAAGCGATAGGTTAACATCCGTTACTTGGAGAACCCGTAAACTGTTTTCAGAAGTCTTGGAGTTGAATAAGCAATAGAGCAGCATCCGTTGTTGGGAATCGTCCGTAAACTGTTTTCAAAAGGTTGCATCTGAACAAGTGATAGATTAACATCCGTTGTTGGGAAGAATCCACAGACTGTTTTCAGAAGTCTTGAGAAGAAACTGAACAAGCGATAGGTTAACATCCGTTACTTGGAGAACCCGTAAACTGTTTTCAGAAGTCTTGAAGAGGAACCGGTGTAAGGGCTTCCTGATGATGAGCCCGTGTAAAACTGCATCTGGATAAATCTGGAATAAGCATTAGAATGTTGCCGTGTCTGGGTCACATCCGAACTATTCCTGGAAAGAAACTCGGAGGATAGTGATTCTAGTCTTTTGACTGATCTTACCTGAAAAGGTAAAGAGTTAGTTATATGCAATGTCATGATGCATGACGCAATGTATGTCATATGATATGAATGTAAATGAATGCGCATGTAAGCTGGAGAGCTGTCTTGCAAAGGATAGATGAATCCGAGATGGCTGAAGATGAAAGCATCTTGACTGCTGCCGGGAAGAATAAATTCTGGTCACTGCTGGAGAAAAAGGAGCTTGGGTTGTATACCAATCTTCTAGGGAATTCCTGATGACTTCTACTGGGGAGTTCCAATCTAATAGACTCATGCTGGGGAGGTAAGACTGAGAATCTTCAGCTTGGAGGGAAGTATCTCTGGCGACTTCACTGGGGAACTCAAGATTTGCCCTCCCAAAACTCTGTGGGGAGAAGGTTCATTAGTCTGGCTTCGCTGGGGATTGATAATTTGAAACCTTAGCTCGGCTGGGGATACTGAAACTTAAACTCTGAGGAGAATTGAATTCCGGAGGATCCTTTGGCTGGGGGATTGTAAAGATAAGTTACGCAGGGGAACTCTGATGAACTCCGTTGGGGATAGGAAGAATTTTGGCGAGTGCGATCTTTCGTGGTTGTTAGCTGAGGATAACCCAGTTATAAGCCCTTGTGAGGCATAACTTTGAATAAAACTTGGGAGAGACGTCCGTACTCTGCAGGGGATAAGCTTCCAGAATCTACTGGGGATAAGCTTCAAGACTTGCCAGGGATATGGATTCCAAATCTTCGGGGGATTTCTTTCGAACGGGTATCAACCTATCAGTAATCCTCTTTCTTGGTTCATAAGGAAATGATTATGTTCAAATGCATATGCCTATTTAACAAAACATTGGACGTTTCTCAAAATAAAACAAATAGTGCAAGAGAAAGGAAAAGGAAATGGCACCAGTTTCTGGGAAAAGTATTTGTATTGACTTTCTATGAGTATATTTGTACAAAGGAGACAATCATCCTAGTAAGAGGATTTTGTCGTAAATATTGAAAGATTTTATACAAAATAAAGGATAGCTATGTGAAATAATTCCATGGGATTCCACTCCGCTACAGCCTTCACAACCCTGAATATCTGTTCATTCAATGCTTCGTTTGCCGATGACTGGATTGATCAGAAACCTGGAACGGGTTGATGAAGAGATTATCTTTGAAGTGATCCGACGAGACATAGTCATACGCTTTAATTCCCTAACTTTTGCCCGAATCGCCCTTTCGGGTTTTCGATCCACCGGGAAACCCCTTTTTGCCCAAGCCGCCCTTTCGGGTTTTCAACTTGCCGGGTGTACAGATTTTTTTGTTTTTATCCCTAATTTTTGCCTGAACCGCCCTTTCGGGTTTTCGGTTCACCGGGATGCCCATTTTTGCCCAAGCCGCCCTTTCGGGTTTTCGACTTGTCGGGTTATTTTATGCGTAGTATCTTTTGACTATGTCCGCGTTTGCAGGGTGTGGCAAATCGTCGTCGTCCATGGTGGTCAGAATCATTGCACCACCAGAAAATATGCTCTTGATCACAAATGGTCCTTCATATGTAGGAGTCCATTTGCCCCTGGGATCACTTTGCGGCAAGATAATCCACTTGATTACGAGATCTCCGACTTGATACACTTGACTTCTGACTTTTTTATTGAAGGCCTTGATCATCCGCTTTTGATACGTTTGACCATGGCATAAAGCAGCAAGTCGCTTTTCGTCGATCAGATTGAGTTGATCAAGTCGGGTCTGCATCCAATCATCTTCATTCAAACCCGCATCCTTCATAATCCTTAGAGAAGGAATTTGGACTTCCATATGCAAAACAGCTTCCATGCCATATACCAAAGAAAATGGGGTTGCCCCAGTTGAAGTACGTGCCGTCGTACGGTATCCATGCAGAGCAAACGGTAACATCTCATGCCAGTCTTTGTAAGTGACTGTCATTTTCTGAATGATCTTCTTAATGTTTTTGTTCGCAGCTTCAACATCACCGTTCATCTTCGGCCGATAGGGAGATGAATTGTGATGATAAATCTTGAACTGCTCGCACAAAGCGGTGATCATCGTGTTATTCAGATTTGTACCGTTGTCTGTGATGATCCTGTCTGGAACACCATACCGGCATATGAGATTTTGCTTGATAAAGCGGGCAACCACATTTTTAGTAACAGAGGCGAAGGAAGCTGCTTCGACCCATTTGGTGAAATAGTCAATGGCAACCAGGATGAAGCGATGTCCGTTGGAAGCCGTGGGCTTGATCTCTCTAATCATGTCAATGCCCCACATTGCAAATGGCCAGGGAGCAGTCAGAACATTGAGAGGAACCGGAGGGATATGAACTTTATCAGCGTAGACTTGGCATTTATGGCAAGTACGGGAATGTTGATGGCAGTCAGCTTCCATGGTAGACCAGTAATAGCCTGCCCTTAGGATCTTCTTAGCCATTGTATGCCCGCTCAAGTGAGTGCCAAATGTGCCGCTGTGTATATCAGTCATGATCAACTCTGCTTCAGCTTTGTCTACGCATCGAAGTAACACACAATCATGGCTTCGTTTGTAAAGGATGTCGTTGCTCAGGAAGAACTTAGCGGCGAATTTCCTTAAGAACTTCTTGTCATTTACGGAAGCTCCTTCGGGATAATCTCTAGTCTCGAGATACCTTTTGATTTCATGGAACCAAGGTTGTTCCACTACTTCTTCGGTATTAATCTCGTGATAATGCGCAGGTTCATCCATTCGCTCGATGGTGATTTGGGGAGCCTCGTTATCCCAGTTGAGTTTAAACATGGAGGACATTGTGGCTAGAGCATCTGCTAGCTGATTCTCTTCTCGCGGGAAATGCTCGAAGGTAATTTGCTCGAAATGAGGCAACAATGTCAGGACATGTTCTTTGTATGGGACAAGATTAGGATGCTTGGTATCCCACTCTCCTTTGATTTGACTGATAACCAAAGCCGAGTCCCCAAATACGATCAAAGATTTGATCCCCAAGTCTATAGCAGCCTTGAGACCAAAGATACAGGCTTCATACTCAGCCATGTTGTTTGTGCAGCTGAAGCAAAGTCGGGCCGTGAAAGGTGTGTGACAGCCTTCCGGAGAAATGAGTACTGCGCCGATACCATTTCCAAGTGCATTTGAAGCACCATCAAAGTACAGGGTCCATCGGGATCCCTTTTCGGGTCCGTCATACGGTCCGTTACTTTCAATGTTGTCCAAATTCATGATGTCCTCGTCCGGGAAGTCAAATCTCATGGGTTGATAATCTTCGATAGCCTGATGAGCCAGATGGTCAGCTAGTGCACTCCCTTTTATAGCTTTTTGGGTGGTGTACTGAATATCATACTCAGTTAGGATCATTTGCCATCTAGCTATCCTTCCAGATAAGGCGGGCTTTTCGAAGATATATTTGATATGGTCCATTTTGGAAATCAATAAGGTAGTATGAGTCAACATATATTGTCTTAGTCGGCGAGCAGCCCATACCAAAGCGCAGCAAGTTTTCTCGAGCAGTGAGTAGCGAGTCTCACATTCGGTAAACTTTTTGCTAAGGTAATAAATAGCATGCTCTTTTCAACCAGACTCGTTATGCTGGCCCAAAACACACCCCATTGAGTTATCCAAGACGGTCAAATACATGATCAATGGTCTTCCTTCGACGGGTGGCATCAGAATAGAAGGTTCTAGCAAATACTCCTTGATTCTATCAAAAGCAGCTTGACAATCGTCGTTCCACTCGACTACCTGATCTTTTTTCAAGAGTTTGAAAATTGGCTCACAGGTAGAAGTCAGATGTGAGATGAATCTGGCAATATAGTTCAAGCGCCCCAAGAAACCTCTAACCTCCTTTTCAGTACGGGGAGCAGGCATCTCTTGTATTGCTTTTACTTTTGCTGGATCGACTTCAATGCCTTTGTTGCTTACAATGAATCCCAGGAGTTTACCAGACCTAACTCCAAAAGTGCATTTACTTGGATTCAGCCTGAGCTTGTATTCTTTCAACCTGGCGAACAACTTCTTCAGATGTTCAAGGTGCTCTTCCTCTGTTTGTGACCGAGCTATCATATCGTCTATGTAGACTTCAATTTCATGATGTATCATGTCATGAAATAAAGCTACCATGGCGCGTTGATAAGTTTCCCCTGCGTTCTTCAGCCCGAACGACATCACCTTGTAACAGAAAGGGCCCCATTGCGTGACAAAAGTTGTTTTCTCCATATCCTCGGGGGCCATTTTGATTTGATTGTAGCCCGAGAATCCATCCATGAAGGAAAACACTTTATGCTGAGCTGTATTGTCGATCAAAATGTCAATATGAGGTAGCGGGAAATCATCTTTGGGGTTGGCCCTATTCAAATCCCGGTAGTCCACACACATCCTGACTTTGCCATCTTTCTTAGGTACTGGCACGATGTTAGCGACCCATTGAGGATAGGACGTAACAGCCAGAAAGCCAGCGTCGAATTGCTTCATCACTTCTGCTTTGATCTTTTCAGACATGTCAGGCCTCATTCGGCGAACTTTTTGCTTGATCGGTGGACAGTCCTCTCTTGTGGGGAGACGATGGACCACGATGTCTGTGTCTAAACCCGGCATGTCTTCATAAGACCAAGCAAAGATTTCAACATACTCATTCAACAATTGTACCAGGCGCTCCTTGACCCTTGGTTCCAGATTGGCACCCACTTGCACCTCCTTCCGGTCTTCCTCGGTTCCCAAGTTGACAGTTTCCAATGACTCTTCGTGCGGTAGGATGGCCCTTTCCTCTTGTTGTAGAAGTCTGGCTAGTTCCCCCGGTACTTCACAACCCTCGTCATCTTCATACTCGGCTTGATTGACCAGATCTTCAGAGTTATTGAAAGCTATAGCAGAATAGTCACCCACGGAATCCGGAGTGGATGGGTACCTGCATTGGTGAGTATGGGTGTGTGTAAGGGATAGCCATCCTTAAACAAAAAATGCAAAAGGAAAGAAAATGAACACAAGCAGTTTATCAAATGAAAAACGTCCAATGAATCATTAAACATGGCATATGGATATCAAAAATAATCAAAACCCTTACAAGTGGACCTACATGCCCCGGGCAAGGCATGAGGTGAAAAGATAGTGTACGGATTGTTTGAAAATAAATATTACAGACCAAATAGGAAATGTTTAACAGATAAAATTACTGATGAATAAAAGTGATGGGGACAAAATCTTTTGCCTCCCAGTTGCTCAATCCTCCTTTGACAGTTGGGTAAATCCACTCTTCGATGTTGCTCTCCTTGCCTTCATCCTCCAAGGCGTTGATTCTGTAGGGAGAAATTTTGACTGGCGCTCTTTCAATCTTCGAACGACGCATAGCTTTCTGGCCTGCGGCTGTGAACCCTAATCCAAATTTGTCGGTCTTATGTGGAATATCAGGTAACTGCCCCCATGCGGAATTCTTCCCTTCCTTCATTGCGGCCCTTGCGTCCTCCAGAGATGCCATCCTGGCCATCTGCCTCGGTGTCTCAGCTACCAACTTTGCTACTGCTATTTCAGGAAGGACTTCTTCGAAATGTTGAAACGGCGTCTCAATGAATTCCCCTTCAACCTCCACATATCGGAAAGAGTTCAAGTGGCTAATCATGTACTCCTCTTCACCATGGACAGTAATGATCTTTCCCTTGACAGGATACTTCAACATCTGATGTAAGGAGGAGGTGACTGCCCCAGCATGATGTATCCAAGGCCTACCCAGCAAGCAAGAGTATGACGGACGGATGTCCATCACATAGAAAGTGGATTTAAACACCTCAGTGCCTATCTTGATGGGAATTTCAACCTCTCCATGGACCATTCTCTTCGAACCATCGAAAGCTCTGACAACAATATCACTTGGCTTCAATTCCAACCCTTCACAATCTAGTCGGTCCAAGGCCTTCTTAGGCAGTACATTCAGCGACGAACCAGTATCGACCAATACATGTGCGAGAGTGGTTCCTCGACACTCAACTGAAATGTGCAAAGCATCATTGTGGTTTCTACCTTTAGGAGTTAGGTCGACATCAGAAAAACCTAATCCATTGTCCGCAGTCAGGCTAGCCACACAATTTTGAAATTGATCCGCAGAGGTTTCCTGGGGCACATGGGCTGCCTTCAGGAATTTTATCAGAGCTTTAGCGTGCGCTTCCGAGCAAAGTAGTAGTGCCAGCATGGAAATCTTTGAGGGGGTTTTCCCCAGCTGTTCTACCACATCGTAATCACTTCTCTTGATTATCCTCAAAATCTCATCCATTTCCTTCTTGGAGGTTTCCGGGATGACCAAGGGTTGAGCCCTCGTCCTGACGAGCTCATCTTGGATTCCCTTACCTTTGTCAGCAGCAGTAGGAGAGACAGTACTAGGAACAACAACGTCTTCAATCAAAGGAGTTCTAGCAGAAAGTTTTATTGGTGCAGGGATGACCTTGTCAGCTGACGAGGGTCCAAAGATTGTTCTTGGAGGGGCAATCTCTGGAGAAAATATTCTCCCGCTCCTGGTGATTTTGCTAGTGCCTGCAATGTTACTAATGATGGCTTCTTCATCGTCTGAACTTTCTGCAGTTATTTCGATTTGCTTGATACCATGGTAGTAGACGTCGCCGCCATAGTTCCATGGTATGGACTTCTCAGAAACATAGGGAACAGGCCCTGGCATTGTTATCTTCAAAGGAACAGATTTCGTAGCTGGTGTAATCTTAACAGGCTTTTTGACGGCCTTGGAAAGATTGGCGTGAATGGTTATGATTGAGACATCTTCAGTATGAACTGGAACAGCAGAAACTTTTTTAAACAAAATTTGTCGACTATCCATAAGGCCTTGGATGCCTTTCTTCAGTAACGGACAATCAAACGGCAGAGAGTAACAACAATAGCAGTCTTCCTTACATCCCGGGAAGATCCCGGCCCTTAACAGATTCAACTTAATGGTTAGCAATGGGGTAGTCAGATCATTGACATCAGCAACATACAAATCTACTTCAATGGCATTGACATTTCGGCCGTGCTTTGGCATGGGTACAGATATCACATTGGGCTTCTCCGGAGCGTCAAACTCCACCTCCTTCGCCTCTATCAGGTCTTGGATTTTATGCTTGAGTGCCCAACAATCATTGGTATCGTGCCCAACACTGTCTGAATGGTAGGCGCATTTAGCATTAGCATGATAATGCGGGGAGGACGTATTCACATTCTTTGGTGCCTCCTTGATGGTGGCGAGATTCAACTTCAACAGATGGGGAAGCACTTGCGCTGGAGTCATATTAATGCGGGTGAACTGCCGTTGTGGCCGTTCCACCCGTTGTTGATGTGGTCTGGACTGGTTGTAGCAAGGCTGCTCACTTGGAGTATTTTGAATCATTACGGCCCCCACAGTTGGCCGACGCTCCGTCTTCCCTGTTCTTCTCTGAGAATATACCACAGTTGTTTCCTTCTTAAAAGGCTTCTTCTCAACACTTGCAGCAACACCCTTCTGAATCTTTCCTGACTTGATGCCAGCTTCTATTCTTTCGCCTGTTAAGATCAAATCGGTAAACCCCGCGGAAGAGTTACCAATTAGATGATTGAAAAATGGCCCAGATAGGGTCCCTAGAAACATATCAACGAGCTCACGATCGGTTAAAGGAGGCTGCACCCTGCCAGCCAAATCCCTCCATTTCTGTGCATATTCTTTGAATCCCTCGCTTGTTCCTAGCGACATACCCTGAAGTTAGGTACGAGTAGGAGCAAGGTCAGAATTATACTAGTATTGTTTGTAGAAAGCGGTGTCCAAATCTTCCCAATTTCGGACGCTGGTTCCTTCTAGCTGATAAAACCACTCCAACTGAGCTCCAGAAAGGCTGTCTTGAAAGAAATGAATCCAAAGGTTTTTATCTGCCGTATAGGGTTGAATCTTTCTCACGTAGGACCTGAGATGCATTTTGGGACAGGACAGCCCATCATACCTCACAAACACTGGCACTTTGAATTTTGGGGGAATCACAATCCCGGCGACCAAACCCAAGTCTTCAAAATCCAAACCCGGTACTCTTTGTAATTTCATGGCGGCCAATCTGTCTTCTAGCCCTTTGTATTTATCATCAGCTGGAGGGTATTGCTGATCAGAATAATCTTCATCCTCTTCGACCTCTTCCTCTTCCGCATCGGACTCGGAAGGTACCGCAGCTCCACCTCCTTTGCTGGTTCCTTCATCAGAGATAGGAGGAAATTCAAGCACTCTCCGAGCTTCTCCGTCAAATCTTCTCCCCAAAGTAGCCACCCCGAGTCTCTTTTTCTTCTTCTTCACTGGGTCTTTGTTCCCCAATTGAGTTTTGATATCCTCCTGACCTTTAGCCAAGGTCATCAGGAGTTGCTGGAACTGTGCATTTTGAGCTCGCAGGTCTTTGACTGTTTGCTCGAGATCCATCCTACTGAAATAAACAGCAGACAGATAAGGAAACCTAGAGTGAGACCTGCTTATGCACATGATGAATGGTATGCTTATGTATGCAATGCATTCAAGGATTTAGGACATTCAAAATTGTTTCAGACAAAGAAGAACGCACGTCATATTAATAAGAAGAAATTTGTTAGTACATAAATGCCCCATGGGCCAAATATTACAAAATAACTTCTCAAGGCAAAAAGACATTGCGCATCCTCTTTGGTGCGATGTAGGTGTTGAGGGCCTCTTGCTCATGGAGTCGGCGGGTAAGCTCTAGAACCTTCTTCTCACTGGCGTAGAAGCTAGCTTTAAAAGTATTTCGTTCCTCCTTGAGCTGAATCCAACTTTTCTGCATTTCCTCCCACGATGTAGGCATGTCTGGATGTAGGATGGTGTAGGGAACCTCTCCTTCATTGACGGGCTCTTTAATCACTGGGAGTACATGAGGATAAGGCATCATTAGACTTTGGGCTCGGGCTCGTACCCACTTGAGATAGGGCTCAAGAGGGATGGAGTTCTTGTGTCCCAGAGTCTTGCTATCAACCTTGTTGGGCCTCCCCCAAGCTCTGATGAACCTTTGGCGAAGTCCTTGCGCATCGTTGTCGAAGTAAAAAACTAGGTCAGGAATCAACATGTCATGAGGGCCATCCCTCCGTGCATATCCAAATTGCCTCAAAGTTAGGCAAGGGTTGTAGGTGATACCTCCTCTAATTCCAAGTAAAGGAACATTAGGGAATTCTCCATAACGATCGACAATGATGACATTTTCTCTGGACCAAGAACACCAATGCACATCAGAATGAGTAAGAGTCATCAATCGTTGGGACCACCTTGAACCTTGGTCATTCTTCAAGACAGATTGTGGAAGGTGCGAAATAAACCACCTTGCAAGGAGAGGAGTACAGCACATGAGAACACCCCTCTTTCTCATTGTTCGTGTGTAAAATGAGTGAAGAATGTCCCCAAGCAATGTTGGTATTGGATTTCTGGACAAGAAGATTTTGACGGCGTTAACATCTACCAGTTGGTCAGGATTTGGGAACAAGACCAACCCATAGATAAGGAGTGCCACAATTTCTTCAAAGGCTTGTAGGTCCAATGAGTTCCAACATTCTTGTGCCTTCTCAAACAAGAATTTTGCTAAGAATCCTTTGACGCCGCTTCTGGTTTCCCAATGCCCCTTGATGTCGGATGGTTGTAGATGTAATGCTCGAGCAACATCTTCCGGCTTTGGTTCCTTTTCCGTACCGTTGAATGGTAGTTGATTAAGGATAGGGATTCTTAGGAGTTGAGAAAACTCCTCCAAAGTGGGTACCAACTGGTAATCAGGGAAAGTGAAACAGTGGTGAAGAGGGTCAAAGAACTGGAATAGCACTTTCATCATGTCTTCTTCAATGTTGGTGTTGACTAGGCTGAGCAGTCTACCATGTCTTTCACTGAAGGATGAATTTTCCGGAATTCTTGAGGTGAGCTCCTTGAGTTGAGGAGAGATTCTCACAAGGTTAACTTGAATGGTGTTTCTGCGAGGAATTTCCATGACCTACAAAACAGGAACAAAGATGAAGATCCAAATACTTGAAATGGTTAGTGAATGCATATGATGCTTTATGATGTTTATGATGTATGCACAAAACATGTGTACAAGCAATTCACACCAAACCCTAGTTTCAGTCTTGCATGGGGTTTCATAGGTAAGTACCCTCTTGAGTGTAGTTGGCTTAAAAACATGTCCTATAAATAGTAACCGGGTTCTAAGGAGCTCAATATCATTGGATTGTTTTCAATGTTCATTGTTTTGGTTTAGCCACTTAACTAGCGACCAAAATATTCCAAGAAAACAACCCTCAATGAGTGTAGTATCGAGTATCTACCAACTTCGGACTGCACCAAAGTCGGTCATCTCACTACCCCTAATGTAAGGCCAAGATGGTCAAGTAAGGTTCTAGGTCATTAGTGCTTAGTGACATCACTCAGCGGCCCCGTACTCTCCTTGATTGAACTCAAGGGTTACCGGTACTCACAAATATGTCGCACTAATATAGCTATTGCTTCGACCGTGTCGGTATACCCCGCACAGTTTCCATAACGTATTGCTATCTATGAATGTTTCCCAAAATCCGGGTGTAGGATTGCAAACCCAAACAATAAGAGCCAAGATGTAAAGCAATCAATTCACACAATTAGTCATGCAAGAGGGTGATCTAAGCCCTAAGGTTACTCCACTTTTAAATTTCTCCCCAGCAGAGTCGCCAGTTCTGTGATACGGTGGGAGAACTGACTATGGTTTTGCGTTTGTTTTCGCAAATGTTTCGGTTGAGCAAGAGTCGCCACCGACTTTTTATTTTATCCTAAAGGAAAGGTTTAAAAAGCACAGCAAAAACCTTTGAGATTTTTCTTGGGTTCGGGGAGTAGATTATAGAAAGGGAAGGTATTAGCACCCTTTCTATCCATGGTTATCCATGGGCTCTTAGGTACTTGCTTAGATCAACTTGCCTTGGTTTTCAATTGTTTGAAATGGTGCTTTGTGTGTGACTTTTGAAAGGGTTTTGAAAAAGATGCCTTGCATAGGCTACCCTTGTAACAATTCTTTACTCGAATGTTTTACAAAAGGTGTTTGTCTTTTTGAAAATATGTTTCAAGGTTTTTTGAAAGTTTGTTTTGAAAGTGTTTGTGAAGTGTGGTTTTGAAAATAGGCAAGCGTTTTCTTTTGAAAATTGACAAGTACCTAAGAGTTATCTACCCTAAAGTTCTCAAAGATTTTTGTTATGTTTTAAACCTTTTGACAATTTTGTTCCACCATTGCATTTGGTGGACAATCTTGCATTAGGAGGTGAAAGGGACGGGCGCGGGTCATCGTTTAGACCATAATTACAATAGTGTTGGGTATCTTTGGGCAATTTCTCTTTGAAAGGGACTTGATCATTTTAGGCAACTTTTCGAAAGCGTCATCGAGGGACTATGATCATTTGATTGTTTGTTTTTACCCAAAGAAAACCTAACATGCAATATGGCCCAATTATTTGAAGGCAACAAAGTGGAATACCCTAGGGGTGCAAGTGTGGTATGTGTTGTCCATATTTCATGCTTATTTATCTTGAAATTAGGTCAAGCTATTTTGTTCTTTTTATTTGCATACAAACCCTAACTCTAGCATGGTATATTTAGAAAGCGTTTAAAGTGCGAAAAGTAAAATTCCTCCACTATTACAACACAATATGGGAAAGGGGGTAAAAATGTTCAAATGGGGGGATATTTAGACAAAGAAAGTAAACCTAGCTATTACATCATTTTTGGCATATTTACAAATAATTAATTGCATAAATAAAATGGGAAATAAAATAAAGATGCAAAATGCAAAGAGGGTTTTTATATGTATGAAAAAAGGTATTATTTATGTTAAATAAATAAAATAAAAAAAATAAAAAAGTATTATTTTTGGGGTTTTTTGTATTTTAAGGGTGAAACCCTAATTTTTATTAAGTAATATATATATTATTTAATTTACACAAATATTTATTTAATATGTACAAAAAATAAAATAAAATGAAATATATTCATAAAAAGTGTTTTTCATGTCAAATGTTAATAAAATAAAAAATGTATATACTTTTGTATTTCAACCTAAATATATTAATAAATAGATATATATATATATATATATATATATATATATATATATATATATATATATATATATATATATATATATATATATATATATATATATATATATATATATATATATATATATATATATATATATATATATATATATATATATATATATATATATATATATATATATATATATATATATATATATATATATATATATATATATATATATATATATATATATATATATATATATATATATATATATATATATATATTATATATATATATATATATATATATATATATATATATATATATATATATATATATATATATATATATATATATATATATATATATATATATATATATATATATATATATATATATATATATATATATATATATATATATATATATATTATTTACTAAATATGTATTATATATACAAATTAATAATATTTAATATTTAATAAAAAAAAGCATTTTTTCTATAAAATATTTTCAGAGGTTAAAACAAAAATAAAAATGAAAATAAAAGTGCTTTTGCATATTTCTTAGTATTTTTAATAAAATGTATATATTCATTTATTTGTGTATAAAACTAAACTAAAACAAACAAATACCTAATAAATTCAAAAATGGTGTAAAAAAATATTTTTATATTTTTTATATTATGAGGAAAAATAAATAAATCAAACCAAAAAAAGAAAAGTCAAAAAACATTAAAAATAAACAAAATGGGCTCAGGGGGTTCAGAAGCAATTGTATGGTGCAAAAAGAAAAGTCAACACAAGCCCAGCCCATGAAGACCTTTCTTCAACCTCCAGACTTCTGTTTGAACAAAAACATGCGCCTCTTTCTTCCATTGCAAGGTCCTGATTCTTTGAGTTTTAGCAAAAACTTCCAACATCAAAACTGTTAAGCATCTTCTCACGAATTCACACATATAAAGAACGTGTATTAATTCTCAGAAATGAGAGAGAATTTCTTCTCTCCCAATTCTTAACCTAATTTTTGTTCAAAGTTCAGACATCAAATTCTCTAAGCATACATAATATAAATGAAATCTAATTATATGGGCATGTTCAGGACTATGATTGTGACATGTTTTCTTCACAAACCTAAAGCTAACAATGCCTAATAAGAGAGATACGAGTTCATGAACTTACCTGTTCAGTTGAAGTTGTATCTGGCAATGGAGAAGCTTTCAGTGCAAGGTGATGATTGGTATAGCTTCCTTGAGGTCCAAGGATGCTATTTCAAGCTTTACTTTGTCTTGAAACTTCTTGAATCGTGCTAGAGAACTTCAACTACAAAACAAGAAAATGAAAATGGTGGAACTGGTTAGAGGAATTACAGGTCGTGTTTTAGGTTTTGGTTAGCTTGCATTGATGGTAGGGAATGTGTTTGATGAGCTTTGGACAAGAAATTATGCAAGGGATGAGAGATGGTGTTCAATCTGCAGGCCTTGCCCTATTTTTGCAGTTTGAGAGTGATTCTGGGAATGGGAGTGTTTGGGACCTTGTTTGTTCGTGTTCTAGCTTGGTTAGGATGATTAGGAAGTGTACAAAACCAATGCTTAAGTGTTCTAATGCTGAGATGAAAGTTAAGCTATGTTATGCCACTTTGCTTCACACTTAAGCAAACAAAACCAAGTAGATGTTCTAGGCAAGTAGAGGCCCCCCTAATCATGCTGCTAACCTTGTCTTGATCAGAGTGTTTTGCTCATAATCTTGTGCCAATTAGATTTCTTCTGTACTTGTTGGATTTTCAATTGGACATAAAGCTTGCTTTTGCAAAAATGGCTATTTTGCTTTTTCCATAAATGGCTTTATTCAACATGTAATGCATAAGCTCATGAAACAAGGCCTTAGCACAATGAACATGCATTAAATTATTGAGTATGGAATGGTTTAAGGACCTGTAATGTAGCACAAACTAAGCTGACTTGAAAATGGCATAAGTTAGGAACATGTACATGACCAATTCAAAAGTGAGTTTTTGCCATATTGTGAAATTCGATTCTCTCAAGTTATGAGGTTGTTTGATGATTTCTTGGACATTTTGGAAAGCTTGGAATGTGTACTACAATCCATATTTGAAATGCAAATTGAAATTCCAAGTGGAAGTGTATGGAAAATGGACTTGAAGTTAGGTAGAAAACCTTGCCAAAATAGGTTAAAATTTCACTAAGTTAAGAATGGTTTAGTACCCTTATTCCAAAAATTGTAACTTGAGATACAAGCTTCATTTGGGAAAACTTTGTGAATCAAAGTTGTAGATTATGCAACAAGCTACAACTTTCATGTTTTGACTTTTGTTTGAATCCAAATGAATCTTGGTGAGAAAGTGGGGCAAAGTTGGGAAAAAATTAGGGTTTTTCATAACTTAGAAAAATTCTAAGTTATGAAAAATTCTCATTTCTAACCCTAATTTGCATTTTTTGATTTCTTGGTGAACAAGTTTTATGATTTGGCATGTTTTGATGAAAAATGAATCTTGACCCTTGATTTTGACCAAAAAGTCAAAGTTTGACTTTTCAGTATACAGTCAAAATTGATCAATTGACTGGGAAATTCAACTATCAACCTTGTGTATTTGGGATCCATTGAACTTGTTGAGCATGTCAAGATAATTCCATGGGGTCCTTGAGTCCATATGTGAGATTTTTTTGCCATTGGTTGGGTCAAACAGTCAAAAATTGCCTTTGTGCAATCAAAACCCTAAAAATGACCATTTTGCCCTTTTAGTGATCTGATCAAACTTCTTGCGGAATTGTGATCCAAACTTGATCAAATGGTCCATATGAGTTCATAATGTTGATGTGGGTCAATTTTCATGAGATTTGACTGTCAATTGGTCACAGTTGACTTTTTCCCCAATACAGCTGATTTCTAGGTCAACTGTCTAATTGATTGGGCAAAACTTAGAATCAAGACTTGAAACTTGATGTGGATAAACTTGGGAGTCCAATATGAAGCAAGAAAGTCATCTTAGGCATTTTAGGTCAAAACATCTTTGTGCAAACACAAACCCTAATTTGGGTCAGCAGTGCAAGGAGAAGTCTTGAGCAGATGAAACCCTAACTGGATCCTGATCTTCAAGGGCTTTGTGATGAGAAATCAATGAGAAATGGGAGGGAAAATTTTGGGGTACAACACCCGCGTTATCTTTTCTATGGTCGTATGTCGTCTGTGGACTTTACCCTTACGTTATCTTTTCCCGAGTCGTAGGTCGTCTGTAGATCTTACCCTCACTTTATCTTTTCTAGGGTCGTAGGTCGTCCGCAGGCCTTACCCTCACGTTGCCTTTTCTAGGGTCATAGGTTGCTCGCAGGTCTTATCCTCATGTTATCCTTTATCTTGGGTCATAGATCATACACTGATCTTTACCCATTGTCTTTGTCTTTCTTTTTGGGTCATGAATCCCCACACGATAGATTCTCCGCTGTCATCGAGTTCTACCCTTCGCCTTTAAGTTATCATGTTGTCATTAATCCTACTTTCGGTCACCACGACATCATCAACCATATCTTTTCATCCACTTTAACACCCACTTACATGAGAACCTTGTATTGGCACCATTACCCCAATATAAGTTATCATTATTCAAACCGCATTTATCCATCATGACCAGTTCACCTGAAAATTCATTTTTTTTCATCCCCCAGCAGACGTCACAAACAAATAACACTCACACCATCTCTCCAGGACAAATTTCAGATCTTGGTATTTAATCACCTTTTACCTTGAACTTTCGAAAGGTTGACGCTGATCTCACCTTCAGATTTAAGACGATTAAATAGAGGCAGTTGTCATACCCCAAATTTGTCCTGCCTTTTACTTTTGTCTGGCTTAGGCTTTTCATATCATTTGCATACATTCTACAAGATTCATTTGCATAGTGCACATTCATCCATAAAACTTATTGGTTCAAAAGAATTAGTGCTTGTGCAAGCTAGGGATTTTCAGTGGTTTGAGGCTTCTACATTTAATACAATTGATTTCTTTGGTTGCTCCTTTAGCAGTAGACTATGTGGAATTAGGTTTTGAAGTATGGTTACCGCATATTTCTTTCTCATCAAGTTAAGAGGTCAGCTCTCATTCAAGTTCTTCAGACCCTGGATTAAGGTTTATTTCCCTTTTATTTTCTGAAATGTTTCTTTCATCTACTTCAAAGACAACTCAAGATCAAGTGTAAGAGGAACAAGTTTTTAGCCATGGTGTTTGAGCTTGTTAATTCATCAATTGTTGTTCATCAAGATATTACTATGTGCTTCAAATCTTATCTTCGTCTTCAATATGCATTCAAAGTGTTTGTCATTTTGTTGCTCGTCCAGTTAAGGCATTATTGATCTCTCAAGTCTTTATTGCATGTAGTGCGAGTCGCTATTAAGATGGAATTTAAGTTTCCATTAAGAATTGAAGATATGATTTGGAAAGTATTCATTTAATTTCTTAATGCACAAGTATCATAAGGATTTATTGGAATTCAAGGTGTAGGTGCAAGTTATGATCAAGTCTCTAAGTCGTTATTCAACATGAATTCTTGATATGGAACATTCAAAAAGGAAGATCTCAGTTTGAATTTAATTAAAGGAAGCTTTATTTGAATTCAAGGTTTTTGGATTACAAGACATAGTCGTATTCATACAAGAAAGTCATACACAAGTTTTCTTACAAAGTGTTCTAAAGATACATTCAAGAAAATAACTTTACATCCCAATTCCTAAGGCTATTCTAAAAGATCTTCATCTTCTTCAAGAGAATTCCAAGCTTCTTGCTAGCCATGGCCTCTTCATCTTTCAACCTTGCTTTGCCTTTCCCTCTTTTCACCTTCCATCAACCTCATATGAAAAGAAATAACAAACAACAATTGGTAGCTCATTGAAATTTAATCAAGTGTCAAGCAATTTTCTTCTAATTTCATCATTAGGAATTGTGTTTGGAATCAAATTATAGAGTGAGTTCAATCATGCTTACGAGCAACAAAAGCCTCATATACTTGATTCACAACAAATCAGAATTTTGATTCAATCATGGGCTTATTTCTCCTATTTGCCAATCACAAAAGTTGACTTTGGTTCATAAAAAAGAGGTTCGAAAAATATAATCAGAATTATTACATTTGAGAAACATCAAGGCCTCAACAAATTTTGTTTCACACAAGTCAGAATCACATTTTTAATCATGGGCCATGTCCTAATTGCAAATACAATTTTGGTTCACAAAAGAAAAAGAAATTCATAAATAAGTTTACTGCAAAAACAAGTCAACAAACAAATATTACCAACAATTTACTTTGCTGAAAAACAAAGTCATAACTGTTATACTTGCCCAACCTGTCCAAACTGTTAAAACCTGTTCAAACTGTCCAAACACAACAAGCCAAAAAAACTGTCCAAACTGTCAAGACCTGTCCCAAACTTGCACCGAACTAGCAGGCTAACAGCATCAATCAAAAGGCATTCAAATAGAATACCAAAACAATTAAAAAACCATGTTTCTTTCCCACCAAAATTCCTTTTTCTCTTGATAAAACAGATACAGAAGAAGAAAAAGAAGATGTTCGAACCAAAGAGGAGAGAGAAAAACACTGTAAAACCAAGATAAACAGCAACAACAAAAACTGATAACAGTAACATAAGTGAATAGCAGCAACCATAAAAACTCTTCAAACCACAAGGCAGCAACCGTAAAGCTGCCAAACAGATTCACAAACCCTAGTTCATTCATCATGTTCCATACAAACCCTTCAGAGCTCAACAAAACAAAACTGCAACAACCAAAGAAATAACAACAACCATCAAACACAGAAACTGTCAGAAAAAGTTCACAAAAGCTGCACAAACACAAAAAAATACTAAACCCAATCATCATTTTCCACAGATCATAAAACCTTTCAGAAAATTCAGGAAAAGAAGAAGAGGAAAAGCTTTGAAATCGCAAACAGAGTGAAAAAAGAAGATCCGAAATCGTCGATAAAAGGTAGTGAATCGTAAGTGATTCACGGAGCACGAGGCTCTATTTCTTGCTCCTTTTCACTTTTTTTTCATCACCGATTTGCATTCACCAGCATCACTATCATCATTTGCACGAGTATTGAAAAACTAGGGTTCTGTCACCCCCCTTTTAGATCTAGGTCAGATCTTTAATTCCCTGCAAAATCAAGTTCATATTAGAGAAGAGGGAGGAGAGGACGATTCAGATAGCAAAAAAATTGAAGATCAGAACGAGATGTGACGTCGTCGTCGCGCGCTTTTGGCGTGGCTGAGCTTCTTCCGTGACGCTTCTGATGAGAGAACAAGAAAGAAGTTCAGACGAAGAGGGAGCTTTTGTGTTACAAATGAATTGTGTTTGCTTAATTTAGTTTATTTTGTTTAAACATTAAGATTAGATGCCTAATCCGGTGGTGACAATTGTCACCACCCTATTTAACATTTGTGTTTATTTTATGCAAGCATCCTCCCAGGTCTTACCATACAACTTCATCTGAATCCGTCTGATCACCATAAGAAATCTAGACGTGCGCATTTACACCTTCAGAAGCCTCCCACACTGGACCAACGAGCTCAGTCTTGGGCCTGTGAAGAATTTTCTATTTCTGCACCCCCCATTTGCTATTATTCAGACCCATTTCTTTTTAAACATATTTTTTTTGTCTTAATTATTTTATAAATATTAAAATACAAAAAATATATTTAGAACTTAGTTTTAATTTTCTTTCAATAGTTTCTTTACTAAAAAATCACAAATATATAATTTAGAATTAGTTTGTTAATTTTCTTTTAATATTTCTTTACTTAAAAAACCACAAAAAAAATACATTTAGAATTTAGTTTTATTTTCTTTTAATATTTTTTTACTTAAAGAACCATTATATATATATATATATATATATATATATATATAATATATATATATATATATATATATATATATATATATATATATATATATATATAATATATATATATAATATATATATATATATATATATATATATATATATATAATATATAGAATTTAGTTTTAATCTTCTTCGATATTTTTCTTTACTTAAGAAATCATAAAAATATAAAAATACAAAACTATAATTACCCCTTTTAATAACTTATTAAACTAAAATTTTTATTATACTATTAATTACTTAGAATAGTTAATTTTATAGATAGTTTAATTAGTTTACTTGTTAATTTTCAATTTGGTTGTATGATTTATTTAACTAGATTTTTAATTGAACTTTTGATTCGACTCATCCCCATTCATAAACTTGTATCCCCGTCTCTCATATGGTTTGTAATAGCTTAGAATTTTTTGTTTCTTTGATATTTCTTTATACTTTTAAATTGCTAATCCTCTTGGGCTCATCATCAATGAAAAAGTATCCACTTACAAATGCACACTTGCACATATTCATAGTTTGGTCCTGGCTTTTCTACAATTACGACAACTATTCGATTAATTGTTTCAATTGTTCGTTTAGATTACAGTCATGCTAGTCCCACTTTCTAGGAGCATGCATATAGCCACCTTGTATGGGCTTTTGATTTTCATCTTATACATTGAAGCAATCCCACTTTCTAGGAGCATGCATATAGCCACCTTGTATGGGCTTTTGATTTTCATCTTATACATTGAAGCAACTTCTCTCCCCATGGTTTACATACCAAGCATCTTCCTAAAGGGTCTCATAGTTGAGTTTGGGCATGGTCATTCCCACGAGGCTAATCAAGTCTTGCCCTTGGTTAACCATAACCAAAACCAACCATTTTGATCCATATACCAAGTGTTTCCATGCACAAAGGGTCTCATGGTTGAGGGTATACTCTCACGAGATTAATCAAGTGCACCCCTTAGTTAATCATAACCCGATTCAATTCCTACACACCAAGCATTCCATTTACGCCTTTTATGATATTACTCAGTTTGTTGTCACTTTTGCCATGATCACCATGCATGATCAATCTTCACCAATATTGTCTCCTTTTACTTTATGCTTATAACATGCTCCCTTAGGATAATAATTTCCTCTTCTTTAAGATGTGAACTAATTAGACCTTAGGTTAGAACCCATGCATGATGACATTAGGGTTTTTCTAGTCTCCCTCTTAAACCTTTATCTTTTTAAAAAACTTCTCATTCACAAATCAAAAAATCCAAAAAAAATTTAATCATCATTCAAACCTATTTTAAAACTCACAAAATACTCAATCAATCAAAACTCCCCAAAAGGGCATGTTATCTCTGTTCTACCGCGATACAGGTCGTGCCTATTGCAAGAATGCGTGCGTTAACATCGTCTACTAAAAAACACCAACAAACCAATATTTTTCTAGAGGAACTATGGTGTTCTGATTCCTTTACTAGATACATAGGCAAAGGGTTGCGAGACCCTCACGAACGCACTAGTAAAAAACCATTTTCTTTCCTCTTAGCAAGTATAGTTATAGATAAACACACCCTTAGAAGCAGACAAACAAAATGGATCCCGTTGAGTACAACATATGTGATGGGTGCTAATACCTTTCCCTTGCATAATCGACTTCCTTACTTTTTCTCTTGGTCGCAACACCATCTTATCCATCCTCTTGTGGTTTTCTCGATATTTCCCCTTCCTTCGGGATAAATAAAGTTCGGTGACGGCTCTGTACTTTTTGCTAGTAGCTTCAATGTTAAGTAATCATAAGTGGACTTATATAAAAGTCACACCTATGTGAGGCTGGTCAATGGCAATTTATGTGTCATACATGTTGGAGGAATGATACAAAATCCTCTTCCTAAAATAATGTAACACAATGATAAAAAAAAAAGCAAAAAGAAGAAGATAGAGAACGAGAAATGATCAACACAATTGAAATGTGACAAGGGATCATCTATCATCAATTTCAACCATTCAAGCTCACAATGCAATGGAATAAACTTTTCATTAATCCAAAGTACAAAAAATGATCAAATGATCATTTTAATAATAAGTTTGAAATGATGAAAGTTCATACAACCAAAGCATCATTCAAAGACCAATTGAAATTGATGAAGCAATAATTAACCAATTCATGATCAAAAGTCAAACAAAAATAGATCAAAAACAAGATTAAAAATGATTTAAAATGAAAATTAAATGGAAAATTCTAGAGAAGCATCAACACATCAAATAAATTGCTAAAAAAATTTGAGAAAGTTGGAAATATTCTAAATAACTGAATCTCAAAAGTTGGAGAACAAAATATTCAAAAGTGTGTGAAAAATAAATGTTAAAATAAAATTAAAAAAGAAAATAGAAAGAAAATAGCAAAAAATGCTATGAAAATTAAATTAAAAAAGAAAATAGCAAAAAATGCCAAAAAAATCATTTTTAAATTCTGAAGAAAAAAAGTGATAGAAAATAATTTTTGTGATTTATGAAAAAATTGGAGTAAAAAAGGTCAAAGAAACTATTTAAAATAAATCAGAAAAGAAAAGGAAATAAAAATGAATTAAAACAAAAGGAAAATAAGAAAAGGTTAACGACTAGCATGTGTGTCATGCTCTGATTGGCTGGAATTCAAACTTCCCACCAAAGCGTGCACTGAGTTGCACCATCTTCAACCTTGGACCAATTTCTACAAATCCATAAACTCTGAGCTTGAAGCTCAAACAACACATGGTTAAGCTTCTATTCATGTCATTGTTCATGTCTCTCTGCATCAGAGCCATTGATTGATTCTGAGCAGATAGAATTTGCTTAAAACACAAAGAAACCTAGTTTCTTCAAATAAATGACAAATGCGAAGAATAAATTTCAGGTAAGTGAGGGCTTTTGATCAATTAATCAAGACGAAGAGAGTGGGAACTTGTTTGCTCAAAAATTTAACTCGTAACTACCTTTTTAGTTGAACCTTCGAAGGTCAATAATGGTGAAATTGAGTTGAAGGTTGTAGGAAGTTGCAAGCTTCTGTAATGGTTCATTTAGCTTCAGATGGTGTCGATGAGTGATTCTGGGCAAAGATTTGAAGTTAAAACAAGCTTAAGACGAAATGAGGGTTTCTGTTTTTTGAAGCTTTTCGGGAGTGAAAATGGCAGGGGTTTTGTGGTTGTTCAAACTTGCAAATGAGAGCACAATGGTCATCTATTTATAGGAAACACAATGAGGTCATGGTACGTGTGAATTCAGATCTAGAACGTGTGAACCAAGTTGGAATTTCTTGTTTTACAATTCGTGTGAAAATAAGTGTGAAATGTATGAGTTTGACACCAAATCGGGTTGTTTTGCACTCTACACTACACATTTTGCAATCACAAACAAGTTTGGCACATATACTGGTGGTCCTAAGCGAAATTTTGGTGATTTTAGGTTTTGAGTTGCACAAAATGCAGAGCCCATGGCACCATATTGGAGCTTAGGCCAAATGAGATCCACTTGTGCATTTTGAAATGTTCTTCGTGTCAAATGATCTTTGCATGATGAAGAATCAAATGCAAAAAGAATCACACCAAAAGGATGCTTGAGTTGAAAATGGCATGAATGACAAGTTCAAGTCATGACCTAATTTCTGGGTCAGGCAATAGGTCGAACTAGGTTTTGGACTAGCTTTTGTGCACACATAGGCATCTCGTCCAATTCTAAAATTGATATACTTAGAGGCAAAATTGATGTTTAACCTTTGAAACAAAGTTGTAGAGGAGTTCAAATGTGATATTTTGCTCAAAGTAGATTCTAAAAATGTTGAGAAATGAGAGAGTTATGGTATTTGGACCAACTGATATGCCATACTTGATTTTAGGACAGCCAATCATGCACCAACTTATGACTTTCGATATTTCCTTGCATCCAAAGGCCTAATAATGAACATTTGAATACCAAATGAAGAAATCTTGATTGTCCCTTGAATAATCTTGATAATTTGATGGAGATGGCATAGAAAAAAACACATGAGCCATACTTGAATCATCTTTGAAATCATGCACCAAATTTGAACTTCCCTATATCAAATAATGTTGAATGAAGCTTGACATGAATATGATTTAAGGTTATAGGTCATGCCTTGAAGTAAAAGCTCTTGCAGACCACTTGTTGACCAAAACTTTGACCTTGGGAACCAAAATCCTAATTTAGAAACTAAGTTTGATCCTTTTATTGCAAGTCCCTACCTTGTACAATATTAAAAGAAAGCAACACATATTTTTGTATTTTGAATAAGATTAGAAAAGTTAAAATGTAAATAAGCATAGATGCAAAAAGAAACACAAGGGTACTTAGTGATCTCCCACTAAAGTTGAACCAAATGAGAAAAGGTTAGGAGGATGCCATACTTATGATCTTAGGTTAGATACAAATGATATGATAGGTGGAATCTTAGGGGTAAAAATTAGAGTATGACAATAATATTTGAAAATAAAAAACTTCCATTTTAAAGTTACATAATTGATTATGCCTTTTGACATAACTGATTATGAGACTTAAATAGCCCATGGATTATTTCTTCTATAAATATAGGGCTTTTCTATCATTTCAAATCATCCAGAAAATGAATTTTGATCCCTCTTACTCACTCTCCACCTATTTTTTCTACAAATCTATCTTTTTCTCACTTAAGTTCTGCCTTAGTGATTTGATGGTGAATTTGTGCTTTGTGATTTCTACAAATCTATCTTTTTCTCACTTAAGTTCTGCCTTAGTGATTTGATGGTGAATTTGTGCTTTGTGAGGATCAATGTTTCATATTTGGGTGGCACGTTTATAAATTGCTCAAGAGTGGTTTATCTCGTGGAATATTTCCCTTGTAAAAATATGTTTTTTGTTGTGACCTAAGCAATGGCGAATTCACCATTTTTAGTTCCACCCCCCCATATGCAAGTGTCGGGTCCTCATTAGTAATAGAAGGATGAATAACAAAAAAAAAATTCCCCTTGACGTCATTATCAAATAATTTATCAATCAAGCTCCAATTCTAGTCCCCTGCTTATTGATCAGCTAAGCCACAATTAAATGGTCTATCTCAGAATTGAAAGTCATATATCTTTGGAGTAGAAAATTCATAGCCAACAGAACTAGCATCATTTATAACGTATTTGCCTCTAAGAACTTCACACCACAAAGCTCTTTCACCACTCTTTAACTTCCAAGCCAGTTTAGCGATGCAAGCCCAATGTCAATGAGATTTCTTTGCCCCAAACCTCCCTGATTCTTAGCACAAGTGATCTTCTTCCAGTGGATTGTATGAATATGTTTGGCACATTCATTGTATCCCCATATGAAAGATCTCTGCATTTTGTTGTATCTATTAGAGGCAGCTCATTGGGATCATTCTTCACATCATGGAGTAGGTATGAGTAGCTTCCAACATAGATTTGGCAAAAGTAATCCTGCCAACCATTGGTAGCTACTTCTGTTTCCACTTTGCCAACTTCTTTTTAACTGTATCCAAAAGATGTTGGTATTATGCATTCTCAGGGCTATTACCATATAGATGAACTCCATGGTACAATCATTTCTTGTTTCCTTGAAACCTAAGTCAGCAATAATCTGTCTCCTCATACTATCATTAGTGTTCTTAGAAAATATTATGCTAGATTTTTCTTTGCTAATTCTTGACCAGAGATTTCACAAAAGTGATAAAGGATACCTTTGATCTCCTGCATTTGTTTAATAGTGGCTTTCCTAAAGAGCAGTAAGTTGTCCGCAAACATGAGGTGGGTTATCTTGGGGCCTTTTTCCCCGTCTTCATGTCTTCCCACTTTCCATCCTTGACTGCATCAGTGATCATATGAGTGAGTTTTTCCATGCAAAGAACAAAAGATAGGGAGATATTGGGTCTCCCTATCTTAGTCCTTTATTTATCTCAAAGTATTCATCCTTCTTGCCTTTCCAATTGATTGTCATTTGCACAGTGGTAATAGCCTGTGTAATCAAGTTTCTCAGCACATCAGGTATACCCGCCTCTATGAGAACATGATTAACAAACTTCCAGCTAATTTTGTCCTAGGCATTGGTCAAGTCAATTTTGATTGCAAAAGTTCCTCGTTTACCTCAGAGATTTCTCATACAATGCGTCATCTCTTGAGCAACTAGGATATTCTCGTGAATACTTCGCCCAAACATAAACCCAGTTTGACAGGGGGAGATTAGCTACCCAATAACCCTATTAAGTCTATTGACAATGACTTTACTCTGAATTTTGTAAGTAGAGTTACATAGAGAAAAAATATGAAATTGGTGAACAGTATTAAGGCAATTTACCTTGGATAACAAGCATAATTTTGTTCTATTTATCTCTCCAATGCAGTGTGGGTTAAGCCACGTGTAATGAATGAAGTCACACACCTCTATACCTACTTTATCCCACGACTTTTAATAGAACCCTGTTGGAAATCCAGCCAGGCCAGGGGACTTCCAAGGTGCCATATCAAAAATCGCATGCTTAACTTCTTCTGATTTCAAACCTTCATGAAGCTGCTCAAGCCACTCCTTCGTAAGAATAGGGAAAACATTGTGGTCTGATGCCAATCTACGACCTCCACATCAGGCGTATAAATGGTCTGAAAGCATTCATTGAACTGATTTTTGATGAGCACGAGATCTTCAATCCATGCACCTACAATATCCTTTATCATGTTAATATTCTTCCTTTGCCTTCTGCTCAAAGCTTTTAAAAAGAGGAAACGCGTGTTGCGGTCTCCTTCAATCAACCGATCCATTTTTGAACGTTGATACGACATAAGCTCTTCTTGATGAAGCACCTTATCTAGCTCAATCTGCAGCTTTATTTCCAACTTATTAAGACCTGCGTGCCAATTGTGAGCTTGGTTAATTTTCTGAACTCCACATATCTGGTTCGATATGTTGTTTTTCTTTTGCGCGAGGCTCCTAATTGTATGATAATTCCACTTTCGAGCATTTCTCTCGACTTCCTCCAACTTGGAAATCAAATTACCTTCATCTTTCCACGCTTCAGTGAGCACCTCATAAGATTCCTCAAGGACCCAGGCACATTCAAACTTGAAATCATAGTTTTTATCCCTCTTGTCATCATCATTTTGCAGAGTAATTACAATCAAATGATGATAAGAGAAATCAACTCTAGTAAGCACTTTTTTTACCTTCAAGTTCAGGAAAAGTAGCTTCCATACATCGTTGCAAAGAGCTCTATCCAGCTTTCCATACACTCTCATACCACCCCTTGTAGATTGGACCATGCCATCAGAATACAAATTCATAAGATTACAAGAGTTTATTCTGCCCATGAAAAGGTTACACCTTCAAATCGAGATAGGAGCTCCACCCCTTTTGTCCACTGCTTCCAGAAGATCGAAATAGAGAGCTATTCATGTGAATGAATTAGAAGTGAATTTGGATAATCGAAATAGAGAGCTTTTCAATCTTCCATGATAGAGCAATTCCCCCTGAAAAACCTCGACCCCCTGCACAACAAAAACCATCAAAACCTAATTGCTTGAATTTGCCTTTGAGCTTTCCTAGACCGATTATAGTTTCCAGCACCACAAAAATATTCGAATTAGAAACCCTGCAGTAGTTCGTGCACACCCTTTGAAACGCTTGATTTGCTGCTCCTTTACAATTCCAAATAAGGATATTGCATTGTTCCTGAATCATAAACTGAATGGTTTGGTTGAATCGATTTAATGTTGAGCCTGGGGCATTTCCTCCACCACTTCCATTTTCTATTCACCTTCCTCTTCCTCCATCGTGCCATTTTTCACCGTCCAAGTTGATAAGTTACTCTCCAGGATCTCCACACAATTGTTTTGATTTTCCTCTATCCGGCCATCATCAGGATCAACCTTAGGTCCTTGGGCCTTGACCTCTATTGAGCCCAAGTTATCCAAATTTCTGCCATAATTTGAATTAGGTATGTTTTCACCATCATCATTCATCACTTTGTCCTTTCTATAGGACTCACCCACATGGATATCTCTAATTAAATTTCCCATCTCCCTGTCTTCCATTGGCTTTCCCAGGTCCAATTTCCCTATTCATGTGCACTCCTTTTTGTCTTATCCTTGGCAATTCCATGTTAACCTATCTCAAGATTCACTTGTGTGCTTTTTGTTTTCTTACGCTTTCTCATTTCACGCCCACTTTTTTCCGCAATAGGTCTCATGTCCTCTTCTTCCTGCGTAACTTTTAAAGAAAATTCCTGAGTTGTGTTGTTGATCATTATAACCATTTACCTTCTACTATTATTATCCTTTACACATTCATCCTCCATGTTCACCTTTGTAACTTCCTTGTTGACTAACATGAATCTTGACCTTTGGGGTGGTTTTAGGCCGTTTGAGTCATCCTTGTGCTCTTTGTCATCATTGTTCTTCACCGCCGAGTTTCCCCTATCTCCCATATGCCTTTGCTTTTCCTAGGGCGTCTCATTTTTTGAACAATAGTTCAAGGCCCGGTTTTCTCAGGTGTTGGCACAACTACTCCTTTACCTTTGTCCCTCGTGTCTATTATTTCCATTTTAACTTTTTCAACCTCCATTTGCTTGGCCACACAACCATAAGTGTAGCGGTAGACAAAAAAGTTTAAAAAGACTGTTATTTAAAGAAATTTTTTTAGAGAGAAAAAATGAAATTGACAATATTTATGAGTAACACAAATATATTTAACCCTTTCTAAGTTTAAAAGGATTAAGATTTTTGTATATTTTAGTTTTTTCCACTATAAATAAATATAGGAACGGTTTGTTTTAACTTTTAAAGAATGAATTTTTTTCTTTGTATTTTAAAAAATAGATTTTATGAAACTATTTTTTAAAATATTATAAGTTTTTTATATTTGTATTTTTTAAATTAAAAGATTAATTTTGACATCATGTAATATAAACATACATTATTGAATATCAAAATATAATCGAAATTATAATTTTTTTTTAAAATTGTATCTCAAAAATGATTTTTATGAAAAACTAATTAAAATAACTTCAAAATTAAGTGAATTTTAAAATTTTGATATAAATTTTTTTTTTAATAAAATGATGAAATATCTTAAATGATAATTTAATAATAATTATTCAAATCAAGTTTTTATTTAAAGCTTTTATGAAAAATTTGTTTATAATTTTTTTAAATAAAATTGTAATATAAAAATCATTAAAAAAATCAAAACAAACATGTCAATAATATATAATCTCTTTAAAAGTTAAAAAATTTCAAATAAGTTAAAGACTAAAAATTAATTAAGTGGAAGATGAATTTTCATTAAATACAAATCGTTCAGGTACTACTAAAATTCAATTTTTAGTAGAAACAAGACTTAATCTATGACTCGTCCCTCTAAACCTAAAAACTAAATTAGTTGATTTATTAATCGGAAGTGATTGGCAAAAAAAATTTAATTAAAACTAAAATCTACTAGTGTCTATACCTGTGCGAGGCACGGGTAAAAAATTCGTAAATAAATAAAAAATATTTATTAGGTATAATCTTTGAATTTATTAGGATATATATTGTTTTTATTTTATACTAAAATATTTGATTATGACATTGAATTATGAGTTAGGTTGTTTTAATTTGATTGTGACATTGAATTAGAAGTTATGTTGTGTTAATTTTTTTGGAAAAAAATAATAGTGACATTGTGATACATTGAAATTATACACAGAATGTAATCATGGTGTTATCCAAGGTATTCTAACAGGTAGAATGGAGTTATCCATTAGCAGGAATTCTAGCGGGTAGCATGGGTAATCTAAATTTTTTTCCACAAATTCTATTTATATCAGTATGATACAGTTAAAACTGTGTAAGTTGGAAAAGATATGAATCTTAAAATGAAAAATTAATTCTACTGATATTACTCAAAATAAGTTTGATATTTCAATTACCTTATGATGGACATGATAATTATAATTACTCAAAATTAATGTTTACGCAATTTACGCAATGAAACTTAAACCAAAACCAACAACAGCATTTATGTAAACATATCATCGCAGAAAAGCAAATATAAGTCAACTGGGTTAAACACATGCCCCAAATATCCAAAGTATTATTAGTTTAGGCCGGGAAAAGTGCCATAAGTTTTAATAAGATAACTTTGAAAAAATTTAATATAAATTAGATGGAGCATGTCCATCAATCCTTCTCAATCTTTATGTTTTTGGTAATTCTTGAGCTGCTCCCATCACCCTTTTAACAGGAGTGCATTCTGTAGCATCACATCCAATATGCTTGGACACTGAAGAAGTGTCTTCACATATATCATGAACGACCCCAACATCCATGTGAATATAATTAACACCGGCCGCCGAATCATCCTCAAAACGGACAAAACAACACCGTCATTACTTACATGAATAGAAATGCTAGATTTGCCTAAATTTTTTTGAAAATTTAAGATAGTATAAAGCACCTTGACAACATATTTGAATTTAGTGACAATTTCTTTGTCGGCACAAACTTTTTTGACGCTCAACGTCTTTTCAAAATCACAGTTGACATCATTTTTGACATCACACACAACACACACGCACGCACACCCACACACACATTATAAATAGTAAATAAATATAATATAACAATGGTTAAGAAATGTATATAAAAGATATACAAATTAAATTATGTTTACCCGTCAGAAATGTATATTTTAGTAGTTTAAGATGTTTAACATATTTCCTAATAGAATAATAATCAGAAGAAAAAACAAAATTTAAATAAAAAGAAAGAATGAGCCTAAAGAAGGTTGTAAGGGTCATCGGAAACCCTAATTATTAAAGAAGGAAATGGACAAAGAGAAAAAACATTAAATCAAAAGCAAGATATGTAGAATAAAGCACATAATACCTCCCTCTGTCTGCCACGCTTCCATTTCACCGTCGATTCCTTATCATCTTTGTTTCTCTTTTCATCTTTCTCTCCTTGTTTTCAAACTCGCTCTCTCACTCACTCTCTGTTCTTTCCAAATCTCATGAAAACAAACAACAACAATCCTGCTTTCATTCTCACGGTTCCGATTTTGTTTTCATAACCTCAAAACTCGGATCCAAACTCTTTATCTCTCATAAGTCGCTTATTACAATTATGTTTCAATAATCATCTATTTGTTTCGACTTTGTTCGATTACAAAGTTTTTACGATTTTGATTTCAATTTTCACAAGGAAAACAACAATCAATCAACACAACCACACCTGGATTCGTAGCTTGAACAAGACAAAGTCTAGAAAATAAATTGAAAATTCTTCTAAGGTAAATTCTTGTGTCTCGAATCAAAAGTGATCTGGATTGGGCCTACACTCGCCCTTCGAATAGGAAGCCCAAAAATAGACATCCCAAGTTAGGGACCGTTGGGCAACTCCCCACACGTCTGTTGGGGAACGTGGCCCACGATCTCACGACAGTCATCTTAAATTGCCCTCCAGGAATCACGGGTCCAACCCTATTCTCACGGAGCAGTTGACCAGGGGGGAGTCCACTTGCTGGACTCCATACACATGTAAGCCCTAGTAGTTCTTGTTAGTGGGCCTCAACGTGGCTGAATAATGGGGACCTTGGCTCAGCGCTGGGGGCTATAAATACCTTCTCTTCTGAGAGGGTCAGGTATTCAACACTTTCTAACTCTTACACTTTCTTGCTCATTCCGCAACTTATTTTGCCATCAGAATGTCTTGTAGGTACCCCCCATCTCATTCAACTTATGCCCGAGCTAACTGTGATGGTCCATTCTGATTCGGTAAGATCAGTGGCTCCGTCTGTGGGAACCTTGCTTCCCCGTCTTCCGTTTACTCGAGACCAAAGCTAAACCATTCCTGATTGTCATGGATGACCAGATTGCAGAAAACATGAACGTTTGTATCGTCGACATCAACAACAACATCGCCTACAATAATGTCGGCCTCGACAACACCGATACCGCCAGCCACAATACAACCCCCGCCATTAATATGCTCGGGCCTTCTGACTATAGAGACGGAGCAACTGCCTCGTCATCATTGATGCCTCCACGACTCGAAGACGATCAGCCACCTCCCCAGAACTACCAACCCATTCAATTCCATGAGGTCTCCGTTCCCGCCGGAGTAGACGCCACGACCAGGGCACTGTTTGCGGCGATAAATCAAACCAACTACCTGATCTTTGCTCAAGGAGAGAGATTGAGGGCGCTCGAAGATGCTCGGAGAGCCCCCAGAAGACACAGGAGACCTCCGTATCTTCCTCCTCGCCAAGCAGAGGAACATCCCCAATCTCCCCTGCAGAGACATAGTCAGGACATCTCTCGAAGTCCTTCTCCCCGACCAATCGGGTGACGCCCCGCATTAGAAAGGGACCAACCCATTGACACAGGGAGACGCAATCATGCCCCCTCGCGTCAAGAATGAAGACCCCCTGGAGACAGAACGGGGGAAACAACGAACGACCATACCGCCCGAGGAACGCTCTGCGCGATCAGGGCCACCATAACCGCCACTACATCAGATCCCTGTCTCGCTCGCTCGACAGGAGTGACGAAAATGACCCCTACGGTCCCTTGTCACAAGCCATTATGGAGGCACCCATCCCCCCGGGCATGGTGAAGCCTCCCCACCTGAAGGAATACGACGGCATCGCCGACCCGGTCGACCATATAGACAGGTTTGAGGCCATGTTACATTATCACAATGTCGGGGGACCAATCAAATGTCGGTTTTTCCCCATGACTTTGAGGAAAGCTGCAATGGACTGGTACAAAAGTTTCACCCTGGGATCAATCACCTCCTGGCGAAATCTAAAGAACCAATTCATCAGTTCGTTCACTGCTTCGCAATGACACCCAAAGACCGAAGCAGCCATCGAGGCCATCGTCCAGAGACACAATGAGACCCTGAGGGAATTTATTAATCGGTTCAACCGGGAGGCCATCCAGGTCCCCTGTACCGATCACATGAAGAGATACCTACTCGAGAGGGGACTCCTCCAGGGAACAGAATTTAGAAAGGCTGTAGGCATCGAACCGGCCCGGAAATTCGATGCCCTCCTCGAGAAAGCCAGAGCCTACATGGACTACAAGGAGAGGGAAGCGGCCAACAGAGTCCGGGATCCCAGAAATCGCGGATCTACCAACCATCTGCGACAAGACACCGCCCCTCCTCGACGAACTGGCGAGAAGAGAAGGGACGACAAACCCCAAGACCCTCGGGAACAAAGAGGACCCTCGGGGAGGTTTATTGAGTACACTCCTCTAACGGCTTCCCGCAAGCGCATCTTAGCGCAGTCCACAAACACATATTTCAAGGACGGTGGCGTCAAGCGTCCTCGCCCCGCTCCTGCTAAACCCGGGACAGATCAAAGAAAATAATTCCAGTATCACCCGAGCCATGGGCACTTGACTGAAGATTGTGTCCATCTCAAGGATGCTACCGAGACCCTCATAAAAGGGGGGAGACTCGGGCAATATCGGTGCAGCGACGCCCCCCATCAAGATGCCCGTGAAACAAGGGAGATAGAGGAGGATGCCCGACAATCTGATGAGTCGGTCCCCATTGTTGTACCCCAAAATTTTCCCTCTCATATTTCTCAAGACAATTGCAAGAAAAATCTCCAAGTGGTTCAAGATTGCTCAAGAGTTGGACAGTCAAGCTATCTCCTAAGACAGTCAACCCCAAATTAGGGTTTTGTGTTACATCAAGATCTTTAGGTACAAATGAACTCAAGTGATCCCCAATGTCCTAATATGTTCTCAAGGTCATCCATGTCAAATTTCAAGCCTTGCAGAGGAAGTTTGCTCAGTCAATTGCTCAAAGGGTCCAAAAATCGACTGTGCTAGGGCAAAAGTCAATTGTGACCTATAAATAGTCAAACTTCAAGATTTTTTGTCAACATTATAATTTTGAAAGATATTTCATCATTTGATAAAGGGTTGATCATGATTCATCAAGGATTGCTCAAAATTCATCAAGACTTAAAAGTTGCTAAATTAGGGTTTTGTAGGAAAAGTCAACTCAACTTTGACCAAGCATAACTTTCTCATACTTTATGAGAAATGACCCATCCAAAGCTCATTTTGAATAGGATGCTATTTCCTACAATCCATATTCATACCCCAAGATCAGAAAATGCACTCACAAGAAGTTATAAATTTGGACATTATAGCTCATTTTTGAAAGTCAACAAAAACACCTTTTTTCCAAAGCTTATAACGTGAGCATGGAATATCAAAATGAGATGAGACCAAAAGGGTTGGTTAAAGGACATCTCAAGATTTCTAAAAAGTCCAAGAACACTTCCAAAAGTTCAAAATTGAAGAAGTTATGCATTGTTGAAGTTGGGCATTTTTGCAAAATTGCCAAAAGTCAACTATCCCCAAAACTTCAAATTTTGTCAAATGAGCCCATTCTTTTCCACTTGATTTGATCTTTACACATTGCACACGTGTCCTAGCTTCATCCTTGTGTCCATTTATCAATTTTATTAATTTATTTGATTTTTTTAATGAATTATTTCATTTTTAATCAAATTAAATCCAATAAAATCCAAACATTGATTATTTGATCTCTTTTTGGCTATTTCAGGATTGAATCATCATCATCAAGTGTATCAAATTCGTATCAAGCATTCCATGTGCAAAAATATTGGATTTTTTTACAAAATAGGCAAGCTTTCAATGGTGGATCAAATCAAATCCCATGGCATCAATGTGCAAGGATTCAATCCACAAATGTTAACCTAATACATTGCATATTACATATACAAGCCAAAGCACACAAAAACTAGACCTAGAAGCTGCAAGAACACCGAGAACCAAACTTGCAAAATTGACAAAAAGTGTGAAACTGAAATCATCCTTTGAGGCATTTTCAGAAGCGAAACTCAACACCAATCGATTGCTGGACAATCACTGAGTCAGAATCAATCCAAAGCAAGCTCTCACAGCCATCAAAACGCGTTGTAAGTGTCCCGTTTCGTGGCCCTGTTTCCAAAACCTTAACTCGTTATTCTTGCATTTTCCTGGCAAATCTTTGACATATTTGTGATGCTTATGAAATTTCTGAACTTTTGGCATTGTTTGATTGCATTTATATGGACTGTAACCCCATAGCCGAACCTAGGGTTTTGTAGTTTGTTTTTTGGGCATTTCTTTCACAGGCAAAATTAGCTCCATTGATGGACATAGACATGACCGGAGGAGGAAGACGAGCATAACCATGGTCTTGGGAGGAATTTTATGGCCTATAATTGATTTTAGGATGGACCTACGGATTTAGTTGTGGATCTAAATCCGCAGGAAAAATTACAGGGCTGAAGGTTAGGGGTGGAGACGTGGCACTCCCCCTGTGGTTGATTCAAACTTGGCGCATTTTTTTTAATATTTTTCTGGCATCTGATCGATTAACCCATATTATTATTACTGATTAATATATTGACAATTGAAGCAAAGTGGTTGAGTGGTAGTGGCGTGCATCCAAGTACCAACAGGACCTGGGTTCGAATCCCAGGTCCCCATGTTATTTGTTATATTTTTCTTCCAGGTGATCTAGTGCAAATCCAAGTGTGTGGTACATCATGCTCCCTCACTCAATCACTTTCCAGATGGCCCCAGGCCAGATCTGATGATCCAGAATGAGAGCCTACCATGGGAAAGTCAACCATGCCAGTGGAGTATTGGGCCACAAAATTGTTGAACAAGCCTCCAAATCAGGCCCAAACCCCCCTGAGTCTTTCTATTTTTTTTTTCATTTATTTTATTTAATTGCTTGTTTAATTATTTTTATTATTAACTAACCAATCAAATAATTTTCTCCATAAAATAAAAACCAAAAAATATTTTCTTATTCAAATTAAATTTCAGTATTTTATTTTTATTCATAAATCATTTAATTAATTTAGTTTTAATTAGGAATAACTTTAATATTTTTCTGCAATAATTAAAATTAACTTAGACAATTAGGTTTTTATTAACGTTGATTAAATTTATTTTTATTTCTTTAAATATCAAAAACCCAAAAATATTTTTATTAATTAATTTATTTACTAATTTAATAATTAATCTAGTTTAATTTCTTTCATAAATTCAAAATAACCAAAAAAATATTTTCTTTAATTGAAGGGTCAAAACCCTAAAAGCTTGCGCCCGATTTAATTTCCCGCACGCGATCCATTTTATTCAATATTGTATTTGTTTCCGGAATGTAATAGCTTAATAGGACTTTACTATTTTTACCGCTTTATTTATTTTCCGCATTTTAATTTCAAGGGTTGCTTTTGGCGATGTAAATACCCGACGCCTTGTAATACTTAGTTTAATTTCCGCAATTTAATTTCTGCAACTTATAAATTGTTAGATGTTTGATAATAGGGAATGCATGACAAGATTAAACCTTTAAACCTAAAATCAACATAGATCACCATTAACATGTACAAAGATAAAATAAACTAAAAACAACACACTCGCACATGTGCACTCTTAGGGTACACCCCACTTGGTTGCCTTCGTACGTGGTCATTAAGTATAGGTCACTTTAGAGGTCGCCCTCTTGTCCAAAGATCATAGTCACCTCAAAACGGTTGCCTCGGATATTGTTGCCTCAAAACAAATGATCTAAGACATTAGGGATGTCGCTAAGGCGTCCTAACATTGCTTTGGTGACCGTAAGTCCCGCATTCAAATTGACCCTCAAACTCCAACGGCGGTGCTACCTACTCATCAATAGTAGGATAGCATTGTCTAAAGGAAGATAGCATATAATGATTCCTTTTTCGAGTAGGTAGATGGTTCTTAAGTACTTGCTCTTTCCAAAACAAAATCTTTTCAAACTTACACTCCTTTTCAAACAAAGACTTTTTTCAAACCCACAAACACAAAGAAAGCAAATTTTTGAAAACATTATGAGCAAGTACATAAGAGCCTGTGGATAACCACAGATAGAAAGGATGCTAACACCTTCCCTTTCTATAATCTACCCCCCAGACCCGAGAAATATCTCGAAAAAGGAATTTTTCTGTGCTTTTTTCCTTTCCTAGTTGGATAAAATAAAAGACGGTGGCGACTCTTGCTTACCGCGACATTTTGCGAAAACAAACGCAGAACGCAAACCAGCATTCCAAAAACAGTCAGTTCTCTCCCACCGTATCACATAACTGGCGACTCTACTGGGGACGCTTATAAGTGGGGTGTACCTTAGGATTAGATCATTGTGTTTTCAATTGTTTGCTTTGTATGCTTTATACTTGTGGTCTTGAATCAGAGTTACTATAGATCCTAACCTGGATTTGAGGGATACCCTTTAGGTAAGTAGCAATAAACTGTGATGGAACTGTATGACGTAGACCGATACGGTTGAAGCAGTAGCTACGTTGGTGTGGCACTTTAGTATGTATCGATATCCCTTGTGTTGGAACAAGGAGAATATGGGTCTGCTAAGGGGTCATTAAGCACCAACTGACCTTAGAACCTTTAAATTGACCAACTTGGCCATAGAACAGTAGCAGTATGCTACACTCATTGAGACTAAACTCTCGCGATGATTCTGGTTGCAAGAAAAGGTTGCTAAACTGGAATTATGACCGATCGAGGGTAGTCAGTGATATTGAGATCCTCTAGAACCCGATTACTATTTTTAGGACAGGTTTAAACCAACTGAACTAAAAGAGGGTATTACCTAAGCTCCTTGCCAGCCTGAAATCTAAGGGCACTCTGTGTGACTTGTGTGCCTTTACCATGTTTGCTATTTGTGGATACTTGTGGTGTGCTTTCTATCATGACATCGTGACATCATAAACGTTGCATACATCTTGCATTGGACTAACCTATTTCAAAGACAGGAGGGATTCATCTTTGTTCTGTTTTATAGGTCACGGCACCTATGCGTAGGAACACCATCCGGATCAACTTTGTCCAGGTTCCTACTATGCTTAAGGAATTGGTTGCAAAGATGCCAAATACCACCTCCTTCATCAGGAGACATGGTTACCTCTTGGGTTTGGTCACTTCCAAATTGGACGAACAGATGATGAGTGTCCTGGTCCAGTTATATGATCTGATGTACCATTGCTTTACCTTTCAGGACTACCAGTTGGTTCCCACCTTAGAAGAGTTCTCTGATCTGCTCAGTATCTCTATTCTAGAGCAGACCCCGTTTACTGGTTGGGAGAAGATCCTTAGGCCAGAAGAGATTGCTTCAGCCCTTCATATGACAAAGGATGAGGTAATGGCTAATTGGGAGACTAGAATTGGAGCAAAGGACTTTTTGACTAAATTCTTGGTGGGTAAGGCTAATCATCTCTGGGATAGTCTAGACTTCAAGGCATTCGAAGATATTCTGGCTCTTCTGATATATGGCTTGGTATTATTTCCGAACTCTGACTCCTTCGTTGATGTGAATGCGGTGAAAATCTTCATCTCTCGTAATCTTGTACCCACTCTCTTGGGTGACATTCTTCATCAGCTTTATGCCCGTACTTCTCGAAAGCGGGGAACCTTGATGTGTTGTGCTCCATTATTGGCGAGGTGGTTCATTTTGCACCTCCCCAAATCAGTGCTGAAGAACAAAGAAGGCATGGGCTGGGCCTATAGGGTTATGTCTCTCTCTCATAATGACATCATCTGGACTATCAAGGGTATGGACAAGGTGGCTATTATTGATCGATGTGGGGAGTACCCCAATGTTCCACTGATAGGAACCCCTGGAGGAATTTCTTATAATTCGTGCTTGGCCCTATGTCAGTTTGGGCGAGCCAGAAGGGAAGGACCTCATGAATTGCTGATGCCTAGTATCATCTTTGATTTTCAAGGGGATAGTGACGAGCAACGCCGCAGATTCATAAGGGCTTGGGATAGAGTTCACAGATCTGATCCACACGAGCTAGGCCCAAAGACTTCACTTCCGATAGAGCCATATCTCAGATGGGTTCGCATCCGTGCCCAAAAGCTAGGAATGCCGTATGAAGCCGTCTTGCCTATAATTGTTGAAGTTGCTAATGAAGAGGGGGTTCTTCCTACTATTTTACACCCTTACATGCCTACTGACATTGGGGCATTGAAGAGGTCCTGGATGCAGCTGAGAGAAGAGCGGGATGCTTACCGAGAAAAGTTTAACGAGCAAGAGCAGAAGATTCAGAAGTTGACAAGACAGTTGGAGAACGAGCGGATCCTCAATGACTATGTCCGCACCGACAAGAAGCGACCATGGGAGCACTGATTGTCCTTTGATTATTTCCTTTCCTGTTTTTATTTCCTTTTCAGTATTTCCTTTCTTGTAACGCCTTAAGGGCAATTTGTTGAACAATTTGAATTTCAAGTTTATCTAATAAAAGTGTGTTTCATTTTTTGGTTTACGAATTTGAATCTCTCGATGTCTTTGAAATCATAGCATACACATTTCATTCCATGCACCTCATAAAGGTACCCTTACAGGTCTCTTATCTTCTTCGCTGTTTATTTCAGCATCATGTCTTCTGAACCATCGACTGAATAAGCAATTAAGGCTCTGCAGGCTCAAAATGCCCAATTCCAAGAGTTGTTCATGAATCTAGCTAAGGGTCAGCAAGATCTGAAGACCCTTATTCTGAAAGAGAAGAAGAAGAAGAAGAAGAAGAGGACAGTCTTGTTTAACACAGGTCATAGGTTTGGAAACAGGCTGCGAGATGAAGTTGATTTGACCACCTCATCTGGAGGGAAAGATAGCCAGGAAGAAAGGAGGGCTCCTAGCCCTGTGGTTTCAGACAACGAGACAGACTTCGACGAAGACCAGTATCCTCCGGCCGAGGATAGATACAAGCAACTGGAAGACCGGTTGAGTGCGATGGAAGTTCAGAAGGTGCCTGGTCTGGACTTTGGAGATCTGGGTCTGTCATCTGGGGTGGTGATTCCCCACAAGTTAAAAGCACCAGCCTTTACTAAATACGACGAAATTTCTTGCCCGAAACTGCACCTCCGGTCGTATGTAAGGAAGATTCAGCTGTACACCGTTGATAAGAACCTATGGATCCACTTCTTTCAAGACAGTCTCTCAGAGACTCAGCTCGAATGGTTTTACCAATTAGATGCTTTCTACAGGTAGTACCAATACAATGCCGACCTTGCTCCCACGCGTACCCAACTCCAGGGTATGTCTATGGGAACGGGTGAAGGTTTCAAAGATTATGCTCAGAAGTGGAGGGACCTCGCTGGAAGAGTGCAACCACCCTTGGCTGATAGGGAGCTAGTTGATATGTTTCTGGGGACCTTGTCTGGTCCATATTTCAACCATCTGATTGGAAGTTCTTCGTCCGGGTTTACGGAGCTGATTATGACCGGTGAAAGGATTGAGGCTGGTATCAAGTCTGGTAAGATACAAAAGAGTGCTTCATCGAGCACCGAGAAAAAGCCTTTTAAGAAGGAGTCCAGTGTTGTTTCCAGTTCGAAAAGCCATAATAGACCTGAACACCGCCAAGTTGTTAATGCGATTGTTATTTCAAGACCTGCTGGTGCTCCTCAGTGCAATAGTCAACAAAAGGCTGAGAGACCTCGAAGACAGTTCACTCAACTCAACATGACTTTGTCTCAGATTCTGCCGCAGTTATTGAAAACCAATCTAGTGACTCCAAGGGAGGCTCTGTAGAATCCCAACACTGCATCGCCTAAGTATAACCCTAACACCCGCTGTGCTTTTCACTCTGATAGCCCGGGACATGATACAGATGATTGTTAGGCTTTGAAGAACAAAATATAGGACTTGATTGATGCAAAGGAGATCAAATTTGGAGCACCAGAAAAGCCTAAACAAGATGCAGGGGTGAATGATATCAGGGATGACGATGATGAAGAATTTGACATTGACAGTTGGATTTATCCTACTACCGATGGTGGACTAAGCAACTGGACAGCGAAGGATTCTATGTCCGTTTCTGTTATTACCCAGTAATGAGACTTTTGTTTTGAATTTGTAACATACAATGTTTTAAACTTTATGGCCCGGTGTCTTACCCGGGGCACCGTGGCTTCATTTGTGAGGGCTTTATGTTGTCATTTTCATATATCATTAATAAAAGCATTGGACGTTTCTTGCATTTAAAATTTTACGCTCCTTGTTTTTCTTTTATTACATATTGCAAAACAGCTATTTTACACACACTCACATATACAGGTCTACATCCACTCTGGATCTCACTGGTAACGACTCTGCTACTGCCAGTTATGACTTCGAAAGTCCGATCAACTTAGCCGAAGACGAAGGTGAAGATGATTGCGAAGTGCCTAGTGAACTTGCTAGACTGTTACTTCAGAAAGAGAGTGTTATACAGCCACATGAAGAGCTGGTGGAATCAGTAAATCTGGGTACAGAGATAGATAAGAAAGAGGTCAAGATCGGGGCAAATCTGGAGCTTAGTCTGAAGCAACGGTTGATTCAAATGTTGCGTGACTATGTTGAGATCTTTGCCTGGTCTTATGAAGATATGCCTGGGTTAGATACTGATATTGTCGTTCACCGCCTGCCTACCAAGGAAGACGGTCCTCCAGTAAAACCGAAAGTTCGTCGAATGCGTCCAGAGATGTCTGAGAAAATCAAGGATGAAGTTATGAAACAGTTTGACGCCGGTTTTCTATTAGTTACTTCTTACCCATAGTGGGTGGCCAACGTGGTTCCTGTACCGAAGAAGGATGGTAAGGTTCGAATGTGTGTTGACTATAGGGATCTGAACATGGCGAGTCCCAAAGATGATTTCCCTCTACCTCATATCGACGTTCTGGTTGACAACACCGCTCAGCACAAGGTATTCTCCTTTATGGATGATTTCTCCGGTTATAATCAGATTAAAATGGCTCCCGAAGACATGGAGAAGACAACATTTGTTACTCAATGGGGTACCTTTTGCTACAAGGTCATGCCTTTTGGATTGAAAAATGTTGGGGCAACGTATCAGCGTGCCATGGTCGCTTTGTTTCATGACATGATCCATCATGAGATTGAAGTATACGTCGACGATATGATTGCAAGGTCCCAGACTAAGGAAGAACACCTTGACCATCTCCAGAAGTTATTTGACAAGTTAAAGTTGTACAAGCTGAGGTTAAACCCGAACAAGTGCACCTTCGGGGTGAGATCTGGTAAGCTGCTAGGTTTCGTCGTAAGTGACAAAGGTATTCAAGTGGATCCTGCCAAGGTGAAGGCTATACAGGAAATGCCAGCTCCCAAAACAGAGAAAGAAGTCAGAGGCTTTCTGGGACGTCTGAACTACATTGCCCGATTCATCTCGCACCTGACTGCTACTTGTGAACCAATCTTCAAGTTACTGAAGAAAGATCAAGTGGTACGATGGAACGATGAATGCCAGGCCGCTTTCGAAAGGATCAAAGAGTATCTCCAAGAGCCACCCATTCTGATGCCTCCAGTTGAAGAGAGACCTTTGATCTTATACTTGACAGTACTCGATAATTCAATGGGGTGTGTGCTGGGGCAGCATGACGAGTCTGGCCGAAAAGAGCATGCTATTTATTACCTTAGCAAAAAGTTTACCGACTGCGAGACCCGATACTCGTTGCTCGAGAAAACTTGTTGCGCTTTGGCATGGGCTGCTCGCCGGCTGAGACAGTATATGCTGACTCACACTACTCTATTGATTTCAAAGATGGATCCAATCAAGTATATCTTCGAAAAGCCTGCTTTGTCCGAAAGAATAGCGAGATGGCAGATGATCTTGACTGAGTATGACATCCAGTATACGACCCAAAAGGCGATCAAGGGAAGTGTATTGGCATACCATTTGGCACATCAGGCAGTGGATGATTATCAGTCTATGAACTTTGAATTTCCGGATGAGAGTATCATGATAGTGTGATTGTGAGACACCTGGACCGGATGAAGGACCTGAGGAAGGATCCCGATGGTCTATGTACTTTGATGGAGCTTCGAACTCTTTGGGCAATGGCATTGGCTCTGTGATCATATCTCCTAAAAGCTCTCATACTCCGTTTACCGCCCGATTATGTTTCAACTGCACCAACAATATGGCGGAGTATGAAGCGTGCATCATGGGTCTTCGAGCAGCAATTGACCTAAGGATTAAGTTTCTGAGTGTCTTCGGAGATTCCGCTCTCGTGATCAGTCAGATCAAAGGCGAGTGGGATACGAAACACCCTAATATTATTCCTTACAAGGAGTATGTATTGACGTTGCTCCCAAATTTCGAGGAAATAACCTTTGAACACTTCCCAAGAGAGGAGAATCAATTGGCGGACGCGCTAGCTACGATGTCTTCTATGTTGAAAGTTAATTGGGACAATGAGGCTCCCCGGATTATCATTGAAAGATTGGACGAACCTGCATATTGTTGTGACATTGAGACTGAAGAGGTAGCAGATAAACCTTGGTTTCATGAGGTGAAGAGGTACCTTGAGGCTCAGGAATACCCCGAGGGTGCATCTGTTAATGACAAGAAGTTTCTGAGGAGGTTCGTAGCGAAGTTTTTCATCAACAATGCTATCCTTTACAAGCGTAACCATGATTCAACCTTACTGCGATGTGTGGATAAGAACGAGGCAGAAAGGATCATGGCAGAGTTACATGAAGGTACTTTTGGAACCCATTCCAGTGGACATACCATGGCAAAGAAAATCCTTCGGGCAGGATATTATTGGTCCACAATGGAAGCCAACTGTTATCAGCATTCTCGGACATGTCACAAGTGCCAAGTCTATGCTGATAAGGTGCACATACCTCCAGTTCCTCTGAACGTCTTGACGGCACCTTGGCCTTTTGCAATGTGGGGCATTGATATGATCAGCGAGATCAGACCTACGGCATCCAACGGGCATCGTTTCATCCTGGTAGCTATTGATTACTTTACAAAGTGGGTTGAAGCAGCTTCCTTTGCTACTGTAACCAAGAACGTCGTGGCACGGTTCATTCGGCACAATCTGATTTGTTGACACGGTGTACCAGAGTGGATCATTACGGACAATGGTACAAATCTCAATAATAAAATGATCACTGAGCTTTGCAAGCAGTTCAAGATACAGCATCACAACTCTTCTCCCTACCGGCCGAAGATGGATGGGGTTGTTGAAGCGGCTAATAAGAACATTAAGAAGACTGTGTAGAAGATGACAGTGACATACAAGGACTGGCACGAGATGTTACCATTTGCTCTCCATGGGTACCTTACCTCAGCACGAACGTCAACAGGTGCAACACCCTATTCCTTGGTATATGGCATGGAGGTAGTCTTGCCCATTGAAGTTCAGATACCCTCTCTCCGGATCATGAAGGATGCAGGTTTGAACGAAGATGACTGGATCCAGACCCGGCTTGATCAGTTGAATTTAATTGACGAAAAGAGACTTACTGCTATTTGTCATGGTCAGACGTATCAAAAGCGGATGATCAAGGCATTTAACAAGAAAGTCAGACGACAAGAGTATCAAGTTGGGGACCTGGTTATCAAGCGCATCATACCACCTTAAGGTGATCCCAGGGGTAAATGGACCCCTACTTATGAAGGGCCATTTGTGGTTAAGAACATTTTCTCAGGAGGAGCTATGATTCTAACCACTATGGATGGTGACGACCTTCCTCACCCCGTCAATGTAGACATAGTGAAAAGATACTACGCATAATCAAAGACCCGCTAGGTTGACTGGCCTAGTAAAAAATAAGGGCTTCCCGGCAAACCAAAAGGGTTCAGGCAAAAATAAGGTATGAAAATAAAAAAAAATCTGTACACCCGGCAAGTCGAAAACCTAAAAAGGGGACTTGGGCAAAAAAGGGTATCCCGGTGGACTGAAAACCCGAAAGGGCGGTCCAGGCAAAAATTAAGGATTAAAGCGTAACACTATGTCTCATTGGATCCCCTTGCATCCAGACTTCGGTATCGACTATCAAGCTCGGACGGCACTAATCAATCTGATCTACCTTCAACCAACAGCAAAGTGATGAGATGCTTGAGGACATAAGGGCAATAGCAGAATTGGAACCCAGTGGGGTTGTTCACATAGCTGTTTTGTTTTTCACAATTTGTGTAAATTCTATCAAAGGACGTCAGCCTCTTGTACAAAAACGCCTATTTACAGGCCAAACTTCAAAATCAATACAATTCATTTTCAAAGAAACTTCAAACTGTTTTTTTTTTCTTTATCTGTTTTGATTTGCAAAGAACATCCAATGTTCATTTTTGATATATGCACTTGACATTAATTGTTGCTCATAAATATTTACATGCGAAACAAAAGACAATTACTAGTAATATCAGAAACAGGGGCAATAAAATTTGTCCAAGCTTTACAGTTGCTCTATCCGCCAAGGTACAACGGTAAATTCAGTTGAAGAATATGGCTAAGATACTTTCACTCCCCGCAGAGTAAGACAGTAATGATAGCTCTCTCTGGCTGAGACTTGCAACTGTGAATGAATCAGTAATATTCTCCCCAAGCAGAGTTTATCTACCATCAGCACTAAAAAGGATTAATATCCCCGACAGTCTTAATATTCCCCAACGGAGTATAAGGATGTTCCCCGACAGAATACAAGATATCCCCAGTGGATTTTAAATTTTCCCAGCGCAGTCTGAAAAAGCTTCCCCAGTTGGAGTTGAAGAATCATCCCCAGTAGACTCTGAAAGTTTATCCCCAGCGAAGTACAAAAATAAATCTCCCCAGCTGAGTTCAAAGGATCATTCCCAGCAGAACTCAGAGGATTATCCCCATAAGAGTCTAACAGGTTATCCCCAGTAAAGTTGTCACTAAGAGATCATCCCCAGCAGATTTCTTTCCTTTCACAAACAGGAATTCAATCCCCAATAGGATTCAATATCACCAGCAATGATAATTCATCCCGACAGAATTTATCAGTGGAATCTTCAGTAGTACATCTCTTCCCCACAGAGTAATCTCCTCATCAATTTATTCCCCCAACGGAGTCATCTTCTCCTGCAAGTTTATTCTCTTCGTTCACCATCCCCAGCGGAAACGAAGAATCTAGCTCTATTCTCCAGCAGCTATCCGGGATTTATTTTCCCCATCTAAAACATTACATTTCCATATATCATGATACATACATATACACATTGTGATACGGTGGGAGAGAACTGACTGTTTTTGGAATGATGGTTCGCGTTTTGCGTTTGTTTTTGCAAAATGTCGCGGTAAGCAAGAGTCGCCACCGTCTTTTATTTTATCCAACAAGGAAAAGAAAAAAGCATAGAAAAACTCCTTTTTCGAGATGTTTCTCGAGTCCGAGGAGTAGATTATAGAAAGGGAAGGTGTTAGCACCCTTTCTATCCGTGGTTATCCACGGGCTCTTAGAAACTTGCTCAAAGTGTTTTCAAAATTTGCTTTTCTTTGTGTTTGGGGGTTTGAAAAGAGTTTTTGTTTGAAAGGTGTAAGTGCGAAAAGTTTTGTTTTGTTTTGAAAGAGCAAGTACTTAAGAACCATCTACCTACTCGAAAAAAGAATTAATTTGTACAAATTTCCTTTAGACAATGCTATCCCACTATTGATGAGTAGGTAGCACCGTTGTTGGAGTTTAAGGGTCAATTCGATTAAGGGACGTGTGGTCACTAAAGCAACGTTAGGACGCCTTAGCGGTAACCCTAATGTCTTAGATCATTTTTCCGAGGCAACTGTTTCGAGGCAACTATGATCTTTGGACAAGAGGGCGACCTCTAAAATTTCCTATACTCAATGACCACGTTCGAAGGCAACCAAGTGAGGTGTACCCTAAGAGTGCGCATGTGCGATTGTGTTATTTAGGTTAATTTTATCTTTGTACATGTCATGGGTGAGCTATGTTGATTTTAAGTTCATACATTCGATCTTGTCATGCATTCCCTATTACCAAACATCTAACAGTTTATAGATTGCGGAAATTAAATCTAAACTATTTAAAAGGCGTCGGGTATTTACATCGCCAAAATAAACCCTTGAAATTAAAATGCGGAAAGTAAAATAAAGCGATAAATAATTAAAGTCCTAATTAAAAGCTATTACATTCCGGAAGCAAGTACATCAATATGGTAAAATGGATCGCGTGCGGAAAGTTAAATTGAATGCGAGTTTTTTAGGGTTTTGACCCTTTTTTGAAAGAAAGTGATTTTTGTTATTTTTGAATTAAAAGGAAATTAGATCTAAGTTAATAATTAAATAAGTTGATTAAAAAAGATATTTTTGGATTTTTTGATATTTAGAGAAATAAAATAAATTGATTTAAAGTTAGTAAAACCTAGTTATCTACATTGATTTTAAATATTGCAAAAAATATTAAAAGTTAAACCTAATTAACACTAAATTAATTAAATTAATTTATTTATAAAAATAAAGTCATGAATTTAATTTTAATAAATAAAATATATTTTTTGGTTTTTGATTTTATGAGGAAAAAGAATTTAATTAGTTAGTGATAATAAAAATAATAAAAACAAAACAATTAAATAAATAGATTAAAAAAAAGAAAGAAATAGAAATAACCCAAGGGGGTTCAGGCCCAAATTGGAGGGTGAGATTTGCAATTTTCCAGGCCCAATTACGCCTTGTCCTGTTTGACTTTTGGATCCTCCACGCGTGCGTTGACTTGAGAGTATGATGGTCTTTCATTCCTGGCCACCAGATCTGGCCTGGGGCCATCTGGCAGCTGATTACATGAGAGTGTATGGTGCGTTGCAAGGCATGAGGCACGCTGGAACGCCTGAAAGAAAATAATAGCAAATATATGGGGGACCTGGGATTTGAACCCATGTCCCATTGGATTTTGTACAACACGCTTGCTACTGGACCACTGCACTCTATTTGTTAGTGGATTAGGTTTAAATTATAATATGAGAAAACAACTATTATGCCTGAAATAAAAAAAATAAGCGCGAAATGTTTGAACCAACGAATGGGGAGGGGGCACATAATCATCTTCTTCGCCCAGCCCTGGTTATTTACCTGCAGATTTTTATCCGCAGCTAAATCCATGGGTTCATCCTAAAAAACGTTCTAGGCCATGAAAACTCAAGCCACGACCATAGTCATGCTCATCTATTTCTCCTTGTTGTACCCCAAAATTTGCCCTCCCATATTTCTCAAGACATGTCAAGAATAATCTCCAAATGGCTCAAAATAGCTCAAGGGTTGGACAGTCAAATCACTTCCTAAGGCAGTCAACCTCAAATTAGGGTTTTGTGTTGCATCAAGGTCCTTGCATACAAATGGCCTCAAGTTCTCCCAAATGTCCTAATATGCTCTCAAGTTCACCCATGTAAAATTTCAAGCCTTGCAGAGAAAGTTTGGTCAGTCAATTGCTCAAGAGGCCCAAGAATCGACTGTGCTAGGGCAAAAGTCAACTGTGACCTACAAATAGTCAAACCTCAAGATTTTTTGCCAACATTCTCACTTTTAAGTATAATTCATCATTTGATCAAGGGTTGATCATGATTCATCAAGGATTGCTCAAGATTCATCGAGATTCAAAAGTTGCTAAATTAGGGTTTTGTAGGAAAAGTCAACTCAACTTTGACCAAGCATAACGTTCTCATACTTTATGAGAAATGACCCATCCAAATCTCATTTTGAAGAGGATTAAATTTCCTACAATCCATCTTCACACCCAAAGATCAAGAAATGCACTCACAAAAAGTTACAAATTTCGACATTATAGGTCATTTTTGAAAGTCAACAAAAACACCTTTTTTGCCAAAGCTTATAACTTACGCATGGAATATCAAAATGATATGATACCAAAAGGGTTGGTTAAATGACATCTCAAGGTTTCTAAAAAGTCCAAGAACACCTCCAAAAGTTCAAAATTGAAGAAGTTATGCATTATTGAAGTTGGGCATTTTTCCAAAATTGCCAAAAGTCAACTATCCCCAAAACTTCAAATTTTGTCAAATGGGCCCACTTTTTTCCACTTGATTTGATCTTGTCACACCACACACGTGTCCTATATTCAATTTCATGACCAATTATTAATTTTTCTATTTTATTTGATTTTTATTGATTTAATTCATTTTTAATCAATTTAAATCAAAATAAAATCTCAATATTAATAACTTGTGATCTTTTTGATTGATACAGCTTTCAATTAACATCATGAACAAAATCAAATTCGTGCCAAGCCATATCATGCACAAAATCTTGGATTTGGAAAGAAATTGGAAGCCTTTAATGGAGGAATCATATCAAATCTCAAATCATCAATTCACATGGATTCAAGCCCAACGATTTAACCTAATACAACCCTTATTACTCATACAAGCTAGACACACAAGAACACGACCAGAAAGCTGCCCAAATCACAAATCCAAAACTGAAAAAAGCTTGAAAAAATTGGAGATCGAAATCTTGTTTGGAGTCCAATTCAAGGCAAAAGCTCAACGTAGCCTTCTTGCCTGACATCCACTGGAGCTAAAGCAACTATTCACGAGTCCTGAAACCACCTGAAATGCGCTGTAAGTGTCCATGAACGTGGCCCTGAACACGAAATCACATCCTCTGATTCTTGCATTCTTTCACCAAAATCTTTGCATATTTGTGTTTGTCGCTTCATTTAGAACATTTTTGCAATATTTGATTTCATTTTGGTAGCCTGTAACCCTGTACTCGAAGCTAGGGTTTTGGTTCTTGTTTTTTACGCGTTTTGATTTCAGGAAAAATTAGAATAAACCATGGACATGGATGAGCTTAGGAGGAAGAAACGAGCATAATGATGGTCTTGGTTTACATTTTTGTGGCCTAGAGCTTGTTCTAGGACGAAGCCATGGATCTTGCTGCGGATGAAATCCGCAGGTAAGAAGATCAGTGTTTCAACGAAGAAGACGAAGGCGTGTCTTCTTCCTATTGGCCAATTCAAAATTACGCATTTTTTTATTCAGGCATATGACTTGTTTCCAATATATTGATTATTGTGTATTCCACTAACAATAAAATGCAGTGGTTTAGATGGTTAGTGCGCTTGTTCAAAGTCTCATGGGACCTGGGTTCGAATCCCAGGTCCCCCAATATATTTGTTTGCATTTTTCTTCTAGTTGTTCCAGCGTGCTTCATCAACTATGGCCTACCATGGACCTCCAGATCCCAAGCGCCAGATGGCCTGCAGGCCAAATCCAATGGCCCAGACTAAATGCTCACCATACTCCCCAGTCAATGCATACGTGTGGAATTGAAAAAGTCAGCCCAGGCTTGCTGCAATTGGGCCAAAGAATTGCCAGTCATACCTCCAGATTGGGCCCAACACCCCCCTTGGTTTATTCTTTTTTCTCTTTTTCTTATATTTATTTATTTGTTTTTATGATTTGTTTTTATTATCATTAACCAAATAATTAATTTTCCTCATAAAATCAGAAAACACAAAAAAATATTATTTTTTATTTATTAAAATTAAATGCATCACTTTATTTTTGTAAATAAATATTAATCAAGTAATTTAGTTTTTTAATTAGGTACAATTTTAATATTTTTTGCAATAAATTAAAATTAATTTAGATAATTAGGTTTTACTAACTTTTAATCAATTTATTTTATTTCCTTAAATATAAAAAAATCCAAAAAATATTTTCATTAATTAATTAATTTAATTATTAACTTAGATTTAATTTCCATAAATTCAAAAATAACAAAAACATGCTTTCTTTCTAAAAAGGGTCAAAACCCTAAAAAATGTGCCGTTTTAATTTTCTCGCACGCGATCCATATTTCCAATATTGTAATTGCTTCCGAAATGTAATAGCTTTTAATTAAGACTTTGAATTATTTTATCGTTTTTATTTACTTTCCGCAACTTAAATTAAAGGGTTGCTTTTGGCGATGTAAATACCCGACGCCTTGTAATAGTTTAGATTTAATTTCCGCAATTTATATTCCGCAAATTATTAGCTGCTAGATGTTTGATAATAGGGAATGCATGACAAGATCCAATGTATGAACTTAAAATCAACATAGCTCACCCATGACATGTACAAAGATAATATAACCGAAATAACACACTTGCATATGCCACTCTTAGGGTACACCTCACTTGGTTGCCTTCGAACGTGGTCATTGAGTATAGGAAGTTTTAGAGGTCTCCCTCTTGTCCAAAGATCATAAGTTGCCTCGAAACGGTTGCCTCAGAAAAATGATCTAAGACATTAGGGTTACCGCTAAGGCGTCCTAACATTGCTTTAGTGACCACACGTCCCTTAATCGAATTGACCAGAAAACTCCAACGACGGTGCTACCTACTCCTCAATAGTGGGATAGCATTGTCTAAAGGACATTTGTATAGATTAATTCCTTTTTTCGAGTAGATAGATGGTTCTTAAGTACTTGCTTCTCTCAAAACAAAATAAAAACTTTTCGCACTTACACCTTTCAAACAAAAACTCTTCTCAAACCCACAAACACAAAGAAAAGCAAATTTTGAAAACACTTTGAGCAAGTACCTAAGAGCCCGTGGATAACCACGGATAGAAAGGGTGCTAACACCTTCCCTTTCTATAATCTACCTCCCGAACCCGAGAAACATCTCGAAAAAGGAATTTTTCTGTGCTTTTTTCCTTTCCTTGTTGGATAAAATAAAAGACGGTGGCGACTCTTGCTCACCACGACATTTTGCAAAAACAAACGCAAAATGAGAACCAGCATTCCAAAACAGTCAGTTCTCTTCCCACCGATCACAGAACTGGCGACTCTGTTGGGGATATTATAAGTGAGGTGTATCTTAGGATTAGATCATTGTGTTTTCAATTGTATGCTTTGTATGATTTATATTTGTGGGCTTGTATCGGAGTTCTATAGATCCTAACCCGGGTCTGGGGATACCCTTTAGGTAAGTAGCAATAAACTGTGAGGGAACTGTCCGGCGTAGATCGACACGGTTGAAGCAGTAGCTACGTTGGTGTGGCACTTTAGTCTGTACCGATATCCCTTGTGTTGGAACGAGGGGAATATGTGTCTTCTAAGGGGTCATTAAGCACCAACTGACCTTAGAACCTTAAATTGACCAACTTGGCCATAGAACAGTAGCAGTATGCTACACTCATTGAGACTAAACTCTCGTGATGATTCCGGCTGCAAGAAAAGGTTGCTAAACTGGAATTATGACCGATTGAGGGTAGTCAGTGTTATTGAGATCCTCTAAAACCCGATTACTATTTTTAGAACAGGTTTAAACCAACTGAACTGAAAGAGGGTAGTACCTAAGCTCCTTGCCAGCCTGAAATCTAAGGGCTCTTTTGTGTGACTTGTGTGCCTTTACCATGTTTGATTTTTATGGATACTTGTGGTGTGCTTACTATCATGACATCATGACATCATAACATTGCATACATCTTGCGTTGGACTAACCTATTTCAAAGACAGTAGGGATTCATCTTTGTTCTGTTTTGTAGGTCATCATGATGCCCATGCGTAAGAATACCATCCGGATCAACTTTGTCCAAGTCCCTACCTTGCTTAAAGAGTTGGTTGCCAAGATGCCTGACACTACTTCCTTCATCAGGAGGCATGGTTCTCTTCTCAGTTTGGTCACCTCCAAATTGGACGAGCAGATGATGAGTGTCCTAGTCCAATTCTATGATCCGCTATACCATTGTTTTACTTTTCAAGACTATCAGCTGGTTCCCACCCTAGAAGAGTTCTCTGAGCTGCTCGGTATCTCTGTTATGGAGCAGACCCCGTTTACTGGTTGGGAGAAGACCCTTAGGCCCGAAGAAATTGTTGCAGCCCTTCATTTGACTAAAGAGGAGGTAATGTCTAATTGGGAGACTAGAAGTGGAGCAAAGGGCTTTCTGACTAAGTTTTTGGTTGGTAAGGCTAACTATTTCTGGGATGGTCTAGACTTCAAGGCCTTCGAGGATATTCTGGCTCTTCTGATTTATGGCTTGGTATTGTTTCCGAATCCTGACACTTTTGTTGATGTGAATGCGATAAAGATCTTCATCTCTTAGAATCCTGTACCCACTCTCTTGGGTGACATTCTTCATCAACTTTATGCTCGTACTGCCTGAAAGCGGGGAACCTTACTGTGTTGTGCTTCATTATTGTCGAGGTGGTTTATTTCGCACCTCCCCAAGTCAATGCTGAAGAACAAAGAAGGAATGGGTTGGGCTTATAGGGTGATGTCTCTCTCTCATAATGACATCATTTGGACTCTCAAGGGTATGGACGAGGTGACTATCATTTATCGCTGTGGGGAGTATCCTAATGTCCCACTGATAGGAACCCATGGAGGAATTTCTTACAACCCATGCTTAGCTCTCCGTCAGTTTGGAAGAGCCAGAAGAGAAGGACCTCACAAGCTGCTAATGCCTAATATCATCTTTGATTTTCAAGGGGATAGCGACGAGCAGCGTCGCAAATTCATAAGGGCTTGGGATAGAGTTCACCAATCTGATCCACATGAGCTGGGACCAAAGACTTCTCTGCCAATGGAGCCATATCTCAGATGGGTCCGCATCCGTGCCCAAAAGTTAGGTATGCCATATGAAGTCGTCCGGCCTGTCACTCTTGAAGTTGCCAATGAAGAAGGGGTTCTTCCAACCATCCTCCATCCTTATATGCCCACTGACATGGGGGCACTGAAGAGATCTTGGATGCAACTGCGGGAAGAACGGGATTCTTATCGGGAGAAGTTCAATGAGCAGGAGCAGAAGATCCAGAAGCTGACTAGGCAGTTGGAGAACGAGCGAATTCTCAACGACTATGTCCTCACTAAGAAGAAGAGACCACGGGAGCATTGATGGGCTTTTGTTTATTACCATTTCAGTCTTATTTACTTTTCAGTATTTCCTTTCATGTAACGCCTTAATGGCATCAGTTGAACAATTTGAATTACAAAGCTTATCTAATAAAGTGTGTTTCCTTTCTTGTTTACAAATTTGAATCTCTTGACTGTCTTTGAAATCATAATCATACGCATTTCATCCCATGCACTTCATAAACAGGTACCCTTTATAGGTCTCTTATCTTCTTCGCTGTTTATTTCAGCAATCATCATGTCTGCTGAATCTTCAACTGAGCAAGCTATCAAGGCCCTCCAGGCCCAGAATGCCCAATTTCAAGAGCTGTTCATGAATCTAGCTAAGGGTTAGCAGGACCTGAAGACCTTGATTCTGAAAGAGAAGAAGAAGAAGAAGAAGAAGAGGACCGTCATGTTTAACATAGGGCACATGTTTGGAAACAGGCTACAGAATGAAGTTGATCTGACCACCTCATCTGGAGGGAAAGGTAGTCAAGAGGAAAGGAGGGTTGCTAGCCCTGTGGTCTCCGACAACGAGACGGACTACGATGAAGAACAGTATCCTCCTGCTGAGGATAGATACAAGCAACTGGAAGACCGGTTGAATGCTATGGAAGTTCAGAAGGTGCCTGGTTTGGACTTTGGTGATCTAGGTCTATCATCTGGGGTAGTGATTCCCCACAAATTCAAGGCACCAACCTTTGCTAAGTATGACAGAGTTTCTTGTCCGAAGCTGCACCTCCGGTCATATGTGAGGAAGATTCAGCCTTACACCGTTGATAAGAACCTATGGATCCATTTCTTTCAAGATAGTCTTTCAGGGACTCAGCTTGAGTGGTTCTATCAGTTGGACGGAGCCAGTATCCGCAGCTGGGAAGATTTGGCTACTGCATTCTACAGGCAGTATCAGTATAACTCCGACCTTGCTCCTAAGCGTACCCAACTCCAAGGTTTGTCAATGGGAACGGGTGAAGGATTCAAAGATTATGCTCAAAAGTGGAGAGACCTCGCCAGAAGAGTACAACCACCCTTAGTTGATCGGGAACTTGTTGACATGTTTCTGGGGACCCTATCTGGTCCATTTTTCAACCACTTGATTGGAAGCTCCTCGTCTGGGTTTACAGAGCTCATTTTGACTGGTGAGAGGATTGAAGCTGGTATTAAGGCTGGGAAGATACAGAAGGGTGCCTCGTCAAGCACCGAGAAGAAGCCGTTTCAAAAAGAGTCCAGTGCTGTCTACAGTTCAAGAAGACAGAGTAGACCTGAACACCGCCAAGCTGTCAATGCGGTTGTTATTTCAAAACCTGTTGGTGCTCCTCAGCACAACAATCAACAAAAGGATGAGATACCTCGAAGGCAATTCACTCTCCTCAGCATGACCTTATCTCAGATTCTGCCACAGTTGCTGAAGACTAATCTGGTAGTTCTAAAGGAAGCTCCGAAGAATCCAAATACAACGTCACCAAAGTATAACCCTAATGCCCGTTGTGCTTACCACTCTGATAACCTGGGGCATAATACAGATGATTGTTGGGTTTTGAAGAACAAGGTACAAGATTTGATCGATGCGAAGGAGATTGAGTTCGAAACACCAGAGAATCCTAAACAAGATGTAGGGGTGAATTCTATCAGGGATGACGATGATGAAGAGTTTTATATCGATAGTTGGATCTACCCGACCGCCAAAGGTGGATTAAGCAACTGGACAGCGAAGGATTCTATGCCCGTTTCAGTTATCACCCAGTAATGAAACTTTTTGTTTTAAATATGTAATAGACAATGTTTTGAACTTTATGGCCCGGTGTCTTACCCGGCGCACTGTGGCTTCATTTGTGAGGGCTTTTGTGTGCCATTTTCATATATCATTAATAAAAGCATTGGACGTTCTTGCATTTCAAATTTTGCGCTCCTTGTTTTTCTTTATCATATATTGCAAAACAGCTATTTACACACACTCACATATACAGGTCCACATCCACTCTAGATCTCACTGGTAACGACACTGCTACTGCCAGTTATGACTTCGAAAATCCAATCAACTTAGCCGAAGAAGAGGGTGAAGATGATTGCGAAGTTCCTGGTGAACTTACAAGACTGTTACTCCAAGAAGAGAGGGCCATTCAGCCACACAAAGAGCCGGTGGAATCAGTGAATCTGGGTACAGAGACATATAAGAAGGAAGTTAAGGTTCGTGCCAATCTGGAGCTTAGTGTGAAGCAACGGTTGTTTCAGATGCTGCGTGATTACATTGAGATCTTTGCCTGGTCTTACAAAGATATGCCTGGTTTGGATACTGACATTGTGGTTCACCGCCTGCCTACCAAGGAAGACTATCCTCCCGTGAAACAAAAGGTCCGCCGAATGCACCCAGAGATGTTTGAGAAAATCAAGGCTGAAGTTATGAAACAATTTGACGCTGGTTTTCTAGCAGTTACTTCTTACCCTCAGTGGGTGGCCAATGTGGTTCCTGTGCCGAAGAAGGACGGTAAGGTTTGAATGTGTGTTGACTATAGGGATCTGAACAGGGCAAGCCCCAAGGATGATTTCCCTCTACCTCATATCGACGTTCTGGTTGACAATACTGCTCAGCACAAGGTATTCTCCTTTATGGATGGTTTCTCCGGTTATAATCAGATTAAAATGGCTCCCGAAGACATGGAGAAGACGACCTTTGTTACTCAGTGGGGAACCTTTTGCTACAAGGTTGTTGTACCCCAAAATTTGCCCTCCCATATTCTTCAAGGTTTGACAAGAATCATCTTCAAATGGTTCAAGAGTTCTCAAGGATTGCACAGTCAAACATCCTCCTAAGCCAGTCAAAATTAGGGTTTTGGTTCCATCAATGAATTTGAGGTTTTCAGTGGTCCAATCAAGTCTCATAGGCTCATATACATTGTCAAGCATCTACATGTCAAGTCTCAAGACTCACAGCATCAGATTGCACAGTCAAAAGCCCTATTTGGTTCACAATCAACTGCAGGGGCAAAATTGTCATTTTACAGTCAAAAGTCATAATTTTTGGTCAACATCTCATTTTGAAGCCACAATCCTCATTTGATCAAGTCTTGATCATGATTCCACAAGAATGGCTCAAAAATCACCAAAGATGCAAAAGTTGCTATTTTTGGACAGTAGAAAAGTCAACTGTAACTTGACCAAGGCATAACTTTTTCATGGTTCATCAGAAAAATCCCATCCAATGCTCATTTTGAAGGGGATGACATTTCCTACAACTCATCTTCATATTCTAAATCCAAGAAATGCTCTCACAAAAAGTTATCAATTTCTACATTATAGGTCATTTTCAAAAGTCAACAAAAAGGCATTTTAAGTCAAAGACCATAACTTGAGATTGGTAAATCCAAATGACATGGGACCAAATGCATTGGTTAGAGGACTTCAAGACCTTTCCAAAATGTCCAAGAACATGTTCATATGATCAAAATTGAGCAAGATATGCATTGGAGAAGTTGGGAAATTTTTGGGAATGTGCAAAAGTCAACTATCCTTAAAACTTCAATTTTTGACAAAAGGGCCCACTTTCTTCCACTTGATTCAGCCTTGTCATGCCATACACGTGTCCCATGACTAATTTCAATACCAAACATTTATTTTTCCATTTTATTTAATTTTTATTGATTTAATTCATTTTAAATCCATAATAATTCAAATAAAATCTAAAAATTAATGGAAGGGCATCTTTTTGATTTGGACAACTTTCATATACCAGATGCCAACTCACAAATTCGTGCTAGGGACTTTTTGTGCATAAAATCTTGGTTTTGAACCAAAAATGGAAGGTTCTTTAATGGTGGTCAACAAGAATCTCCAAACCATAATTCCATGGATACCAAGCCCAAACTTTGACCTAATTCTATTCCATTATATGCACACAAGTGAACCCTAATGCATTCACGTGGAAAAGCTGCTGTAAGAGCCATAACTAATATTGAAAAATCAAGAAAAAAGTCAAAACTGAATTCCACCTTCCAGGCCTTTTCAAACCAATTTGAGGATTCAAACACATTGCATAAGTCCCCAGGAACACATTGCAATCAAAAACAAGCCTCAAAGCTCAAGAACACGTGCTACACAGACCCACGGTTCTTCAAATTTTTTCATAATCACATACACTGATTCTTGCATATTTAACATCTTTGTTTGTTTGTTTTATACTCATAGAACTCAGGTGAAGCTTTTGGTGTGGTTCAATTGGTTTATAATGCCCTGAAACAGAAAACGCCATGAACGATTTCTAGGTTTTCCAAGCTCTAAAATTGGGGCTTTCTTATTTAGGGAAAATTAAGCCTCATGATGCCCATGGTTGAACTCAGGAAATCAAGACGAACCAATCCCAACCCTCGCGAACAATTTATATACAGCATAGGCATGTTCGCTATTTTTGGCATTTGCAGCTTGTGGGGGTTAAAAACCCCCGCTATTTGATTTTTTGTTACAGGCAAAAGGAAGAAGACGAAGGACGTGGAAGCCTGGGAGTGGTCCATTCAAATTAAACACGCGCGTTATTTTTTTTCCAGGGGATTGTTTGATTCACCAATATATTATTTGTTCATTATTATTATTTCAATTAAGACAATTGGCTCAGTGGCTAAGGCGTGCAGGCATGAAACGTTGGGACCTGGGTTCGAATCCCAGGTCCCCCCAAAATTCCATATTATTTTTCCTTACATGCTTGTGTGCAAGTTTCCAAAGAGCGTCCTATCATACACCTTCCTCATCCAGACGCCAAGTTTCCTCAAGCGTCCATCTAGTGGCCTAAAGATGACGCACACCATGCTCCTGGTCAACCTTGTGCATAGGCAAGCAAGAAAGTCAACAGGCCTGGAAGCTTAATGGGCTGAAATTTCTAAACAAACCCTCAAATCTGGCCCAACCCCCCCCCCCCCCCCTTGGGTTTGCATCTTATATTTTTTTATTTTTCTTTCATTTACTTTATTTATTTTTTATTGTTTTTTTTAATTAATTATTAACCAGCAAACTAATTAACATTTTCATAATAAAAATTCAGAAAATAAAAAATGTAAATATTTTTACTAATTAGTATTTTGTAAATAAATTTTAATTAATTAGTTTAATTAGGGCAATTTCAATCCTTTTTTACAATAAATAAAAAAAATGAATTTAGACTTAGGCTTTTCTTTTGACACTTTTAATTCCTTTTTTTATTTCATTAAAAAACATAAAAACACAAAAACATTTTTTTCCTTTTAATTAATTAATTAATTAGTTTTAGGGTTAAAATTTAATTAAATGCAAAGGACCAAAATTTCTTTATTTCTCAAAAGGGTCAAAACCCTAAGGACGTCCCGATTCATTCTTTCGCGCGCATTTTTATTTTAATTCACTATATTTATGTATCTGCTCCGGAGTTGTAATAGTTAATTAGGCTTTTATCGCTTTATTTACTTTTCTCGCACTTTATTTCCAAACGGGTTTTTGTTTTTGGCGATGTATGGACCCGCGCCTTGTAATAGCTAGATTTACCTTTCCGCACTTTATTTTCCTGCAAATCATTTAACTGTTAATATGCCTGCAAGAATGTATGAATAATAAAACCAATCCGTAGCTCACAAATAACATATTCAAAGATAATCATAAACTGAAATTGAACACACATGCACATGCCACTCTTAGGGTACGCCTCACTGGTTGCCTCGAACGTGGTCGTCAAGTATAGGGTGTTTTAGAGGTCGCCCTCCTGTCTAAGATCCAGTTGCCTCGAATGGTTGTCTCGGATAAAAAGGATCTAGGACATTAGGGTTACTTCTAAGGTGTCCTACTATTGCTTCGGTGACCACATTGTCCCTTAATCGAATTGACCTGAATAACTCCAACGACTGTGCTTCCTACTTCTCAATAGTAGGATAGTACCGTCTAAAGGACTCTTACACAGCCTAATTCCTTAGAGTAGGTAGATTCTCCTGGGTACTTGCTCTTTCAAAAAACAAAAACATCTTTTCGCACCTACACTTTCTAAAAGTTTTCAAACAAATTTTTCATACACTCTTGAGGACAGATACAAGAGTTACTTAGAAATTTTTCAAACGAAACTTTTTCAAAACCCACACACACTTGAAAAGCAAACAATTTTTGAAAACATAAGAGCAAGTACCTAAGAGCCCGTGGATAACCACGGATAGAAAGGGTGCTAACACCTTCCCTTTCTATAAATCTACCTCCCGAACCGAGAAACATTCTCAAAGAAGGAATTTTGCTGTGCTTTTGTCCTTTCCATGTTGGAGAACATAAAAGACGGTGGCGACTCTTGCTTACCGCGACATTTTGCGAACCAGCTTTAAAACAGCCAGTTCTATTTCCACCGATCACAAAGGTTATGCCTTTTGGACTGAAGAATGCTGGGGCAACATATCAACGTGCCATGGTTGCTTTACTTCATGACACGATCCATCATGAGATTGAAGTATACGTCGATGATATGATTGCAAGGTCCCAGACTGAGGAAGAACACCTGGACCATATACAGAAACTGTTTGACATGTTGAATTTGTACAAGTTGAGGTTGAACCCGAAAAAGTGCACCTTCGGGGTGAGGTCTGGTAAGCTGCTAGGTTTTATTGTAAGCGAAAAAGGTATTCAAGTGGACCCTGCCAAGGTGAAAGCTATACAAGAGATGCCAGCTCCCAGAACAGAGAAAGAGGTCAGAGGTTTCTGGGACTACTGAACTACATTGCCCGATTCATCTTGCACCTAGCTGTTGTGATACGATGGGAGAACTGACTTGGGATTTGCGTTTGTGTTCACAAATGTTTCGGTTTAGCAAGAGTTGCCACCGACTTTTTATTTTATCCAATGGAAAGGTCAAAAAGCACAGGAAAGACCTTTGAGATGTTTTCGTGGGTTCGGGGGGTAGATTATAGAAAGGGAAGGTATTAGCATCCTTTCTATCCATGGTTATCCATGGGCTCTTAGTTACTTGTTTTAGATCACTTGCCTTTGTTTTTCAATTGCTTTGAAATGGTGTTTTGTGAGTGTGGTTTTGAAAATGTTTTGAAAAAGATGCCTTGTCTAGGCAACCTTTGTAACAATTTGTTTTGAATGTTTTACACAGGTGTTTGTCTTTTTGAAAAGATGTTTCAATGTTTTTGAAAGTTGTTTGGAAGTTGTGTTGTGGTGTGTGTTTGAAAAAATGGCAAGGTTGTTTTGCAAGTTTGATCAAGTAACTAAGAGCTATCTACCCTATTTTACTCAAAGATCTTTCTTATGCTTTTTAACCCTTTTAACAGTGTTGTTTCACCATTGTATTTGGTGAGCAACCTTGCGTTAGGATGTTGAACGGGACGGGCATGGGACGTTTGTATAGTCATAGAAGGCAACATATGGGATGTTTTAGCAATGTCGTTTTAGGGACTAGATCGTTTACTGAAGGCAACATCGAGGGTCATCGAGGGACTACGATCTTTTATCGAGGGTCTTTGCTAAAACGCCCATGCTCGAGGGACATGACTATTTTCCGAGGCAACAAGTGAGATTACCCTAAGGGTGCATGTGTGCAAAGTGTGTTTTATTGCATGCATTTGTCTTTGGTTTTTAGATTGTCTACTTGTTGGTTTTGTCTTGCCATACATATCCTATTTACTAGCATTTGTACAAAAGCAATAAAAATGCAAGAAATAAATACTACACTATTACAACCATATTGAAAGGCAAGAAAATGTAAAGGAAAGAAAATAAGAAAATAAAAAAAAACAAAGAAAATGAGTTTTTCGACCCAGGCAGCAGCATCCTTTGATTTGGGCCTGGAGCAGCCTTCGATTTGCATAATGTTGTCCTCCTTCGATTGGGGCTGGCAACAACAAAGTCACGTCTTTCGATTGGGCCTTGGCAGGGGCGAGGCCCTGTCCTTCGATTGGGCGAAGGCAGCAGCAAGTTGTATCCTTCGACTGGGGCCTCGAAGTCAGTGAGGGAATGCCTTTCGATTAGGGGCTGGAAGTCAGTAAAGGCATGCTTTTCGTTTGGGCCTAGAAGTCAACATGGTTTTCCTCTGTTTGTATCTTTCGTTTGACCTGGAGAAAGAGGATAGAAGCCAGAAGCTTCGTTCCCTATTTCTTGTTTCCTGTTTCTTTCATTTCAAGCATTAAATGACAACATGGCCTGAGGCCATGCGAGTATTTATCTTTCAAACAGTTTAATAACTAAAGCTAGTTCAGGCAAACAACAAGCAAAAATGAAAGGGTTTAGCTCTGAAAACATGTTAAAAGAGTGGAAACGAAAAGAGCAGTAATATGTACATGTTTCAAACAAATGTAAAGATTATTTACATGTTATGTCATGAAACGAAAAGTTCAAAGGTAAGAATAACTTACCTTGCTTCAGGACTTGAATGGATGCGGGACCTTGAGTGGAGGTCCAAGGTTCTGGATTTGACAGAGGGGGCCAACAACTGTGCTTAGACTGCTGGGTTTGAAGGAAGGAAAGAAACAAGTCTTGTGTTTCTTTCCAAACTGGATTCGAAGGATACTGAAGAGTATTTGTTCTTCAGAATCGAAGGAAGCAAGTGTTTGGGATTCTGGGTTTTGATTTCTCAAGTGTTGATGAACTTGAGAGTTTTTCTATGTTTGAGAAACTTTGCAGATTCGTTCGTCTGGCCCCAAAAGTCCTCTTTGGATTTTTTGTGATTTTCTAAAGTGTTTCAGAACTTTGAGAATTTTACTGTGTTTGAGAAAATTTGGGAGAGGTTCGTCTGGTCCAAAATCCTCTTTAGCTTTGTAAAAAATCCCTCTATTTATAGAGAAATAATGAACATGTCTTCAACAGCCAGCCTTGCAAAGAATAATAAAATAAGGGGTTACGTGACAGTACAAGTGGGGGGGCCTGTTGGCAGCAGCAGCAGTGGGGTGCAGGAGATGTGACTTATGCCTCTGACATTGCTTGTGCTCAGACTGAAATCATATGGAAAGCTGCTTTTGTGATAAAATACTCTCTGCTTGAAGAAAAAGTATGTAGCCTTTAACCTAGAATAGCAGTATCCAACAGACCAAGTTTGAAACCCTTGTGCAAACTTCTGACTATGTAAAGATCTGGATGCAACACAGCCTGGCAAACGAGATTTGGTCTTGAGTCAAAGGCAAGAGTGAGATCGAAGCACACCTGTTCGAAGGAAGCATTTGCCTCAGTCGAAGCTTGTGGTCGAAACAAGCTAAAGCGCAGGAAGCTATTGCCCAGTCGAAAGCTCATGCTCGAAGGAAACCTATTTTCCAATCGAAAGTCCGTGTTCGAAGGAAGCAATGTTACCAAATCGAAGCAGGCTTGCAGGCAGCTACTTGTCCAAATTGAAACAGGTTTGTAGGCAGTACGCTTGGTGAATCGAAAAGGGTTTCCTTGCAGGGGGCATGTGTGGCCAGTAGGTCATGGCCTTCGATTGCAAGCATGCAGGCAGCAATCTTGTCCATTCGAAGCAGGCTTGTAGGCAGCAAAATGTCCAGATTCAAAAGAGGCATACATGAGGCAAAAATTCCAGATTTGAAAGAGGCACGCTAGTAGCCATTTTGAGCAATCGAAAGAGGCCAAGAGTCAATCGAAAGAGCTGAATCGAAAAACACTTGTTTTTATCCAAATTTGCCAAAATATTAATTTATCTGTTTTCCCCCTTTTTGACAGTTTCCTTTTGGTATTGGAAAATCCCAATGCACTTGTTTAAGCTTGAACCTTAAGAATCCTTGTGAGAAAGACCTTGAAAATTGAGAGGGCAAATTTTGGGGTACAACAGATGCCCCTGTTCAATCTTCTTACACCTGAAGAGTTAGATTGGCGAATCTGCCATTTGTGACTTGAAGGTGGAAGATGATTGAACACTAGAGTTCCCAGAAATTTGCACTCGGTGATGTGATGGTAGAGGGAATGGGCTTAAAGATGCCATTTAGAGAGGTGAAAGAAAGTTGTTGGAGATGGGCTTAAAGATGCCATTCGAAGGTATTTGTTGAATTGTATGTTGGAGATGAGTGGGTGAGTATCAGAAAGGTACCCATGTTTGGAACATCTCTGAGCTGGGGGTCTGAATAAGCAATAGATTAACATCCATGTTGGGAAGCATCCGTAAACTGTTTTCAAAAGTTGAAGTCTGAACAAGCGATAGATTATCCGTATTTGGAAGCACCCGTGAACTATTTTCAGAAGTTGAGTCTGAACAAGCGATAGATTGACATCCATATCTGGAAGCACCCGTAAACTGTTTTCAGAAGTTGAGTCTGAACAAGCGATAGATTGACATCCATATCTGGAAGCACCCGTAAACTGTTTTCAGAAGTTGAGTCTGAACAAGCGATAAATTGACATCCATATCTGGAAGCACCCGTAAACTGTTTTCAGAAGTTGAGTCTAAACAAGCGATAGATTGACATCCATATCTGGAAGCACCCGTAAACTGTTTTCAGAAGTTGAGTCTGAACAAGCGATAGATTGACATCCATATCTGGAAGCACCCGTAAACTGTTTTCAAAAGTTGAGTCTGAACAAGCGATAAATTGACATCCATATCTGGAAGCACCCGTAAACTGTTTTCAGAAGTTGAGTCTGAACAAGCGATAGATTGACATCCATATCTGGAAGCACCCGTAAATTGTTTTCAGAAGTTGAGTCTGAACAAGCGATAGATTGACATCCATATCTGGAAGCACCCGTAAATTGTTTTCAGAAGTCTTGAAGTTGAATAAGCAATGAGTTGGTCGAGTAGATGTTTGTCCCGTCTGGTTTCAGGTATTAATCTCAGACCTGAGAAAGAAAGATAGTTTTCCTGGCTTGCTACAGGTATTAATCTTCAATCTCTTCATGTAGATAGTTTCCCTGGCTGGTTTCAGGTATTAATCTACAATCAGTCGTCCATGGATAGTTTCCCTGGCTTGCTACAGGTATTAATCTGGAACTTGAAAAGGTTGGTCAACGAGATAGTTGTCCTGGCTGGTTTCAGGTATTAATCTCTGACCTGAGAAAGAAAGATAGTTTTCCTGGCTTGTTACAGGTGTTAATCTTCAATCTCTTCATGTAGATAGTTTTCCTGGCTGGTTTCAGGTATTAATCTACAATCAGTCGTCCACAGATAGTTTTCTTGGCTTGCTACAAGTATTAATCCGAAACTTGAAAAGGTTGATGGTAGCTGTGGAGATGGGCTTAAAGATGCCATCCAGAGGTGAATGCTAGACTGTATCTATAAGCTGGAACTGGATAATGATGTGTGATGAAGGAATCTGAGACGATTGCTACTCCAAACAGATGATGAAGGAATCTTGAATGACTACAACCTCAGCAGGGTGATGAAGGAATCTTGGACGATTACAACCTCAGCAAGATGATGAAGGAATCTTGGATGACTACAACCTCAAGAGGGTGATGAAGGAATCTTGGACGATTACAACCTCAGCAGGATGATGAAGGAATCTTGGATGACTACAACCTCAGCAGGATGATGAAGGAATCTTGAATGACTACAACCTCAGCAGGGTGATGAAGGAATCTTGAATGACTACAACCTCAGCAGGATGATGAAGGAATCTTGGACGACTACAACCTCAGCAAGATGATGAAGGAATCTTGGACGATTACAACCTCAGCAGGTAATGACTTTTATCTGTCGATCGATCTTTCCTGAAAAGGTAAAGAGTTAGTTGTATACAATGTCATGATGTATGAAATGCATGATGTCATGATGTTCTCAAAATAAATGAGATTGTGTCGTATGCACTTATCATGTATGTAAATAGGATGTATGAAATGTGAAATGTTAGTGAATGTATTTTTGTCTGGTAAAATAAATCCTTGACAAAAGCTGGGGAGTCATTAAATCCTGGACTGCTGTTGAAGAGTATGTGTGTCTCCAAACTTTGCTTAGAATACTTCTACCAGGGATTCCTGTTTTGTTGTTTGAGGAGAACTCCGCTGGGGAAAGTTGAAAACTCTGTGGGGAGTATGTTTATTTCTGATTGGAAAAGGAGTTTAAGAGTCTTAGTCGTCCGTCGCTCTACTGGGGAGTCGAAGTTGAACTGATACCTGGTCGGGTCCAGGTTTTGCAGTAACTTGCTGGGGATTATAGAGTAGTCTACTGGGGAAGAGGAGTTGTGGTCCTTTGATTTGTAGTAGTCAGAGAGGCAAACTCAAGCTGGGGAATCCTGGTGTTTTTGGGGAAATAAACCCTGTCGTCAGTCCGCTAGAGAGGTGACATCTTCGTTGGGGGAAGTCCTCGAGGATTCTTGAGGTTGATTCAGCTGGGAAAAGGGGGTCAGAGATTATACTCTTGTTGGGGAACATCCTATGAGAAGGATTTTGGGGAGATTTGTCACTGCCCCTAGTAGCGAATGTTTGTGGCATTGCCAAAAGTTTGATTGTATGTAACCCTTTGTCGGGGTTGACGTTCAATGTCCCAAGTGACGGAGATGGAGACTTGCCCCTGGTTACTCTGCACTTCTTTGAGAGATTTCCTGGAATCTTGACTGGACTGCCCCAGGTGTGCTCTACATTTTGAGAGATTTTCTTGGAATCTTGACTGGACTGCCCCAAGTGTGCTGGATAGTGACACGTCAAGTCCCCATGTTGATAGGAGGTTTGTCAATGGAAGTGCCATCCTTCTTGAAGTGATTTTGTTCACTGAGAGGGCTTTCGTTCATCGGATATTCGTTGTGTGAATTTCTCCACTGTCAAACAAATAGCCAAATGCAAACAGTGATATTCAAGTAATGCAAAGTTTATGCCTGTCTTGAAGTTTTTTTTTTGAAAATGCGTTTTAGCGAGTAAAGAAATTTTGCTAAGAAAAATTCAAACTCGGGATTTAGAGCAAAGCCTTACAGGAGTCAGGATACCTTTTGTAACAGTATGCTTTCAAAATAACCCATGCTTCAGTTAGGACTTTTGAAGGGTTGTAACGTGGCTTGGTTCACGGTTTAAGAAACAAAGGATAAGGGCTCAAATGTATTTGTACCCACCCGTTCTTCGTGATGTTCTTCAATCCTAAACTCAGTTAATTGTGTGTCGAACTCCAAATGAGTCTGGAACGACATTTTTGGTGATGGCTCACACAAGTTGAATTTGTTGGAAGGCAGTCATTTTTGCAACATTTTTCATGTTGTTGAGGATTTGTAGCGACCTCGTTCTTTTGATTTGTTATCCCTAACTTTTGCCTGACTGTTCCTGTTTTCGAGATTACAGTCAGCGGGATGCCCCAAATTTCTTAAGCCTCCTTTGTAGGTTTTGGCTTAGTGGGCTTTTCTTTTTTGAGAGATAATGACTGCCTATGAGATAAAGAACCATCATTGTCTTTTGGTTCCAAAGGAATGTTTTTGATATCGTTCGTTGTATTACGAACTGAGAGTTTGCGACTTCAATGCGCATCTCTTTTTTTTTTGAATTAACTGAGAGACTACCCTGCCCCAGGTTTAAATCAAAGGTTTCAATTTGTGTTTAAAACAGAAAACTTATACTTCTTTAGCTCGAAGGGGTTGACTAGGGATTATCTTCCTTATAACTCCAGTGTTTAGGATTTGAAAGAAACGCCTGTACATCGTCAGCAAGGTCTGTCCAAAAGCATACTGTATGAGATTATGGCATTGTTTCGTCATCCTCCCTCTAAAGGCTTGTAACTTTTAGCAAGAGTTGAAAGTCATAAAGAGAGCATAATTATAGTGAAAACGAATGGATGAATTCAAGACAAACACATGCAATGCATTAATGAAACAAAGTTTGACATTAACAGATAATTGTTTGAATAACAAAAGAGATTACAACTCGAAAATTCAAATGAAACAAAGATGCTCTCAATGATTCGTCAAAGGAGCAGTGATTATGCTAGAGTCTCCGGAGGGTCGAACTCGAGGCATCAATCATGTCTTGGACCTTGTTCTTCAGAGCCCAACAGTTGTTTGTGTCATGCCCTGGGCTATCAGAGTGGTATGCACACCTTTCATTGGGATGATAGGTAGGAGCGGAAGTATTTGGGTTTCGGGGAGGAGCCTTTAATGTAATCAGCTCTGCCTTCAACATGTGTTGTAGCGCTTGAGTCAGTGACATGTTGATCTTAGTGAATTGTCTTTTAGGCGCGACCTCCTTACACTAATGCCCCTGTTGACGCCAGTGAGGTTGTTGTTGGGCTTGTGACCCTGAAGCAAGTTGAGGAGCTTTTCCCTTGTCTTCTTGGTTCGAAGGAGGTTGAGTGATGACTTGATCTTCAACCTTAGATGTTTGCCCCATTTGGTTACATCCATCTTGACGAAGCTTGCTGATGAGAACCCTCAGCTCCTCTTGTCCTTGTGCCAGATTTTGGATAAGAGCCATCTGGCTCACCAACTGTCCCTTCATTATGGCTATCTCAGTTTGTAGCCTTTCTAACTAGTCATCTTTTTTTCCATCAGGATTTCCCATGATCATGCCCTTGGCGAGGAGCGCCTTGACCTCTTCTTGTCCCTTGGATAGGTTAAAGAACATCTCTTGAAGTTGAGCGTTTTGAGCCTGGATGTCCTTGATAGTCTGCTCTAGAGCCATCTCTACTGAAATAAACAGTAGGAAGATAAGGTGACCTGTGTGGGAGAAACCTGTCATGATATGATGCATGATATGTGGATGCATGTTTTCAAGGATCTCGCGGGGTAAACACAAGAAAAATGTTAGAGGTTGAATTTTGATCAACATCTTTGATTGGAGAACTTTGTGTCAGTGGATGTCTTTCCACGAGAATCAAGCTCACCATGTCAAGTGGGTCATAGCCCCCGATTCAAGTTGTTGTACTTGATCTTTGACGGTGTTTGTTTAGAGGAAAATGAAACCTCTTGCCCTTTGGTAGACGTCTGGTTCAACGTGACCCTGCATCAAAAGACCCTCGAGATCCTTGAAATGGTTATTGAAAATGCTATGGTATGATGTTATGATGTTATGTACATGTATGCAGAAGTAAGCAAGTGTATATACAGGTAATCATATTCACACAAAGCAGACAAGTCCTTAGGTTTAGGCTTGCATGGGGTTTGTAGGTAAGTACCCTCTTGAAGTTAGTTGGCTCAACCTGTCCTAAAATAGAAACCGGGTTCTAAGGAGCTCAATATCATTGGATTATTTTCTATGTTTATTGTTTTGGTTTAGCCACTTAACTGGCGACCAAAATATTCCAAGAAAATAATCCTCAATGAGTGTAGTATCGAGTATCTACCAACTTCGGACTGCACCAAAGTCGGTCATCTCACTACCCCTAAAAAGGCCAAGATGGTCAAGTAAGGTTCTAAGAGTTCGTTAGTGCTTCATGACATCGCTCAGCAGCCCCGTATTCTCCTTGACTACTCAAGGGCTACCGGTACCCACAAATATGTCACACTAACATAGCTACTGCTTCAACCATGTCGGTATACCCCGCACAGTTCCCTCACAGTTTATTGCTATTTACCTAAAAAGGTGCCCCCAAATCCAGGTGTAGGATTTACAACAAACCCAAACAAGGAACCCAAAAAGTAAGGCAATCAAAGCAATCAAAGCAAGCATGTAAAGGTGATCTAAAACCCTAAGGTAACCCCAATTTTAGAAGAATCCCCAGCAGAGTCTCCATTTCTGTGATACGGTGGGAGAACTGACTTGGGATTTGCGTTTGTGTTCGCAAATGTTTCGGTTTAGCAAGAGTCGCCACCGACTTTTTATTTTATCCAATGGAAAGGTCAAAAAGCACAGGAAAGACCTTTGAGATGTTTTCGTGGGTTCGGGGGGTAGATTATAGAAAGGGAAGGTATTAGCACCCTTTCTATCCATGGTTATCCATGGGATCTTAGTTACTTGTTTTAGATCACTTGCCTTTGTTTTTCAATTGCTTTGAAATGGTGTTTTGTGAGTGTGGTTTTGAAAATGTTTGGAAAAAGATGCCTTGTCTAGGCAACCTTTGTAACAATTCGTTTTGAATGTTTTACAAAGGTGTTTGTCTTTTTGAAAAGATGTTTCAATGTTTTTGAAAGTTGTTTGGAAGTTGTGTTGTGGTGTGTGTTTGAAAAAATGGCAAGGATGTTTTGCAAGTTTGATCAAGTAACTAAGAGCTATCTACCATATTTTACTCAAAGATCTTTCTTATGCTTTTTAACCCTTTTAACAATGTTGTTTCACCATTGTATTTGGTGAACAACCTTGCGTTAGGATGTTGAACGGGACGGGCATGGGACATTTGTATAGTCATAGAAGGCAACATATGGGACGTTTTAGCAATGTCATTTTAGGGACTAGATCGTTTACCGAAGGCAACATCGAGGGTCATCGAGGGACTACGATCTTTTATCGAGGGTCTTTGCTAAAACGCCCATGCTCGAGGGACATGACTATTTTCCGAGGCAACAAGTGAGATTACCCTAAGGGTGCATGTGTGCAAAGTGTGTTTTATTGCATGCATTTGTCTTTGGTTTTTAGATTGTCTACTTGTTGGTTTTGTCTTGCCATACATATCCTATTTACTAGCATTTGTACAAAAGCAATAAAAATGCAAGAAATAAATACTACACTATTACAACCATATTGAAAGGCAAGAAAATGTAAAGGAAAGAAAATAAGAAAATAAAAAAAAAAACAAAGAAAATGAGCTTTTCGACCCAGGCAGCAGCATCCTTCGATTTGGGCCTGGAGCAGCCTTCGATTTGCATTCTGTTGGCCTCCTTCGATTGGGGCTGGCAACAACAAAGTCACGTCTTTCGATTGGGCCTTGGCAGGGGCGAGGCCCTGTCCTTCGATTGGGCGAAGGCAGCAGCAAGTTGTATCCTTCGACTGGGGCCTCGAAGTCAGTGAGGGAATGCCTTTCGATTAGGGGCTGGAAGTCAGTGAAGGCATGCTTTTCGTTTAGGCCTAGAAGTCAACATGGTTTTCCTCTGTTTGTATCTTTCGTTTGACCTGGAGAAAGAGGATAGAAGCCAGAAGCTTCGTTCCCTATTTCTTGTTTCTTGTTTCTTTCATTTCAAGCATTAAATGACAACATGGCCTGAGACCATGCTAGTATTTATCTTTCAAACAGTTTAATAACTAAAGCTAGTTCAGGAAACCAACAAGCAAAAACGAAAGGGTTTAGCTCTGAAAACATGTTAAAAGAGTGGAAACGAAAAGAGCAGTAATATGTACATGTTTCAAACAAACGTAAAGATTATTTACATGTTATGTCATGAAACGAAAAGTTCAAAGGTAAGAATAACTTACCTTACTTCAGGACTTGAATGGATGTGGGACCTTGAGTGGAGGTCCAAGGTTCTGGATTTGACAGAGGGGGCCAACAGCTGTGCTTAGACTGCTGGGTTTGAAGGAAGGAAAGAAACAAGTCTTGTGTTTCTTTCCAAACTGGATTCGAAGGATACTGAAGAGTATTTGTTCTTCAGAATCGAAGGAAGCAAGTGTTTGGGATTCTGGGTTTTGATTTCTCAAGTGTTGATGAACTTGAGAGTTTTTCTGTGTTTGAGAAACTTTGCAGATTCGTTCGCCTGGCCCCAAAAGTCCTCTTTGGATTTTTTGTGATTTTCTAAAGTGTTTAAGAACTTTGAGAATTTGAGTGTGTTTGAGAAAATTTGGGAGAGGTTCGTTTGGTCCAAAATCCTCTTTAGCTTTGTAAAAAATCCCTCTATTTATAGAGAAATAATGAACATGTCTTCAACAGCCAGCCTTGTAAAGAATAATAAAATAAGGGGTTACGTGACAGTACAAGTGGGGGGGCCTGTTGGCAGCAGCAGCAGTGGGGTGCAGGAGATGTGACTTATGCCTTTGACATTGCTTGTGCTCAGACTGAAATCAGATGGAAAGCTGCTTTTGTGATAAAGTACTCTCTGCTTGAAGAAAAAGTATGTAGCCTTTAACCCAGAATAGCAGTATCCAACAGACCAAGTTTGAAACCCTTGTGCAAACTTCTGACTATGTAAAGATTTGGATGCAACACAGCCTGGAAAACGAGATTTGGTCTTGAGTCAAAGGCAAGAGTGAGATCGAATCACACCTGTTCGAAGTAAGCGCTTGCCTCAGTCGAAGCTTGTGGTCGAAACAAGCTAAAGCGCAGGAAGCTATTGCCCAGTTGAAAGCTCATGCTCGAAGGAAACCTATTTTCCAATCGAAAGTCCGTGTTCGAAGGAAGCAATGTTGCCAAATTGAAGCAGGCTTGCAGGTAGCTACTTGTCCAAACCGAAACAGGTTTGTAGGCAGTACGCTTGGTGAATCGAAAAGGGTTTCCTTGCAGGGGGCATGTGTGGCCAGTAGGTCATGGCCTTCGATTGCAAGCATGCAGGCAGCAATCTTGTCCAGTCGAAGCAGGCTTGTAGGCAGCAAAATGTCCAGATTCGAAAGAGGCATACATGAGGCAAAAAGTCCAGATTCGAAAGAGGCACGCTAGTAGCCATTTTGAGCAATCGAAAGAGGCCAAGAGTCAATCGAAAGAGCTGAATCGAAAAACACTTGTTTTTATCCAAATTTGCCAAAATATTAATTTTATCTGTTGTCCCCCTTTTTGACAGTTTCCTTTTGGTATTAGAAAATCCCAATGCACTTGTTTAAGCTTGAACCTTGAGAATCCTTGTGAGAAAGGCCTTGAAAATTGAGAGGGCAAATTTTGGGGTACAACAGCTGCTACTTGTGAGCCAATCTTCAAGCTGCTGAAGAAAGATCAAGTAGTACGTTGGAACGATGAATGCCAGGCCGCTTTCAAAAGGATCAAGGAGTATCTCTAAGAGCCACCCATCCTGATGCCACCAGTTGAAGGGAGACCTTTGATCTTATACTTGACAGTGCTCGATAACTCAATAGGGTGTGTGCTGGGGCAGCATGACGAGTCTGGCCGAAAAGAGCATGCAATTTACTACCTTAGCAAAAAGTTTACCGACTGTGAGACCCGATACTCACTGCTCGAGAAAACTTGTTGCGCTTTGGCGTGGGCTGCTCGCCGACTGAGACAGTATATGCTGACTCACACTACCCTGTTGATATCGAAGATGGATCCAATCAAGTATATCTTCGAAAAGCCTGCTGTTGTACCCCAAAATTTGCCCTCCCATTTCCTCAACATTTTCTCATCACAAAACCTTTGAAGATCGAGATCCAATTAGGGTTTCCTCTGCTCAAGACTCCTCCTTGCACTGTGGACTCAAATTAGGGTTTGTGTTTGCCTAAAGATGCTTTGACCTAAAATGCCTTAGATGACTTTCATGCTTCATATTGGACTCCCAAGTTTACCTATACCAAGTTTCAAGTCTTGATTCCAAGTTTTTCCCAGTCAATTGGACAGTTGACCTAGAAATCAGCTGTATTGGGGAAAAAGTCAACTGTGGCCAATTGACAGTCAAACCTCATGAAATTTGATCCACATCAACATTATGAACTCATATGAACCATTTGATCAAGTTTGGATCACAATTCCACAAGAAATTTGATCAGATCACCAAAAGGGCAAAATGGTCATTTTTAGGGTTTTGACTGCACAAAGGCAATTTTTGACTGTTTGACCTAGCCAATGGCAAACCAAGCTCACATATGGACCCAAGGACCCCATGGAATTATCTTGACATGTTCATCAAGCTCAAAAGATCCCAAGTACACAAGATTGACAGTTGAATTTCCCAGTCAATTGATCAATTTTGACTGTATACTGAAAAGTCAAACTTTGACTTTTTGGTCAAAATCAAGAGTCAAGATTCATTTTTCATCAAAACATGCCAAATTATGAAACTTGTTCACCAAGAAATCACAAAATGCAAATTAGGGTTTGAAAATGGAATTTTTCATAACTTAGAATTTTTCTAAGTTATGGAAAACCCTAATTTTTTCCCAACTTTGCCCCATCTTTTCACCATGATCCATTTGGATTCAAACAAAAGTCAAAACATGAAAGTTGTAGCTTGTTGCAAAATCTACAACTTTGATTCACAAAGTTTTCTCATTTGAAGCTTGTATCTCAAGTTATGATTTTTTGAATAAGGGCACTAAACCATCTTTTAACTTAGTGAAATTTGACCTATTTTGACAAGGTTTTCTACCCTATTTCAAGGCCACTTTTCATACCCTTCCACTTGGAATTTCAAATTGCATTTCAAAGATGGATTGTAGTACACATTCCAAGCTTTCCAAAATGTCCAAGAACTCATCAAACAACCTCATAACTTGAGAGATTCGAATTTCACAAGTTGGCAAAAATTCACTTTTGTTCTTCATCAAAGCATGTTCATAAACTTGGCAAATTTGAACTCAGCATAGTTTGTGCTACTTTGCAGGTCCTTAAACCACATTACACTCCTTAATTTAATGCTTGCTCATTGTGTCTAAGTGTTGTTCCATGAATTCAAGCATTATACACAAGATTGATCCATTTTTGGATAAAGTGAACTTTCCATTTTTACAAAAGTTTGCTTTATGTCAATTGGTAAATCAAACAAGTACAAAGAAGATCTGCTTAGCACAAGATTATGGGCATAACACACTGATCAAGAGGAGTTGATGCAGCACATTAGGGGGTCCTATACTGACCTAGAACACCAATTTGCTTTTGTTGCTTAGAAAAGAAGAAAAGTCCATAACTTGTGAGAACTTGAATCTCAGCTTACAAACACAGCACACAATATATCAAACACATTCCATAGACCACATTAAAGCTTTTGCTCGAGCCATTTGCCTTCCAAGCACCCTCCATCTCAAAATCACCTCAAAACTGCACAAACAGAGCAAGCTCTGCAGTTTGAGTGCTATCTCTCAATCCCTTCGAGCATTCTTGTCCAAACTTGTTCCTCTACCTTCCTCACAACATATGCAAGCTAACCCTGTCCTTAAACCTGACCTGTAACACCTCCAAGCCCCTTCACCATTTTTAAATTTCTGTTTTGCAGTTGGAGTTCACTAGCTCGATTCAGGGAGTTTCAAGATAAAGTAGGACTTGGAAAAGCATCCTTACACTTCAAGGAAGCTATACAAGTCATCATTTCACTCTGAAACATCCTCCATTGCCAAGCTCGATTCCAACTGAACAGGTATATTCATGGAGTTCTATCTCTCTTATTAGGCATTGTTAGCTTTAGGTTTTTGAAGAAAACATGTCACAATCATAGCCCTGAACATGCTCATATGTTTAGATTTCATTTATATTTCGTGTGCTTAGAGAATTTTATGTCTGAACATGGTTAAAAAATTAGGTCAGGATTTGGGAGAGAAGAAATTCTCTCTCATTTCTGAGAGTTAGCTTGACTTCTTTATATGTCTAGAACCGTGGTTTCAAGCTCTACAGGTTTCATGTTGGAAGATTTGGCAAAAGATCAAGGAATGAGGAGTTAGAAAACGCGTGTTTTTGAACAAAGAAGTGTTCTGAGGTTGAAGATGAAGCTACATGGGCTGGGCCTGTGTGGTTTCTTCTTTTTGCACCATATTTCCATTTTCTCACCCCCCTGAGCCCATTTGTTTATTTTTCAACATTTTTGACTTTTTCTTTTTGGGTTGACTTTATTTATTTTTTCTCATGCCATTAAAATTTTAAAAAATATTTTTTCCATCATTTTTGTATTTATTGCATATTTATGTGATTTATTCCTTTGTTTATACCTAAATACATATATATATTATTATCTAGGAAAAATAGAAAAAAATATGTAGAAGCACTTCTATTTACATTTTTATTTTATATTATCCTCTGAAAATATTCCACATAAAAAATACTATTTTCCAAAAAAATTAATTATTATTATTATTTGTATATAATACATATTTAAGAAAATATAAATATACATACTTATATATATTAATATACTTAGAGTAAAAATACTAAAATATATATATATTATTATTATCAATATTTAATACAAAAATACTTTTTTTCACAAAATACTTCATTTATTTTATTTTTGTACATAATAAATGAATAGTAGAATTAAATTAGATAATAATACTCTTTATATAAAAATTAGGGTTTCTTACCCTAAGTTTCAAAATACTAAAAATAAATACATTTTTATTTCCTTTTCCTTTTACATAAATATTTTCTCATACACATAAAAAACTTTCTCTTTTTTTACATTTTTACATATTCATTTTTATTTACATTTAAATTATGCAATTTATTTACTATGCAAATATCCAATTGTTGTAATAATCTAGATTTAAATTCTTGTCTATATCCCCATTTGAACATTTGTACCCCCCTTCCCATATTTGGTTGTGTAATAGTTTAGTAATTTTAATTTCGCACTTTATTGTTTTCTAAATAATGACATGCTAGAATTAGGGTTTGAATGCGAAAAAACGATAAAAAATAGTTTGACCTAATACAAGACAAGCAAGCATGAAAATGGACACACAAATCACACTTGCACCCCCTAGGGTATTCCACTTGTTGCCTTCAAATAAATGGGCCATATTGTATGTTGAACATCTTTGGGCAAAGCAAACAGTTTGAATGATCATAGTCCCTCGATAAAACTTTTCAAAACAAACAAAACAAATGATCAAGTCCCTTAGAGAAATTGCCCAAAGACATTTAACGTTGTTACAACTATGGTCTAAACGATGACCCGCGCCTGTCCCTTTTCACATCCTAACACAAGGTTGCCCACCAAATACAATGGTGGTGCAAACTTGTTAAAAGGGTTAAAGTATAGCAATAATCTTTTTGAGAAATTTAGGAGTAGATAACCTCTTAGTTACTTGAACCAACTTGCAAAAAACAAAACACTTGCCTATTTTTCAAACCATACTTCACTACACTTTCCAAACAACTTTCAAAAACAAATGAAAACCTTTTCAAAAGACATACATCTTTGTATACATCCCCACATGGATCATTGCAAAGGTTGCCACCACATTGGCCTCTTTTCAAAACATTTTCAAAACCCACACACTCAAGCACCATTTAAAACAATTGAAAACAAAAGGCAAGTGATTTAAGCAAGTAACTAAGAGCCCATGGATAACCATGGATAGAAAGGGTGCTAATACCTTCCCTTTCTATAATCTACTCCCCGAACCCAAGAAAACATCTCAAAAGGTTTTTGCTGTGCTTTTTAACCTTTCCTTAGGATAAAATAAAAAGTCGGTGGCGACTCTTGCTAACCGCAACATTTGCGAATACAAACGCAAACCTCAAGTCAGTTCTCCCACCGTATCACAGAACTGGCGACTCTGCTGGGGAATATTTTTAAAGTGGAGTAACCTTAGGGTTTAGATCACCTTTGTTTTCAATTGCTTGCTTTGTTTGCTTTTACATATTGTGGGCTTTGTATCGGAGTTTTATGGATCCTAACCCGGATCTGGGAAATACCCTTTTTAGGTAGCATAATCTGTGAGGGACCTGTCCGGCGTAGACCGACATGGGTGAAGCAGTGGCTACGTTGGTGTGGCATCTTAGTCTGTACCTATATCCCTTGTGTTGTAACGGGGAGAATATAGGTCTTCTAAGGGGTCATTAAACACCAACCAACCTTAGAACCCTAAATTAACCAACTTGGCTATTAGGACAGTAGCAGTATGCTACACTCATTGAGGCTAAACTCTCGAGATGGTTCTGGCCGCGAGAAAAGATTGCGATGCTGGAGTTATGACCGATTGAGGGTAGCCAATGATTTGAGATCCTCTAGAACCCGGTTACTTTTGATAGGACAGGTTTTAACCAACAAAACCAAAAGAGGGTAATACCTGAAACTCATGCTGGCCTGAAACCTAAGGGTGTCTTGTGTGACTTGTGTGCTTTATCTGCCTATGTGAATACTTGTGATGTGCTTCATCATAGCATCATACCATCATACCATTGCATGCAAAGCTAACCCATTTCAAAGACAAAAAGGTTTCATCTTTGCTCTGTTTTGTAGGACATCATGATGCCCGTGCGTAGAAATACTGTCCGGCTCAACTTTGTTCAACCACCAGTTTTACTCAAAGATCTGGTTGAAAGAATTCCAAACACTACCTCCTTCATCAACAGACATGGTTCCCTCCTTGGCTTGATCACTGCAAAATGGGACCAACAACTGATAAGTGTTCTGACCCAGTTTTATGACCCTCTGCATCATTGTTTCACCTTTCAAGACTTCCAGCTGGTTCCTACCCTGGAAGAGTTCTCTTACTTGCTTGGGATTCCTGTTTTGGAACAAACTCCTTTCACTGGTTTGGAAAAGACTCCTAGGCCTGAAGAGATTGCTGCAATTCTCCCCTTGACCAAAGAAGAGGTATTGTCCAACTGGGAAACTAGAAATGGGATCAAGGGCTTTTTGGTCAAATTTCTGGTTGGCAAGGCTAATGATTTCTGGAATGACTTGGACTTCAAAGCATATGAAGATGTTCTGGCTCTTTTGATCTATGGTCTGGTATTGTTTCCCAACCCTGACACTTTCATCAGTATCCATGTCATAAGAATCTTCATGTCTCGAAATCCGGTACCCACTCTCTTGGGTGACATTCTACAACAACTCCATGCTCGTACTGCTCGAAAACGGGGAACTCCGTGGTGTTGTGCTCCTTTGCTGGTAAGGTGGTTTATTTCGCACCTTCCTAAGTCCGTGCTGAAGAATGAAGAAGGAAAAGGTTGGGCTCGAAGGTTAATGTCTCTCACAGATAAGGACATCACTTGGACTCTCAGAGGCTTGGATGAGGTAGCTGTTATCGACCGTTGCGGAGAATACCCTAATGTCCCGTTGATTGGTATCCAAGGAGGAATCTCTTACAATCCGTGTTTAGCTCTCCGTCAGTTCGGAAGAGCCAGAGGAGATGGGCCCCATGAAATGCTGGTTCCTCACTTCCATTTTGAGTTTCAGGCAGGCAGTGACAAACTACGACAGGGATTCATTAGAGCTTGGGACAGAATCCACAAAGCTGACCCACATGAGCTAGGACCAAAAACTTCTTTACCATTGGAGCCCTATTGCAAATGGGTCCGCATCCGTGCTCAGAGGCTAGGTATGCCATACGAAGCCGTCAGACCAATCATCCTTGAGACTCCCGATGAAGATGGGGTTCCTTCAACTGTCCTCCCTCCTCAGATACCTACTGATTTTGACACCATGAAGAGATCTTGGGCACAGCTAAAGGAAGAACGGGATTTCTATCGGGAGAAGTTCAACGAGCAGGAAAGGAAGGTCCAAAGGCTGACTAAGCAATTGGAGGAAGAACGTGTCCTGAACAACTACATCAGCACTGAGAGGAGAAGGCCATGGGAGCATTGATGAGCTTTGATTATTCCCTTTTGTAGTTTTATTTCCTTTTCCGTATTTTTCATTCCTGTAATGCCTAAGGGCGAATTGTTGAACAATTGAAAAATTTTAATCTAATGAAGTGTGTTTCCCTTTTTTTTGTCTACAAAGTTGAATCTTATTTGTCTTTGAAAACATAAAACATACGCATTCCATTACACCATATGCATAGCAGGTACCCTATTTCACAGGTTGCTTAATTTTCTTCGCTGTTTATGTGAACAGTCATCATGAATTCGGAGTCATCCAGTGAACAAGCAATCAAGGCCCTCCAGGCCCAAAGTGCACAGTTTCAAGAAATGGTCTTAAGCCTAGCCCAGGGACAGCAAGAGTTGAAGACTCTACTCTTGAAGAAGAAGAAGAAAAAGAGGACGGCAATGTTCAACGCCGGACGCAGATTTGGGAACACTCTCCACAATGAAGCTGATCCAACCACTTCTTCTGCTGAGAAAGACAGTCCCCAAGGGGGAGAAGCTCCTAGTCCCGCAGTCTCCGACAACGAGACGGACTATAACGAGGAACAATACCCGCCTGCTGCTGACAGATATAAACAATTGGAGGACCGTTTGAGCGCTATGGAAATTCAGAACGTGCCGGGACTGGATTTCGGGGATTTGGGATTATCTTCTGGAGTAGTAATTCCACACAAGTTTAAGGCGCCTGCCTTCGCCAAGTATGATGGGGTCTCCTGCCCAAAGCTGCATCTGAGGTCGTATGTAAGGAAACTCCAACCTTACACGGCAGATAAGAACCTCTGGATTCACTTCTTCCAGGACAGCCTCTCGGGGTCTCAGCTTGAATGGTTCTACCAATTAGACGGAGCTAGCATACGGCACTGGGAGGATTTGGCGACTGCTTTCTACAGACAATACCAATATAATTCTGATCTCGCTCCTACGCGTACCCAACTTCAGGGTATGTCTCTAGGGACGGGTGAAGGATTCAAAGAGTACGCTCAAAAATGGAGAGATTTGGCTGGCAGGGTGCAGCCTCCATTAACTGATCGAGAGCTGGTTGATATGTTTCTGGGAACGTTGTCTGGTCCGTTTTTCAATCATTTGGTTGGTAACTCCTCCGCTGGGTTCACAGATTTGATATTAACGGGAGAGAGAATTGAAGCTGGCATCAGGTCAGGCAAGATACAGAAGGCTGCCTCTACAAGTGCTGAGAAGAGGCCGTTTAAGAAAGAAGCAAGCGCCGTCTATGGCCCTAGGAGACAAGTCAAGCCCGAAGGTCGCCAAGCCGTTAATGCTTTGGTCATCTCTAAACCTGTTGCTGCTCCTCAGCAGTACAATCAGCAAAGAAGTGAAAGGCCCAAGAGGCAGTATACCCGATTGAGCATGACATTATCTCAAATTTTACCCCAACTGTTATCCACCAACCTGGTGACCCTCAAAGAAGCTCCTAAGGTCGTCAACACTGCGTCCCCCAAATACAACCCGAATGCCCGGTGTGCTTATCATTCTGATAGTCCCGGGCACACTACTGATGATTGTTGGGCCTTGAGAAACAGAGTACAAGATCTAATTGACGCAAAAGAAATTCAGTTTGAAGCGCCGGAAAGACCGAATGTTGTAACGGCTCCTATGCCCCAGCATAGGGTGAATGCCATTGAGGAAGAAGTGTATGCTGTTTCGTTAGATGAAGTTGTTACCCCTTTGAAGACTGTTAAGAAGAACCTACTGCGGGCCGGTTTATTTCCGGGTTGCGGCGAAGGTTGCCCATTCTGTGCTATTTCCCTATCCGATTGTCCCTTGCTAAGGTTAGGCATCCAAGGCCTAATGGATAGCAAGGAGATTTTATTCAAAAAGACTGCTGTTCAATTGGTTCCAATAAAAGAAGTTTCCGTGATTACCATCTTCAAAAATCCAATCAAGGCTCCCCCAAAGAAGCCTATTCAAATCTTGACAGTTGCGCCTGTGATCATTACTGTTCCAGGACCCCTCTCCTACGTGTCTGATAAGGCTGTCCCCTGGCATTATGGGGCAGACGTATATGTAAATGGAATCAAGCAAGAATTTGATGCTAGTGCCAGTATTTGCGACATCACCGGTCCAGCTAAAGTCACCCGCAGTGGCAGGCTCTTCTCGCCTGACATTGCGCCTCCCGCTATTCGAAAACCCCTCCTCATAAAACCTGCAAGTTTACCAAGTCCTGTTGCTGATCAAATTGTGTCCCCTGCTGCCGAGTCATCAAATGCTCGGGGCAAAGGGATTGAAGAAGAGCCTGCCCGGATGGAGGCACCAATACCCATGAATGCTGAGGCCTCCCGACAAGAAATGGAGGAGATTCTGAAAATAATAAAGAAAAGTGATTTTAATGTTGTCGAACAGTTAGGGCATACACCCTCCAAGATCTCCCTGCTTTCCTTATTACTATGTTCCGAGGCCCATGCAAAAGCCTTGATCTCATTTCTCAAGACGGCCCATGTGCCGCAGGAGACGTCTGCAGTTCAGTTCACTGACTGCATAGCAAATTTGACGGCGGACAACGGCTTGGGCTTTTCAGATGCTGACCTAACCGCAAAAGGGAGAAACCATAATGATGCCCTGCATGTCTCTATTGAATGCAGGGGCACTACTCTGGCACATGTATTGGTGGACACTGGTTCTTCCTTGAATGTTCTTCCGAAAAAGGCTTTGGATCGTCTGGATTATGAAGGCCTGGAGTTGAAACCCAGCAATATCATCGTCAGAGCCTTTGACGGTTCCAAGAGGATGGTTCATGGAGAGGTTAACATCCCTATTCGTGTGGGCTCTCAAGTGTTTGACTCTACCTTTTACGTGATGGATATACGTCCATCGTACTCCTGTCTGTTGGGTAGACCTTGGATCCACAAAGCTGGGGCAGTGACCTCCACCTTACACCAAAAACTGAAGTATCCCGTCAGGGGGAAAATTGTCACTGTGCAAGGAGAAGAGGAGTATATGGTGAGCCATTTGAATTCCTTCAGGTACATCGAGATGGACGGAGAATTTATTGAAACTCCCTTCCAACATTTCGAAGAGGTACATCCAATTTCAGCAGCTGCGGAGACAATGGCCGAAGAGAATGATTCCTTGAAGATGGTTTCCCTAAGGGATGCCCGGGCTGTGGTTCAGAAAGGCAATGGTGCACACTGGGGTCAGCTTCCTGACTTCACTCAGAAGAACGACAAGTTTGGGCTAGGCTTTACTGCAGAGGCTCAGAAGGCGGTGCGCAAAGAGAAGATTGGAAAGGCTCCGGTGTTTATTTCCAGCTCAAGGGTGAATGCTATTGAGGAGGATGTGGAGGAAGCTGAGTTTAATAATTGGATCTACCCAACTGCCGGCGACGGACCAAACAACTGGACAGCAAAGGACTTTACCCCTATCACATTTGTCACGCAGTAATTGATTTCTTTTGATTTCCAAATTTGTAACAAACAATATGTTAAAACTCTGTTGGCTCGATGTCCTGCCCGGGGCATCGTAGCTCCATTTGTGAGGGCTTTTTGTATGACATTTTCATATATCATCAATCAAAACATTGGACGTTTGTTGCATTTCAAATCTTGTGCTCCTTTTCTTTCTGTGTTATATATATTGCAAAACAGCTATATTTACACACACTCACTTATACAGGTTTCAATCCACTCTGGATCTCACTGGCAACAGCTCTGCTACCGCCAGTTATGACTTCGAAAATCCGATCAACTTGGCCGAAGACGAAGGTGAAGATGATTGCGAAGTGCCTGGTGAACTCGCAAGACTGCTACTACAGGAAGAGAGGGCTATTCAACCACATGAAGAGCCTGTGGAAACAATTAACCTGGGTACTGAGACAGATAGGAAAGAGGTCAAAATTGGTGCCAATCTAGAGCTCAGCGTGAAGCAACGATTGATCCAGATGCTACAAGACTACATGGAGATCTTTGCCTGGTCTTATGAAGATATGCCTGGTTTGGATGCCGACATTGTAGTTCACCATTTGCCAACCAAGGAAGATTGCCCTCCAGTAAAGCAAAAAGTTCGACGAATGCGTCCAGAGATGTCTGAGAAGATTAAAGCTGAGGTGATGAAACAGTTTGATGCGGGTTTCCTTGCAGTAACTTCTTACCCTCAGTGGGTTGCCAATGTTGTGCCAGTGCCGAAGAAGGACGGCAAGGTCAGAATGTGTGTTGACTACAGGGATCTGAACAGGGCCAGCCCCAAGGATGACTTCCCCCTACCTCACATTGATGTCCTTGTTGACAATACAGCTCAACACAAGGTGTTCTCCTTCATGGATGGCTTCTCAGGGTATAATCAGATCAAGATGGCTCCTGAAGATATGGAGAAGACTACATTTGTAACCCAGTGGGGCACCTTCTGTTATAAGGTCATGCCATTCGGATTAAAAAATGCTGGGGCAACCTATCAGCGTGCCATGGTTGCTTTATTTCATGATATGATCCATCATGAGATTGAAGTATACGTTGATGACATGATTGCAAGGTCTCAAACTGAGGAGGAACACCTTGACCATCTGAGGAAGTTGTTTGACCGACTCAAGTTGTACAAGCTGAGATTGAATCCCAACAAATGCACCTTCGGGGTGAGGTCCGGAAAATTGCTAGGTTTCATTGTAAGTGATAAAGGTATCCAGGTGGACCCTGCCAAGGTAAAAGCCATACAAGAGATGCCGACCCCAAAAACAGAGAAAGAAGTCAGAGGTTTCCTAGGACGACTGAATTACATTGCCCGATTCATCTCACATCTGACTGCTACTTGTGAGCCAATCTTCAAATTACTGAAGAAAGATCAAGTGGTATGCTGGAATGATGAATGTCAGGCCGCCTTTGAAAGAATAAAGGAATACCTCCAAGAGCCACCCATTCTTATGCCACCAGTGGAAGGAAGACCTCTGATACTATACTTGACAGTGCTTGATAATTCAATGGGGTGTGTGCTGGGGCAGCATGACGAGTCTGGCCGAAAAGAGCACGCTATTTATTACTTGAGCAAAAAGTTTACCGACTGTGAGTCTCGTTACTCACTGCTTGAGAAAACTTGCTGCGCTCTTGTATGGGCTGCTCGCCGGCTGAGACAGTATATGCTGACTCACACTACTTTATTGATTTCAAAGATGGATCCCATCAAGTACATATTTGAGAAGCCCGCTCTGTCTGGGAGGATAGCGAGATGGCAAATGATCTTAACAGAATATGACATCCAGTATACAACTCAGAAAGCAATTAAGGGGAGTGTACTGGCTGATCATTTGGCACACCAACCCGTGGACGATTATCAATCATTGAACTTTGATTTTCCGGACGAAGACATCATGGTGGTAACTGACTGTGAAGTACCTGGACCGGACGAAGGACCTGAGGAAGGATCCCGATGGTCTATGCATTTTGACGGAGCCTCCAATGCTTTGGGTAACGGCGTCGGTGCTGTAATCATGTCTCCCAAGGGGACCCATACTCCACTCACCGCCCGATTATGTTTCAGCTGCACCAACAACATGGCAGAATATGAGGCATGCATCATGGGTTTACAAGCTGCAATCGACCTGAGGATCAAGTTTCTAAGTGTCTTCGGAGATTCCGCTCTCGTGATCAATCAGATCAAAGGCGAGTGGGATACGAAACACCCGAATCTCATTCCTTACAAGGAGTATGTATCGACCCTGCTCCCCCACTTTGAAGAGATAACTTTTGAACATTTCCCCAGAGAGGAAAATCAGCTAGCGGACGCACTAGCCACGATGTCTTCAATGTTTAAAGTTAAATGGGACAATGAGGCTCCCCAAATCCTAATCTAGAAGTTGGATGAACCGGCTTACTGCTGCGAACTCGAGGCTGAGAAGGTGGCTGAAAAACCCTGGTATCACGAGGTGAAGAGGTACTTGGAAGCCCAGGAATACCCTGAAGGTGCCTCTGTCAATGATAAGAAGTTCATGAGGAGATTTGCTGCAAAATTCTTCCTCAGCAACGGCATTCTCTACAAACGGAATCATGATTCAACTCTGTTACGTTGTGTGGATAAGGCTGAAGCAGAGAAAATTATGATGGAACTACATGAAGGTACATTTGGGACCCATTCCAGTGGACACACCATGGCTAAGAAAATCCTTCGGGCAGGATATTTCTGGTCCACGATGGAAGCCGATTGTTACCAACACTCCCGGACTTGTCATAAGTGCCAGATCTATGCTGACAAGGTGCATATCCCTCCGGTTCCTTTGAATGTCCTAACGGCACCTTGGCCTTTCGCAATGTGGGGCATCGATATGATCGGTGAGATCCGACCAACGGCATCCAATGGGCATCGCTTCATCTTGGTGGCGATCGATTACTTCACGAAATGGGTCGAGGCAGCTTCCTATGCCACAGTAACCAAGAGCGTCGTAGCACGTTTCATCCGGCATAATCTGATCTGTCGATACGGAGTCCCAGAAAGGATCATTACGGACAACGGTACCAATCTCAATAACAAAATGATCACTGAACTCTGTGAACAATTCAAGATACAGCACCACAATTCTTCCCCCTATCGGCCGAAGATGAATGGGGCTGTAGAGGCAGCCAATAAAAATATCAAGAAAATTGTGCAGAAGATGACAGTGACCTATAAAGATTGGCACGAAATGTTACCGTTCGCTCTTCATGGGTACCGCACCTCAGCAAGGACATCAACCGGGGCAACTCCTTTCTCCCTAGTCTATGGCATGGAGGCAGTCTTGCCGATTGAAATCCAGATACCCTCTCTTCGGATAATGAAGGATGCAGACTTGAATGAAGATGATTGGATCCAGACCCGACTTGATCAACTAAATCTGATTGACGAAAAAAGGCTCACTGCTATCTGTCATGGTCAAACGTATCAAAAACGGATGATCAGGGCATTTAACAAGAAAGTCAGACCGCAAGAGTATCAAGTTGGGGACCTGGTAATCAAACGCATCATCCTTCCTCAAAGTGATCCCCGGGGCAAATGGACCCCTACTTACGAAGGGCCATTTGTGGTTAAGCGTGTGTTCTCAGGAGGAGCCATGATCCTAACCACCATGGACGGTGACGACCTTTCTCACCCCGCCAATGCGGACATAGTGAAAAAATACTACGCATAAATAAAAGACCCGCTAGGTTGACATACCTAGGCAAAAATAAGGGCTTCCCGGCGAACCAAAAGGGTTCGGGCAAAAATAAGGGATGAAATAAATAAAAATCTGTACACCCGGCAAGTCGAAAACCTGAAAGGGCGGCTTGGGCAAAAAAGGGTATCCCGGTGGACTGAAAACCCGAAAGGGCGGTCCAGGCAAAAGTTAGGGATAAAAGCGTAACACTATGTCTCATTGGGTCACTTCGCACCCGGAATTCGGCATCAACTATCTGGCTCAGATTACGGCATCGACCAATCAGCTTCATCTTCGATCAGGCAGCAAAGCGATGAGACGTTCGGAGACATAAAGGCAATAGCAGAGTTGGAACCCAGTGGGATTGTTCACATAGCTGTTTTGTTTTTCAAATTGTAAATTCTATGTTGTTTGGCGATGTCCTCTTACTAGGATGTCAGTCTCTTGTACAAAAAACGCCTATTCACAGGCAAGGTTTAATCAATGAAAATTCACTTGTCCATACAAATTGCCATTGTTTTTTTTTCTTTTGTTGTTTTGTCTTGCGAAGAACGTCCAATGTTCATTTTTGATATATGCATTTGACATTAAATTGCTGATTCATAAATGTTTGCATACGAAAAAAGAGACTAATTACAAGTGACATCAGAGGCAGGGGCAATGTGAAGTTGTTTTAATGCGGTCTAGTTGCTTTGTCCACCAAGACACCAAGGTAGGTTCAACTGAAAATATGGCCAAATCATCTTAACTCCCCGCAGAGTAAAGCAAGGTTCAGCAGCACTTTCCCCAAGCAGGAGTCGATTCCCCGTCGATCCTGAAAAAGGCACAATATTCCCCGGCAGGTCTTAAAAGCTCATCCCCAGTAGATTCTGGAAGTGTATCCCCTGCAAAGTACGGACGTCTCGCCCAAGTTTTATTTAGAGTTATTTCCTCACAAGGACTTATAACTGGGTTATCCTCAGCTAAAAGCCACGGAAGACCGTTCCCGGCAAAAGTTCCTTCAATCCCCAGCGAAATCTACCTTTGGTTTTCCCAAGCAGAGTTTATCTTTGGGGTTCCCCAGCGGAGTTTATCATCATTATCCTCAGCAGAATCCATTGTTAAAGTCCTCAGCAGGCCTCTCATCAGAGCTTTGGTCAAGCATCTCTTCCGCAGAACAGCTTCCCGGTCATTCGTCAAGGATTTATTTTCCTAAGATGAAATTACACTCATAAACATTTCACATTTTCATACATCTTGCTTACATACATGATGAGACACATACAATATCAAATATTGAACATCATGACATCATGCATATCATACATCGTGACATTGCATACAGCTTACGTCTTTGCCTTTTTAGGAAAAAGGCAATCTCAAAAAGACTACTTTCAACTGTCACAATTCCAGACTCGATTCCTGTATCTAGCCAGGGCACGTCTGAAGAGTTCAAAGATTCGACTCCTGTATCCAGCCAGGGCACATCTATCAAACTACAACATTTCCAGATTCGATTCCTGTATCCAGCCAGGGCATATCTGTTGACCACATTTCCAGACTCGATTCCTGTATCTAGCCAGGGCACGTCTGCAGAGTTCAAAGATTCGACTCCTGTATCCAGCCAGGGCATATCTATTGACGACTATTTCCAGATTCGACTCCTGTATCCAGCCAGGGCACATCTGTGAGCAACCGATTGTAGATTCGATACCTGTATCCAGCCAGGGCATATCTACATAAGGAGACTGAAGATCAAACACCTGTAACAAGCCAGGAAAACATCTGTCTTTCTTAAACACACAAGTTCTCGCTAAGGAACCTCTTATGCGATCAACACTTCCAAATGGCATCTATAAGCCCATTCCCGACAAAGTTCTGTCACTTTTACAGATGGCATCTACAAAGCCCATCTCCCTATCCACCATCTCTCCAAATGGCATCTATAAGCCCATTCCCGACACCACATTGCTGATACTCCAGCATGCGAGTGCAAATTTCCGGGCACTCTAGTGTCCAATCTCCTTTTACCCTCGAGTCACGAAAGGCAAACTTGCCAATCTAACTCTTCAGGTCCAAGAAGATTGAACAGGGGCAACTGTTGTACCCCAAAATTTGCCCTCCCATTTCCTCAACATTTTCTCATCACAAAACCTTTGAAGATCGAGATCCAATTAGGGTTTCCTCTGCTCAAGACTCCTCCTTGCACTGTGGACTCAAATTAGGGTTTGTGTTTGCCTAAAGATGCTTTGACCTAAAATGCCTTAGATGACTTTCATGCTTCATATTGGACTCCCAAGTTTACCTATACCAAGTTTCAAGTCTTGATTCCAAGTTTTTCCCAGTCAATTGGACAGTTGACCTAGAAATCAGCTGTATTGGGGAAAAAGTCAACTGTGGCCAATTGACAGTCAAACCTCATGAAATTTGATCCACATCAACATTATGAACTCATATGAACCATTTGATCAAGTTTGGATCACAATTCCACAAGAAATTTGATCAGATCACCAAAAGGGCAAAATGGTCATTTTTAGGGTTTTGACTGCACAAAGGCAATTTTTGACTGTTTGACCTAGCCAATGGCAAACCAAGCTCACATATGGACCCAAGGACCCCATGGAATTATCTTGACATGTTCATCAAGCTCAAAAGATCCCAAGTACACAAGATTGACAGTTGAATTTCCCAGTCAATTGATCAATTTTGACTGTATACTGAAAAGTCAAACTTTGACTTTTTGGTCAAAATCAAGAGTCAAGATTCATTTTTCATCAAAACATGCCAAATTATGAAACTTGTTCACCAAGAAATCACAAAATGCAAATTAGGGTTTGAAAATGGAATTTTTCATAACTTAGAATTTTTCTAAGTTATGGAAAACCCTAATTTTTTCCCAACTTTGCCCCATCTTTTCACCATGATCCATTTGGATTCAAACAAAAGTCAAAACATGAAAGTTGTAGCTTGTTGCAAAATCTACAACTTTGATTCACAAAGTTTTCTCATTTGAAGCTTGTATCTCAAGTTATGATTTTTTGAATAAGGGCACTAAACCATCTTTTAACTTAGTGAAATTTGACCTATTTTGACAAGGTTTTCTACCCTATTTCAAGGCCACTTTTCATACCCTTCCACTTGGAATTTCAAATTGCATTTCAAAGATGGATTGTAGTACACATTCCAAGCTTTCCAAAATGTCCAAGAACTCATCAAACAACCTCATAACTTGAGAGATTCGAATTTCACAAGTTGGCAAAAATTCACTTTTGTTCTTCATCAAAGCATGTTCATAAACTTGGCAAATTTGAACTCAGCATAGTTTGTGCTACTTTGCAGGTCCTTAAACCACATTACACTCCTTAATTTAATGCTTGCTCATTGTGTCTAAGTGTTGTTCCATGAATTCAAGCATTATACACAAGATTGATCCATTTTTGGATAAAGTGAACTTTCCATTTTTACAAAAGTTTGCTTTATGTCAATTGGTAAATCAAACAAGTACAAAGAAGATCTGCTTAGCACAAGATTATGGGCATAACACACTGATCAAGAGGAGTTGATGCAGCACATTAGGGGGTCCTATACTGACCTAGAACACCAATTTGCTTTTGTTGCTTAGAAAAGAAGAAAAGTCCATAACTTGTGAGAACTTGAATCTCAGCTTACAAACACAGCACACAATATATCAAACACATTCCATAGACCACATTAAAGCTTTTGCTCGAGCCATTTGCCTTCCAAGCACCCTCCATCTCAAAATCACCTCAAAACTGCACAAACAGAGCAAGCTCTGCAGTTTGAGTGCTATCTCTCAATCCCTTCGAGCATTCTTGTCCAAACTTGTTCCTCTACCTTCCTCACAACATATGCAAGCTAACCCTGTCCTTAAACCTGACCTGTAACACCTCCAAGCCCCTTCACCATTTTTAAATTTCTGTTTTGCAGTTGGAGTTCACTAGCTCGATTCAGGGAGTTTCAAGATAAAGTAGGACTTGGAAAAGCATCCTTACACTTCAAGGAAGCTATACAAGTCATCATTTCACTCTGAAACATCCTCCATTGCCAAGCTCGATTCCAACTGAACAGGTATATTCATGGAGTTCTATCTCTCTTATTAGGCATTGTTAGCTTTAGGTTTTTGAAGAAAACATGTCACAATCATAGCCCTGAACATGCTCATATGTTTAGATTTCATTTATATTTCGTGTGCTTAGAGAATTTTATGTCTGAACATGGTTAAAAAATTAGGTCAGGATTTGGGAGAGAAGAAATTCTCTCTCATTTCTGAGAGTTAGCTTGACTTCTTTATATGTCTAGAACCGTGGTTTCAAGCTCTACAGGTTTCATGTTGGAAGATTTGGCAAAAGATCAAGGAATGAGGAGTTAGAAAACGCGTGTTTTTGAACAAAGAAGTGTTCTGAGGTTGAAGATGAAGCTACATGGGCTGGGCCTGTGTGGTTTCTTCTTTTTGCACCATATTTCCATTTTCTCACCCCCCTGAGCCCATTTGTTTATTTTTCAACATTTTTGACTTTTTCTTTTTGGGTTGACTTTATTTATTTTTTCTCATGCCATTAAAATTTTAAAAAATATTTTTTCCATCATTTTTGTATTTATTGCATATTTATGTGATTTATTCCTTTGTTTATACCTAAATACATATATATATTATTATCTAGGAAAAATAGAAAAAAATATGTAGAAGCACTTCTATTTACATTTTTATTTTATATTATCCTCTGAAAATATTCCACATAAAAAATACTATTTTCCAAAAAAATTAATTATTATTATTATTTGTATATAATACATATTTAAGAAAATATAAATATACATACTTATATATATTAATATACTTAGAGTAAAAATACTAAAATATATATATATTATTATTATCAATATTTAATACAAAAATACTTTTTTTCACAAAATACTTCATTTATTTTATTTTTGTACATAATAAATGAATAGTAGAATTAAATTAGATAATAATACTCTTTATATAAAAATTAGGGTTTCTTACCCTAAGTTTCAAAATACTAAAAATAAATACATTTTTATTTCCTTTTCCTTTTACATAAATATTTTCTCATACACATAAAAAACTTTCTCTTTTTTTACATTTTTACATATTCATTTTTATTTACATTTAAATTATGCAATTTATTTACTATGCAAATATCCAATTGTTGTAATAATCTAGATTTAAATTCTTGTCTATATCCCCATTTGAACATTTGTACCCCCCTTCCCATATTTGGTTGTGTAATAGTTTAGTAATTTTAATTTCGCACTTTATTGTTTTCTAAATAATGACATGCTAGAATTAGGGTTTGAATGCGAAAAAACGATAAAAAATAGTTTGACCTAATACAAGACAAGCAAGCATGAAAATGGACACACAAATCACACTTGCACCCCCTAGGGTATTCCACTTGTTGCCTTCAAATAAATGGGCCATATTGTATGTTGAACATCTTTGGGCAAAGCAAACAGTTTGAATGATCATAGTCCCTCGATAAAACTTTTCAAAACAAACAAAACAAATGATCAAGTCCCTTAGAGAAATTGCCCAAAGACATTTAACGTTGTTACAACTATGGTCTAAACGATGACCCGCGCCTGTCCCTTTTCACATCCTAACACAAGGTTGCCCACCAAATACAATGGTGGTGCAAACTTGTTAAAAGGGTTAAAGTATAGCAATAATCTTTTTGAGAAATTTAGGAGTAGATAACCTCTTAGTTACTTGAACCAACTTGCAAAAAAACAAAACACTTGCCTATTTTTCAAACCATACTTCACTACACTTTCCAAACAACTTTCAAAAACAAATGAAAACCTTTTCAAAAGACATACATCTTTGTATACATCCCCACATGGATCATTGCAAAGGTTGCCACCACATTGGCCTCTTTTCAAAACATTTTCAAAACCCACACACTCAAGCACCATTTAAAACAATTGAAAACAAAAGGCAAGTGATTTAAGCAAGTAACTAAGAGCCCATGGATAACCATGGATAGAAAGGGTGCTAATACCTTCCCTTTCTATAATCTACTCCCCGAACCCAAGAAAACATCTCAAAAGGTTTTTGCTGTGCTTTTTAACCTTTCCTTAGGATAAAATAAAAAGTCGGTGGCGACTCTTGCTAACCGCAACATTTGCGAATACAAACGCAAACCTCAAGTCAGTTCTCCCACCGTATCACACCTGCCTTGTCCAGAAGAATAGAGAGATGGCAGATGATCTTGACTGAGTATGACATCCAGTACACGACTCAAAAGGCAATCAAGGGAAGTGTATTGGCAGACCATTTGGCACATATGTCAGTGGATGATTACCAGTCTATGAACTTTGAATTTCCGGACGAGAATATCCTGTTGATAACGGATTGTGAGACACCTGGACCGGATGAAGGACCTGAGGAAGGATCCTGATGGTCTATGTACTTTGATGGAGCTTCAAACGCTTTGGGTAATGGCATTGGCGCCGTGATCATATCTCCTAAAGGCTCTTATACTCCATTCACCGCCCGACTATGTTTCAATTGCACCAACAATATGGTGGAGTATGAAGCGTGCATTATGGGTCTTCAAGCAGAAATTGACCTAAGGATTAAGTTTCTAAGTGTCTTCGGAGATTCCGCTCTCGTGATCAGTCAAATCAAAGGCGAGTGGGATACGAAACACCCAAATCTTATTCCTTATAAGGAGTATGTATTGACGTTGCTTCCCCATTTCGAGGAGATAACCTTTGAACACTTCCCTAGAGAGGAGAATCAGTCGGCGGACGCGTTGGCTACGATGTCTTCTATGTTCAAAGTCAATTGGGACAACGAGGCTCCCCGGATCATTATTGAAAGATTAGACGAACCTGCACATTGCTGTGATCTTGAGATTGAAGAGGTAACAGAAAAGCCCTGGTATCATGAAGTGAAGAGGTATCTTGAAGCTCAGGAGTACCCCGAGGATGCATCTGTTAATGATAAGAAGTTTCTGAGGAGGTCCACGGCGAAGTTCTTCATCAGCAATGACATCCTTTACAAGCGTAACCATGATTCAACTTTACTCCGTTGTGTGGATAAGAATGAAGCAGAAAGGATCATGACGGAGTTACATGAAGGTACTTTTGGAACTCACTCAAGTGGACACACCATGGCAAAGAAAATCCTTCGGGCAGGATATTATTGGTCCACAATGGAAGCCGACTGTTATCAACATTCTCGGACATGTCACAAGTGCCAAGTCTATGCTGATAAGGTGCACGTACCTCCAGTTCCTCTGAACGTCTTGACGGCACCATGGCCTTTTGCAATGTGGGACATTGATATGATCGGCAAGATCAGACCTACGACATCTAACGGGCATCGTTTCATCCTGGTAGCGATTGATTATTTACGAAATGGGTTGAAGCAGCTTCCTTTGCTATTGTAACCAAGAACATCATAGCACGGTTCATTCGGCATAATCTGATCTGTTGATACGGTGTACCAGAGAGGATCATTACGGACAATGGTACCAATCTTAACAACAAGATGATCACTGAGCTCTACAAGCAGTTCAAGATACAGCATCACAACTCTTCTCCCTACCGACCGAAGATGAATGGGGTTGTAGAAGCGGCTAATAAGAACATTAAGAAGATTGTGCAGAGGATGACAGTGACATACAAAGATTGGCATGAGATGTTACCATTTGCTCTTCATGGGTACCGTACCTCAACACGGATGTCAACAGGGGAAACACCCTACTCCTTGGTATATGGCATGGAGGCAGTCTTGCCTATCGAAGTTCAAATACCCTCTCTTCGGATCATGAAAGATGCAGGTTTAAGTGAAGATGACTGGATTCAGACCCGACTTGATCAGCTAAACCTAATCTACAAAAAGAGACTTACTGCTATTTGTCATGTGTGATCGGTGGATCTGGAACTGATTGTTTAACGCTGGTTCGCGAAATGTCGCGGAAGCAAGAGTCGCCGCCGTCTTTTATTTTCTCCAAATGGAAAGGACAAAAGCACAGAAAAATTCCTTAAAGAGATTGCTCTCGGTTCGGGAGGTAGATTATAGAAAGGGAAGGTGTTAGCACCCTTTCTATCCATGGTTATCCATGGGCTCTTAGATACTTGCTCATATGTGTTTTCAAAATTGTTTGTTTGCTTTTCAATTGTGGGTTTAAAAAAGTTTCTTTGAAAATTTCAGTTCGACTCTTGTATCGGTCCTCAAGAGTGTTTGAAAAATTGCTTTCGAAAGCTTTTTGAAAATGTGTTGGTGTGAAAAGTATTTTTTGAATTTGTTTTGAAATTAGAGCAAGTACCTACGAGAACCTACCTACCCTAAGGAATTCGTCTGTGTAAATGTCCTTTAAAGTAGTGCCATCCCACCATTGAGAGGTAGGTAGCACCACCATTGGAGGTATTCAGGTCAATTCGAGGTTCGGGACATGGTGATCACCAGAGCAATAGGAAGACACCTTAGAAGCTACCCTCATGCCAGGTTCCCGGATCATGAGGACTTACTAAGACATCCTCTACTCGACGATCACCTTTCGAGGCAAGGCAACAGTGAGGCGTACCCTAGGGGTGGTGTGTGATTTGTGTGTCGTTTTCATTTATTTTTGTCTTTTGTCAAAGTGATCTATGCATTTGTTTTTATTTTATCATTCATTCTTGCATGTCATTAATAGTTAAAAATATTGCGAGAAAAGTAAAGATCCTAAGTTATTACAAAAGGCGCGGGTCCACATCGCCAAAATTTCCAGAACCCGATTTGACAGAAAAATAAAGAAAGTAAAGAAAATAAAGTGCGAGAAATTAATTTACAAGGCCTTGGGAGAGATACATAAATATTATAGGAAAAAGAAATAAATATGCGAATTAAATAAGAATTAAAACGAGGGCGTTGGACCCTTTTGCAAAATTAAATTAAATGCTGGAATTAATTAATTAAGAGAGAAAAGAAATTGTTTTTTTTTTTTGATATTTTTTGGTTTTAATGAAAAAAGAATTAATTAAAATAATATGCTAACCCTAATTCTACAATTTTTACTTTATTATGAAAATATGTTAAAGTTTTACCATAAAATTAAACCCTAATTAATTTACATGCAATTTAATTACAAAAATAAATATTTAATATTTTAATTATTTATGAAAGAAAAATAACAAGGAATAAAAATTATCATAAACCCTAATTCTATATTTTTTTATTAATTAAGAAAACATTACCATTAAACCTAATTTAATAACTAAATTTAATTAATGAGTTTATTTACAAAAAAACATTAAAATAAAATATTTATTATATTTTTTCTCTTTTCTGATTTTTTATGTGTTTTTTATATTTATGAAAATAATAAATTAATTAAGAAAACAATAATTTAAAAGAAAATAGAAATAATAAAAAAACAAAGAAAGTGAAAAAGTTTAGCAAACCTAGGGGGGTATCTGTCCCCAAAGTGGAGGTGAAAGTCCAATAATTCTGGCCCATTACTGGAGGCCTTGTTGACCTTTCCATGCAACGTGTGGGACCTTTGACTCAGGCTTATGGTACGCTTCAGATTGTGGCCTTCTGATTAATCTCATTGGGCACGTGGATGGCCAGATGTGATGGACGCATGGTGCTCCTTTAGGCTGAATCTGCATGTAATTATTAATTGAAAAACAATATTGAAAGGGGTGAGGACCTGGGGCTCGAACCCAGGTCCTAGAGATTACCAGCCAACGCGCTTGCCATCCCTGTTGTCTTGCTTATCTGTAAGTAATATAACAAATAAATATAATAAAACAAAACGCGTTAGTGCTGTTTTTTTTCGCGCGAGATTTTGAACCAGCCAATCATTGATGGCCACGCATCCTTCTTCTTCCTTGGTTTATTTTCCTGAAAATATAACAAACATAGGCAACGGTTTTTACACCGTTCTAAAAGGGACTATTAGGGAAAATAGCGAATAGCCATTGGATGCTCATAAATTGAGCGCGAGGATAGATTCATGATCGTCTCATCGTGTTTGTTTCAGTGGTTCAAGTCTTGTGCTCCAATTTTTCCTTATTTTAAAACCCCCAATTTGAGGTTCTGAAAACCCTAAATATCGACCATGGCATCTTTGCATACAGTGCATGAAAATCCAATCAAATCATATGGTTAGCTTTAAAACACATCACTGAGTATGAATCTATAAATAAAATGCCATGAATATGCATAGAATGTAAAATACGATTATGAGAAAAAGTGAAGAAAGCTTGGCTTCTGTACAGTGATTCAAAGGGTTAGGATTGATGCTTTTGATCCAGGAAGATTGCTTGATGTCCTAGGAATGCAATGGAAAGAGTTTTGTGGCTTGAAACGACCTCTAACCCTGTTTTTAGTTTTGAGATTTTTTGATAATTTTCAAGTTTGCCAATGGTGTTTTCTGCGCAGCTTAGTGGTTTTTTTTACTAGGGTTGCATTCCATACTTATGTAAGAGTGAATTAGGTCAAAGAAAACACTCCAAATCCTTGGCATTCATGGTTTGGAAGATTTGATTTTTTAAGATCTTTTTTCAATATTTTCCATGCTATTTTGTATCAATCATGACCAATTCTCTTCAATTCTTTCCATATTTGATTATGCACGAATTTTTGAAGATATTATATGCACAAAAAGATTTGAAATAGTAGGTTAAGTATTTTTCATGTATTTAATTGATTTAAATGAATTATTATTAATAAAAATTCAAATAAATAAATAAAAAATGAAGAAAAACTTCCCTTTTGGCCAAGTGGTCGTGCACATGCCTTGGATAATGGATTGTGGAAGAAAAATAGGCCCATTAGCAATTTTAGGTCATTTGAATCAATGTTGACTTTTCAAAATATCCAAAAATTTCCCAACTTCCACAAGGCATAACTTGCTCAATTTTTAAGCTTTGCTCATGTTCTTGGACATTTTGGAAAGGTCTTTGAGTCCTATAACCAATGTCTTTGGTCCCATGTCATTTTGATTTACCAATATCAAGTTATGGCCTTTGACTTAAAGTCCCTTTTTGTTGACTTTTGAAAATGACCTATAATGTAGAAATTGATAACTTTTTGTGAGAGCATTTCTTGGACTTGAAGTATGAAGATGAGTTGTAGGAAATGTCTTTCTCTTCAAAATGAGATTTGTATGGAATTTTTCTGATAATCCATGTGAAAGTTATGCCCTGGTCAATTTACAGTTGACTTTTTCAACTGTCCAAATAAGGAAACTTTTGCATCTTGATGATTTTTGAGCCAAGCTTTGAGAATCATGATCAAGCATTGATCAAATGATGTTTGTGGCTTCAAAATGAGATGTTGACCAAAAAATTTGAACTTTTGACTGTCAAATGACCATTTTGCCCCTATAGTTGACTGTAGTGCAATTAGGGTTTTGACTGTGCAATTTTGAGCTGAAAGTCTTGAAACTTGATATGAGGATGCTTGACCATATTTATAGGCATGTGGGACTTGATTGGACCCTTGGAAACTTCATTTTCTTGATCAGAACCAAAACCCTAATTTTGACTGTTCAGGAGGCTCTTACACTGTGCAACCCTTGGGGAATCTTGAAGCATGACTTGGCAATTTCTTGAAGAATATGGGAGGGCAAATTTTGGGGTACAACAGTTGCCCCTGTTCAATCTTCTTAGACCTGAGGATGCAGATTGGCTGACGTGCCTTTCGTAATCCGAGGGTGGAAGATGATTGAACACTAGAGTGCCCAGAAATTTGCGCTCACATAGTAGCAATGTGATGGAAATGGGCTTATAGATGCCATTTAGATATTGATGAATAGGATGATGGGCTTATAGATGCCATCTGGATGTTGATCGCATAAGAGATTCCTTAGCGAGAACCTGCGTACCTGCAAAAGAAAAATGAATACCTGACATGTTGCAGGAGCTGATTTTCAGATGCTTTGGGTAGATATATCCTGACTGGTTACAGGAGCTGGATCTTCGAATTCTTCAGACGTGCCCTGGCGAGATACAGGAATCGAGTCTGGTAATGTTAGTCTTCAACAGATACACCCTGGCAAGATTCAGGTATCGGATCCTCGAACTCTTCAGACACACCCTGGCAAGATACAGGAATCGGATCTGGTAATGCTAGTCTTCAACGGATACACCCTGGCAAGATTCAGGCATCGGATCCTCGAACTCTTCAGACACACCCTGGCAAGATACAGGAATCGGATCTGGTAATGCTAGTCTTCAACGGATACACCCTGGCAAGATTCAGGCATCGGATCCTCGAACTCTTCAGACACACCCTGGCAAGATACAGGAATCGGATCTGGTAATGCTAGTCTTCAACGGATACACCCTGGCAAGATTCAGGTATCGGATCCTCGAACTCTTCAGACACACCCTGGCAAGATACAGGAATCGGATCTGGTAATGCTAGTCTTCAACGGATACACCCTGGCAAGATTCAGGCATCGGATCCTCGAACTCTTCAGACACACCCTGGCAAGATACAGGAATTGGATCTGGTAATGCTAGTCTTCAACGGATACACCCTGGCAAGATTCAGGTATCGGATCCTCGAACTCTTCAGACACACCCTGGCAAGATACAGGAATCGGATCTGGTAATGCTAGTCTTCAACGGATACACCCTGGCAAGATTCAGGCATCGGATCCTCGAACTCTTCAGACACACCCTGGCAAGATACAGGAATCGGATCTGGTAATGCTAGTCTTCAACGGATACACCCTGGCAAGATTCAGGTATCGGATCCTCGAACTCTTCAGACACACCCTGGCAAGATAGAGGAATCGGATCTGGTAATATTAGTCTTCAACGGATACACCCTGGCAAGATTCAGGCATCGGATCCTCGAACTCTTCAGACACACCCTGGCAAGATACAGGAATCAGATCTTTAGTTGCGACCGTTGATAGTAATCATTTTTGTACTGACTTTTATCCTGAAAAGACAAGCGTTAGTTGTATGCGATGTCATGTGGTATGACATGCGAGATGCTCTCTGAATACGTGAGATTGTATGTTCATTATGCGTATATGCATGCTATTATGTATGAAGATGTTTATGAATGTATTTTTCGTCTAGGAAAGTAAATCCTTGACGGGTGCCGGGGAGTCGCTCCTGGGATGATGTTGAAGAATAAATTTTGCTTCCGCCGGGGATGATAGCTGCAAGTATACCGGTAGGAGAAGATCACTCCGTTGGGGAATAAACTTGGCGAATGGAATAACTCTGCAGGGAGGAAAGTACTCTAACGATTTTGCTGGGAAATAAAACTCTGTGGGGAGAGAGATACTTTGCTGATTTGTTGATAATAACTCGCTGGGGATACCCTCGTTGTGTTGGAAGTGCTGATAGACTTCGCTAGGGATAAGAAGATTCTGTCGACGATGATCTTTCCATGGCTTTTGGCTGAGGATAACCCAGTTATATCCTGGTGAGGAAATAACTCTTTGAATAAAGCCGGGAGACGTGTTCGCGCTCTGCGATGGATAAGCTTCCAGAATCTACTGGGGATAAGCTTACTGCTTGGGGAGATAAATTCCAACTTTCCTGGGGAACTGGATTGGACTCTCCTGGGGAATTTTTGAACTGCGGGGGAAGTGATTCCTTTGAATGTTGGTATGCCGCCGGGAACAATCTTTAGACCAAGACTGCCGGGGATGCTTGTTAAGAATACATGTGCTGCTGGGGAGTGTTGAGATTTACTGGAGGATACCCAACTTCCTTAAGATTTGATAACTTTGCTCGAGGGGAGTGTACTGACTTGCTGACTTACTCTCTGGGGAATTAAGGTGTCTGGTCATGTTCTTTAGCTGAACCTACCTTGGTACCTTGGAGGATAGAACAACTAGGTTGCTCAGACAACTCTTTTATTGCCCTTGTTTCTAATGTTACTTGTAATTAATCCTTTGTTTCGTATGCAAATATTCATGAGTTAGCAATTTATTGTCAATGCATATATCACAAATTGAACCTTGGACGTTCTTCGCAAAACAAAACAGAAAAAGAAAAACAATTGGCATTTTTAACTGAAAAATATATTTGTATTGATTTTTGAATGGCCTGAAAATAGGCGTTTTATGTACAGGAGGCTGACGTCCTAGTAAGAGAACGTCGCCGAACAAAAGAGTTTATACAAATTTTGTACAAAAGAAAATAAAACAGCTGTGTGAAATGAATGATCCCACTGGGTTTCAACTCTGCTATTGCCTTTATAACTCTGAGCGTCTCATCACTTGATAACCTTGGTTGAAGGTGAAGCTGACTGATCGATGCCGTCTGAATTTGATGTAGATACCGGATTCTGGATGCAAGGTGATCCAATGAGACATAGTATTACGCTTTTATCCCTAACTTTTACCTGGACCGCCCTTTCGGGTTTTCAGTCCACCGGGATACCTATTTTTGCCCAAGCCGCCTTTTCAGGTTTTCAACTTGCCGAGTGTATAGTTTTTTTCATTTCCATCCCTTCATTTTGCCCGAACCCTTTTGGTTCGACGGGAAGCCCTAATTTTTGCCTAGGCATGTCAGCCTAGCGGGTCTTTTTTCATGCGTAGTATCTTTTTACTATGTCTGCATTGGCGGGGTGAGGAAGGTCGTCACCATCCATATTGGTTAGAATCATGGCTCCTCCTGAGAACACATGTTTAACCACAAATGGCCCTTCGAACGTAGGGGTCCATTTGCCCCTTGGATCACTCTGAGGAAGGATGATTCGCTTGATTACCAGATCCCCAACTTGATATTCCTGTGGTCTGACCCTTTTGTTAAATGCCCTGATCATTCGTTTCTGATACGTCTGACCATGGCAGATAGCAGCAAGTCTCTTTTCATCAATGAGGTTGAGCTGATCAAGTCGTGTCTGGATCCAATCATCTTCATTCAGATTTGCATCCTTCATTATCCGGAGAGAGGGTATTTGCACTTCTATCGGTAAGACTGCCTCCATACCATAAACCAGAGAGAAAGGAGTTGCCCTGGTTGACGTCCTAGCTGAGGTGCGGTACCCATGTAGAGCGAACGGTAACATCTCGTGCCAATCTTTATAAGTCACTGTCATCTTCTGCACGATTTTCTTGATGTTCTTATTTGCTGCTTCTACAGCCCCATTCATCTTCGGTCTGTAAGGAGAAGAATTGTGGTGCTGTATTTTGAACTGCTCGCAGAGCTCAGCGATCATCTTATTATTCAGATTGGTACCGTTGTCTGTAATAATTCTCTCTGGGACGCCGTACCGACAGATCAGATTATGCCGAATGAACCGTGCCACAACAGTCTTGGTTACTGTAGCATAAGAAGCTGCCTCAACCCACTTCGTGAAGTAATCAATCGCTACCAGGATGAAGCGATGCCCATTAGATTCCGTAGGTTTAATCTCACCGATCATGTCTATGCCCCACATTGCAAACGGCCAAGGCGCAGTCAGAACATTCAGGGGAACTGGAGGAACATGCACTTTGTCTGCGTAAATCTGGCACTTATGGCATGTCCTGGAATGTTGGTAACAGTCAGCTTCCATTGTGGACCAATAATACCCTGCCCGAAGGATCTTCTTTGCCATAGTATGCCCACTGGAATGTGTACCAAAGGTCCCTTCATGTAGCTCTTCCATGATCCTTTCTGCTTCAGTCTTATCCACACAACGCAGTAAGGTTGAATCATGGTTTCGCTTGTACAAGATGCCGTTGCTAAGGAAGAACTTTGCTGCGAACCTTCTCAGGAACTTCTTATCGTTGACAGATACACCTTCAGGGTATTCTTGAGCTTCCAAATATCTCTTCACCTCATGGTACCAAGGCTTCTCAGTTACCAATTCAGTCTCGAGATCACAACAGTATGCTGGTTCGTCCAGTTTCCAGATGATGATCCGGGGAGCCTCATTATCCCATTTAACTTTGAACATAGAAGCCATTGTAGCTAACGCGTCCGCCAGCTGATTCTCTTCTCTCAGAAAGTGGTCAAAGGTTATCTTCGTGAAGTGGGGGATCAAGGTCAACACACATTCTCTGTAAGGAATCAGGTTTGGATGTTTCGTATCCCACTCTCCTTTGATCTGATTGATCACGAGAGCGGAATCTCCGAAGACACTCAGAAACTTGATCCTTAAGTCTATCGCAGCTTGAAGACCCATGATGCACGCCTCATACTCCGCCATGTTGTTGGTACAGTTGAAACATAGTCGGGCAGTGAGCGGAGTATGAGTGCCTTGAGGAGATATGATTATGGCGCCGATACCGTTTCCCAAAGCGTTGGAGGCTCCGTCAAAGTGCATGGACCATCGGGATCCTTCCTCAGGTCCTTCATCCGGTCCAGGTACTTCACAATCAGTTACTATCATGATGCTTTCGTCCGAAAACTCGAAGTTCATTGATTGATAGTCATCTACGGCCTGATGTGCCAAGTGGTCTGCCAATACACTTCCCTTGATGGCTTTCTGGGTCGTGTACTGAATGTCGTATTCCGTCAAGATCATTTGCCATCTTGCTATTCTCCCAGACAGAGCAGGCTTTTCGAATATGTACTTTATAGGATCCATCTTTGAGATCAACAAGGTAGTGTGAGTCAGCATATACTGTCTCAGCCGGCGAGCAGCCCATACCAAAGCGCAGCAAGTTTTCTCAAGCAGTGAGTATCGGGTCTCACAGTCGGTAAACTTTTTGCTAAGGTAATAAATGGCATGCTCTTTTCGGCCAGACTCGTCATGCTGCCCCAGCACACACCCCATTGAGTTGTCAAGCACTGTTAGATATAGTATCAGAGGTCTCCCTTCAACCGGTGGCATAAGGATGGGTGGTTCTTGGAGATACTCTTTGATTCTGTCAAAAGCGGCCTGACATTCATCGTTCCAACGTACTACCTGATCTTTCTTCAGCAGCTTGAAGATTGGCTCACAGGTAGCAGTCAGATGTGAGATGAAGCGAGCAATGTAGTTCAGGCGTCCTAAAAAGCCTCTGACTTCCTTCTCTGTCTTAGGAACTGGCATCTCTTGAATAGCTTTAACCTTGGCAGGGTCCACTTGAATGCCCTTGTCACTTACTACGAAGCCTAGCAACTTTCCAGATCTTACCCCGAAGGTGCACTTGTTCGGGTTCAACCTCAGCTTGTACAGTTTCAACCGGTCAAACAACTTATGCAGATGATCTAGGTGTTCTTCCTCGGTCTGGGACCTTGCGATCATGTCGTCAACATACACTTCTATCTCATGATGGATCATGTCATGAAATAAAGCAACCATGGCACGTTGGTAGGTTGCCCCAGCGTTCTTTAATCCAAAAGGCATGACCTTGTAGCAGAAGGTGCCCCACTGAGTAACAAAGGTAGTTTTCTCCATGTCTTCAGGTGCCATCTTGATCTGATTGTAACCTGAAAAGCCATCCATGAAAGAGAACACCTTATGCTGAGCTGTATTATCAACAAGGACGTCAATGTGAGGTAAAGGAAAGTCATCTTTGGGGCTGGCCCTGTTTAGATCCCTGTAGTCGACACACATTCTGACCTTACCGTCCTTCTTAGGTACCGGCACCACATTAGCAACCCACTGAGGGTAAGAAGTCACTGCAAGGAACCCAGCGTCAAACTGTTTCATAACCTCGGCTTTGATCTTCTCAGACATCTCTGGGCGCATCCGACGGACCTTTTGCTTAACTGGAGGGCAATCTTCCTTAGTTGGCAAGTGATGGACCACAATATCGGTATCCAACCCGGGCATGTCTTCGTAGGACCAGGCAAAGATCTCCATATAATCATGTAGCATTTGAGTCAACCGTCGCTTCACGCTGAGCTCTAGGTTGGCACCAATCTTTACCTCTTTCCTGTCTGCCTCAGTACCCAAGTTTATTATTTCCACTGGCTCTTCATGGGGTTGAATTTCCCTCTCTTCCTGAAGTAACAGTCTTGCAAGCTCGCCAGGCACTTCGCAATCATCTTCACCTTCGTTTTCGGCTAAGTTGATCGGATTTTTGAAGTCATAACTGGCAGTAGCAGAGTCATTATCAGTGAGATCCAGAGTGGATTGAAACCTGTATGAGTGAGTGTGTGTGTGTAAATACAGCTGTTTTGAAATATATGTAAAGGAAAGAAAGACAGAAAAGGAGCATAAGATTTGTAATGCGAGAAAACGTCCAAGGTTTTCATTCATGATATATGAAATGACAATTTATGCCCTCACAAATGAAACCACGGTGCCTCGGGTAAGACACCGGGCCATAGAGTTTATTTTATTGTTTATTACAGATACCAAAAACATAGGAATTCATTACTTAGTAACAAGAGAAACAGATAGATTGTCCTTTGCACTCCAATTGTTAAGTTCACTGTCGGTTGCCGGGTAGATCCAGCTATCAAACTCAGCTTCATCCACTTCATCTTCGTCCCCAATAGCATTCACTCCATGAGCAGGTAGGGGAGCTGTCACCACATTAGGCTTCTCAGATGCCTCGAATTGTACCTCATTGGCATCAATAAGATCCTGCAGCTTGTTCCTTAATGCCCAACAGTCATCAGTGGCATGCCCCGGGCTATCGGAGTGGTAAGCACAGCGAGCATTTGGGTTGTATTTAGGAGAGGAAGTATTTGCAAACTTCGGAGCCTCTCTGACGGTTACTAAGTTGGTTGAGAGCAATTGTGGTAAGATCTGCGACAAAGTCATACTCAAACGGGTGAATTCCCTTCTGGGTCTCTCAGCCCTTGGTTGGTTAGCTTGCCGAGGAGCGGCTGCAGGCTTCGCAATCACCAATGCATTGACAGATTGGCGGCGCTCTGGTTTGTCCTGCCTTCTAGGCCCATACACCGCACTGGCCTCTTTCTTGAAGGGTTTCTTCTCAGAATTAGACGATGCACCCTTCGGAATCTTACCAGACTTCAACCCAGCCTCAATTCTCTCTCCAGTCAGAATAAGATCAGTGAATCCAGCAGAAGAATTCTCAATAAGATGGTTGAAAAATGGCCCAAATAGGGTCCCTAAGAACATGTCTACCAACTCCCGATCAGTCAACGGAGGCTGCACTCTGCCAGCCAGATCCCTCCACTTCTGAGCGTACTCCTTAAAACCTTCACTTGAACCTAACGACATACCCTGGAGTTGGGTACGTGTAGGGGCAAGGTCGGCATTATATTGATACTGCTTGTAGAAAGCAGTAGCCAACTCCTCCCAGTTACGAACCTTGGTCCCATCCAGCTGATAGAACCATTCGAGATGAGTCCCTGAAAGACTCTCCTGGAAGAAGTGGATCCACAAATTCTTATCCGCTGAGTACGGTTAGATCTTTCGAACATAGGACCTGAGATGTAACTTGGGACAAGACGCCCCGTCGTACTTAGTGAAAGATGGTGCTTTGAATTTATGAGGAATAATCACACCAGTAGACAAACCCAGATCTCCGAAATCCAGCCCAGGTACCGGTTGGATCTCCATAGCATTCAGCCTGTCCTCCAACTGCTTGTAACGGTCTTCTGCCGGAGGATATTGCTCTTCATCAAAATCAGTCTCGTTATCAGAGACTACCGGACTAGGACCTTTTTCTGCCTGAGGAGTACTCTTGCCAACAGAAGAACCAGCCTCTTCATTTTGCAAAGTGTTGCCAAACCTTCGGCCCGAGCTAAACAGAACAGTTCTTCTCTTCTTCTTCTTCTCCTTCTTCAGGAGCATAGCCTTCAGCTCTTCTTGGCCTTGAGCCAAACCCTTGGTTAACTCCTGAAATTGCGCATTCTGCGCCTGAAGAGCTTTGATGGATGTCTCAGTTGATGACGAGTCGGGATTCATGATGCTGAAATAAACAGCGAAGAATGGTAAGCAACCTGAAAAGAGGAAGACCTGCTATGCACATGATGAATGATATGTTTATGCAATGCATTCAAGGGTTCGAAAGTTCAAATTTGTTGTAGACAAAAAGGAACACACGTTATCATTAAGGAAATAACTGTTCAGTACATCAAAGCCTCATGGGCAAAATAATACAAAAGTAAGTCAATCCCAAAATATACTACGCATCCTCTTTGGAGCTATGTAAGTGTTGAGATTCCTCTCCTCATGTAACAGGCGGGTGAGCTCCAAGACCTTCTTTTCACTGGCATGTAGACTGGTCTCAAGAGAATTCTGTTCTTCCTTAAGCTGGATCCAGCTCTTCTGCATCTCTTCCCAGGATGTGGGCATATCAGGGTGCTGAATAGTGTAGGACACTTCTCCTTCCAAGACTGGCTCTTTGATTACAGGGAGCATATGAGGATAAGGCATTACCAACTTCTGGGAGCGGGCGCGTACCCACTTGAGATAAGGTTCCAACGGGATGGAGTTCCTGTGCCCCAGTGTCTTGCTGTCTATCCTACTTGGCATCCTCCAAGCTCTGATAAATCTCTGGCGAAGTCCTTGAGTATCGTTGTCGAAGTCAAAAACTATGTCAGGAATTAACATGTCATGAGGACCATCCCTCCGAGCATAACCAAACTGTCTCCAAGCCAGGCACGGGCTGTAAGTAATACCTCCCCTGATTCCAAGTAAAGGAACATTAGGGTACTCCCCGCAACGATCAATGATAGTGACATCTTCTCTGGACCGAGGGCACCAATGTATATCTGCATGTGTAAGAGTCATCAACCGTTGTGACCATCTCAAACCCCGCTCGTTCTTCAAAACTGATTGTGGAAGGTGCAAAATAAACCACCTTCCCAGGAGAGGAGTGCAACACATAAGGACACCTCTTTTTCTCATGGTTCGAGTGTAACATGAGTGAAGGATGTCCCCCAGCAACGTAGGTATAGGATTCTTGGACATAAAGATCTGGACAGCACTGATATCAATAAGCTGATCTGGGTTAGGGAACAACACCAAACCATAGACAAGGAGGGCCACAACTTCTTCAAAAGCTTGAAAATCAAGGGAGTTCCAACATTCATGGGCCTTTTCAAACAGAAACCTGGCTAAGAACCCTTTGATACCACTTCTGACTTCCCAATGTCCCTTGAGGTCAGATGACTGTAGGTGCAAGGCTTTAGCAATCTCTTCAAGCTTAGGTTCCTTTTCTGTACCGTTGAAGGGTAGCTAATCAAGGATAGGGATCTTCAGGAGCCGGGAGAACTCCTCCAATGTAGGTACCAACTGATAGTCCAAGAAAGTGAAACAGTGATGTAGATGATCAAAGAACTGGAACAGGACCTTGATCATATCTTCCTCAATGTTGGTACTGACCAAGCTGATGAGACTTCCATGTCTTTCACTGAATGAAGAGTTCTCGGGAATCCTGGATATAAGCTCCTTAAGCTGAGGAGGGATCCTTACAAGACTGACTTGAATTGTCTTTCTACGAACAGTTTCCATGTCCTACAAAACAAGAACAAAGATGAAAATTCGAACCCCTGAAATGGTTAGTCAATGCATATGATGCTAGATGATGTCATGATGCTATGATTAAACACACCACAGATATTTACAAAGACAAACATGTAAGGCACACAAGGCACACAAGACAAGCCCTTATGGTTTAAGGCCAGCATGGGGTCTGGGTAGTACCCTCTTGAAGTTGGTGGGTTCAACCTGTCCTATTAGAAGTAACCGGGTTCTAAGGGTCCCAATATCACGGGATTGCTTTCATTGTTCATCGTTTCGATTTAGCCACTGAACTGGCGACCGAAATATTCCAGGAAAGCAACCCTCAATTGAGTGTAGTATCGAGTATCAACCAACCTCGGACTGCACCAAAGTCAGTTATCTCACTACCCTAAAGAGGCCAAGATAGTTCAATTAAGGTTCCTAAGGTCTGTTGATGCTTCACGACACCACGCGGAGGCCCCGTACTCTCCTTGACTGAACTCAAGGGTTACCGGTACACACCAAAGTGCCACATCAACGTAGCAGACTGTTTCAACCATGTCGGTATACCCCGCACAGTTCCCTCACAGCCTTGTTGCTACTTTCTAAGAAGGTATCCCCCAGATCCGGGTTAGGATCTATAGAACTCCCAAGCAACCCACAATTTAAAGCATACAAGGAAAACAATTGAAAACACAGTTATGAACTAGCCCTAAGGTACACCTCACTTTAAGTTAAGGTCCCCAGCAGAGTCGCCAGTTCTGTGATCGGTGGATCTGGAACTGACTGTTTAACGCTGGTTCGTGAAATGTCGCGGAAGCAAGAGTCGCCACCGTCTTTTATTTTCTCCAAATGGAAAGGACAAAAGCACAGAAAAATTCCTTAAAGAGATTGCTCTCGGTTCGGGAGGTAGATTATAGAAAGGGAAGGTGTTAGCACCCTTTCTATCCATGGTTATCCATGGGCTCTTAGATACTTGCTCATATGTGTTTTCAAAATTGTTTGTTTGCTTTTCAATTGTGGGTTTAAAAAAGTTTCTTTGAAAATTTCAGTTCGACTCTTGTATCGGTCCTCAAGAGTGTTTGAAAAATTGCTTTCGAAAGCTTTTTGAAAATGTATTGGTGTGAAAAGTATTTTTTGAATTTGTTTTGAAATTAGAGCAAGTACTTACGAGAACCTACCTACCCTAAGGAATTCGTCTGTGTAAATGTCCTTTAAAGTAGTGCCATCCCACCATTGAGAGGTAGGTAGCACCACCGTTGGAGGTATTCGGGTCAATTCGAGGTTCGGGACATGGTGATCACCAGAGCAATAGGAAGACACCTTAGAAGCTACCCTCATGCCAGGTTCCCGGATCATGAGGACTTACTGTTGTACCCCAAAATTTGCCCTCCCATTTCCTCAACATTTTCTCATCACAAAACCTTTGAAGATCGAGATCCAATTAGGGTTTCCTCTGCTCAAGACTCCTCCTTGCACTGTGGACTCAAATTAGGGTTTGTGTTTGCCTAAAGATGCTTTGACCTAAAATGCCTTAGATGACTTTCATGCTTCATATTGGACTCCCAAGTTTACCTATACCAAGTTTCAAGTCTTGATTCCAAGTTTTTCCCAGTCAATTGGACAGTTGACCTAGAAATCAGCTGTATTGGGGAAAAAGTCAACTGTGGCCAATTGACAGTCAAACCTCATGAAATTTGATCCACATCAACATTATGAACTCATATGAACCATTTGATCAAGTTTGGATCACAATTCCACAAGAAATTTGATCAGATCACCAAAAGGGCAAAATGGTCATTTTTAGGGTTTTGACTGCACAAAGGCAATTTTTGACTGTTTGACCTAGCCAATGGCAAACCAAGCTCACATATGGACCCAAGGACCCCATGGAATTATCTTGACATGTTCATCAAGCTCAAAAGATCCCAAGTACACAAGATTGACAGTTGAATTTCCCAGTCAATTGATCAATTTTGACTGTATACTGAAAAGTCAAACTTTGACTTTTTGGTCAAAATCAAGAGTCAAGATTCATTTTTCATCAAAACATGCCAAATTATGAAACTTGTTCACCAAGAAATCACAAAATGCAAATTAGGGTTTGAAAATGGAATTTTTCATAACTTAGAATTTTTCTAAGTTATGGAAAACCCTAATTTTTTCCCAACTTTGCCCCATCTTTTCACCATGATCCATTTGGATTCAAACAAAAGTCAAAACATGAAAGTTGTAGCTTGTTGCAAAATCTACAACTTTGATTCACAAAGTTTTCTCATTTGAAGCTTGTATCTCAAGTTATGATTTTTTGAATAAGGGCACTAAACCATCTTTTAACTTAGTGAAATTTGACCTATTTTGACAAGGTTTTCTACCCTATTTCAAGGCCACTTTTCATACCCTTCCACTTGGAATTTCAAATTTCATTTCAAAGATGGATTGTAGTACACATTCCAAGCTTTCCAAAATGTCCAAGAACTCATCAAACAACCTCATAACTTGAGAGATTCGAATTTCACAAGTTGGCAAAAATTCACTTTTGTTCTTCATCAAAGCATGTTCATAAACTTGGCAAATTTGAACTCAGCATAGTTTGTGCTACTTTGCAGGTCCTTAAACCACATTACACTCCTTAATTTAATGCTTGCTCATTGTGTCTAAGTGTTGTTCCATGAATTCAAGCATTATACACAAGATTGATCCATTTTTGGATAAAGTGAACTTTCCATTTTTACAAAAGTTTGCTTTATGTCAATTGGTAAATCAAACAAGTACAAAGAAGATCTGCTTAGCACAAGATTATGGGCATAACACACTGATCAAGAGGAGTTGATGCAGCACATTAGGGGGTCCTATACTGACCTAGAACACCAATTTGCTTTTGTTGCTTAGAAAAGAAGAAAAGTCCATAACTTGTGAGAACTTGAATCTCAGCTTACAAACACAGCACACAATATATCAAACACATTCCATAGACCACATTAAAGCTTTTGCTCGAGCCATTTGCCTTCCAAGCACCCTCCATCTCAAAATCACCTCAAAACTGCACAAACAGAGCAAGCTCTGCAGTTTGAGTGCTATCTCTCAATCCCTTCGAGCATTCTTGTCCAAACTTGTTCCTCTACCTTCCTCACAACATATGCAAGCTAACCCTGTCCTTAAACCTGACCTGTAACACCTCCAAGCCCCTTCACCATTTTTAAATTTCTGTTTTGCAGTTGGAGTTCACTAGCTCGATTCAGGGAGTTTCAAGATAAAGTAGGACTTGGAAAAGCATCCTTACACTTCAAGGAAGCTATACAAGTCATCATTTCACTCTGAAACATCCTCCATTGCCAAGCTCGATTCCAACTGAACAGGTATATTCATGGAGTTCTATCTCTCTTATTAGGCATTGTTAGCTTTAGGTTTTTGAAGAAAACATGTCACAATCATAGCCCTGAACATGCTCATATGTTTAGATTTCATTTATATTTCGTGTGCTTAAAGAATTTTATGTCTGAACATGGTTAAAAAATTAGGTCAGGATTTGGGAGAGAAGAAATTCTCTCTCATTTCTGAGAGTTAGCTTGACTTCTTTATATGTCTAGAACCGTGGTTTCAAGCTCTACAGGTTTCATGTTGGAAGATTTGGCAAAAGATCAAGGAATGAGGAGTTAGAAAACGCGTGTTTTTGAACAAAGAAGTGTTCTGAGGTTGAAGATGAAGCTACATGGGCTGGGCCTGTGTGGTTTCTTCTTTTTGCACCATATTTCCATTTTCTCACCCCCCTGAGCCCATTTGTTTATTTTTCAACATTTTTGACTTTTTCTTTTTGGGTTGACTTTATTTATTTTTTCTCATGCCATTAAAATTTTAAAAAATATTTTTTCCATCATTTTTGTATTTATTGCATATTTATGTGATTTATTCCTTTGTTTATACCTAAATACATATATATATTATTATCTAGGAAAAATAGAAAAAAATATGTAGAAGCACTTCTATTTACATTTTTATTTTATATTATCCTCTGAAAATATTCCACATAAAAAATACTATTTTCCAAAAAAATTAATTATTATTATTATTTGTATATAATACATATTTAAGAAAATATAAATATACATACTTATATATATTAATATACTTAGAGTAAAAATACTAAAATATATATATATTATTATTATCAATATTTAATACAAAAATACTTTTTTTCACAAAATACTTCATTTATTTTATTTTTGTACATAATAAATGAATAGTAGAATTAAATTAGATAATAATACTCTTTATATAAAAATTAGGGTTTCTTACCCTAAGTTTCAAAATACTAAAAATAAATACATTTTTATTTCCTTTTCCTTTTACATAAATATTTTCTCATACACATAAAAAACTTTCTCTTTTTTTACATTTTTACATATTCATTTTTATTTACATTTAAATTATGCAATTTATTTACTATGCAAATATCCAATTGTTGTAATAATCTAGATTTAAATTCTTGTCTATATCCCCATTTGAACATTTGTACCCCCCTTCCCATATTTGGTTGTGTAATAGTTTAGTAATTTTAATTTCGCACTTTATTGTTTTCTAAATAATGACATGCTAGAATTAGGGTTTGAATGCGAAAAAACGATAAAAAATAGTTTGACCTAATACAAGACAAGCAAGCATGAAAATGGACACACAAATCACACTTGCACCCCCTAGGGTATTCCACTTGTTGCCTTCAAATAAATGGGCCATATTGTATGTTGAACATCTTTGGGCAAAGCAAACAGTTTGAATGATCATAGTCCCTCGATAAAACTTTTCAAAACAAACAAAACAAATGATCAAGTCCCTTAGAGAAATTGCCCAAAGACATTTAACGTTGTTACAACTATGGTCTAAACGATGACCCGCGCCTGTCCCTTTTCACATCCTAACACAAGGTTGCCCACCAAATACAATGGTGGTGCAAACTTGTTAAAAGGGTTAAAGTATAGCAATAATCTTTTTGAGAAATTTAGGAGTAGATAACCTCTTAGTTACTTGAACCAACTTGCAAAAAACAAAACACTTGCCTATTTTTCAAACCATACTTCACTACACTTTCCAAACAACTTTCAAAAACAAATGAAAACCTTTTCAAAAGACATACATCTTTGTATACATCCCCACATGGATCATTGCAAAGGTTGCCACCACATTGGCCTCTTTTCAAAACATTTTCAAAACCCACACACTCAAGCACCATTTAAAACAATTGAAAACAAAAGGCAAGTGATTTAAGCAAGTAACTAAGAGCCCATGGATAACCATGGATAGAAAGGGTGCTAATACCTTCCCTTTCTATAATCTACTCCCCGAACCCAAGAAAACATCTCAAAAGGTTTTTGCTGTGCTTTTTAACCTTTCCTTAGGATAAAATAAAAAGTCGGTGGCGACTCTTGCTAACCGCAACATTTGCGAATACAAACGCAAACCTCAAGTCAGTTCTCCCACCGTATCACAGAACTGGCGACTCTGCTGGGGAATATTTTTAAAGTGGAGTAACCTTAGGGTTTAGATCACCTTTGTTTTCAATTGCTTGCTTTGTTTGCTTTTACATATTGTGGGCTTTGTATCGGAGTTTTATGGATCCTAACCCGGATCTGGGAAATACCCTTTTTAGGTAGCATAATCTGTGAGGGACCTGTCCGGCGTAGACCGACATGGGTGAAGCAGTGGCTACGTTGGTGTGGCATCTTAGTCTGTACCTATATCCCTTGTGTTGTAACGGGGAGAATATAGGTCTTCTAAGGGGTCATTAAACACCAACCAACCTTAGAACCCTAAATTAACCAACTTGGCTATTAGGACAGTAGCAGTATGCTACACTCATTGAGGCTAAACTCTCGAGATGGTTCTGGCCGCGAGAAAAGATTGCGATGCTGGAGTTATGACCGATTGAGGGTAGCCAATGATTTGAGATCCTCTAGAACCCGGTTACTTTTGATAGGACAGGTTTTAACCAACAAAACCAAAAGAGGGTAATACCTGAAACTCATGCTGGCCTGAAACCTAAGGGTGTCTTGTGTGACTTGTGTGCTTTATCTGCCTATGTGAATACTTGTGATGTGCTTCATCATAGCATCATACCATCATACCATTGCATGCAAAGCTAACCCATTTCAAAGACAAAAAGGTTTCATCTTTGCTCTGTTTTGTAGGACATCATGATGCCCGTGCGTAGAAATACTGTCCGGCTCAACTTTGTTCAACCACCAGTTTTACTCAAAGATCTGGTTGAAAGAATTCCAAACACTACCTCCTTCATCAACAGACATGGTTCCCTCCTTGGCTTGATCACTGCAAAATGGGACCAACAACTGATAAGTGTTCTGACCCAGTTTTATGACCCTCTGCATCATTGTTTCACCTTTCAAGACTTCCAGCTGGTTCCTACCCTGGAAGAGTTCTCTTACTTGCTTGGGATTCCTGTTTTGGAACAAACTCCTTTCACTGGTTTGGAAAAGACTCCTAGGCCTGAAGAGATTGCTGCAATTCTCCCCTTGACCAAAGAAGAGGTATTGTCCAACTGGGAAACTAGAAATGGGATCAAGGGCTTTTTGGTCAAATTTCTGGTTGGCAAGGCTAATGATTTCTGGAATGACTTGGACTTCAAAGCATATGAAGATGTTCTGGCTCTTTTGATCTATGGTCTGGTATTGTTTCCCAACCCTGACACTTTCATCAGTATCCATGTCATAAGAATCTTCATGTCTCGAAATCCGGTACCCACTCTCTTGGGTGACATTCTACAACAACTCCATGCTCGTACTGCTCGAAAACGGGGAACTCCGTGGTGTTGTGCTCCTTTGCTGGTAAGGTGGTTTATTTCGCACCTTCCTAAGTCCGTGCTGAAGAATGAAGAAGGAAAAGGTTGGGCTCGAAGGTTAATGTCTCTCACAGATAAGGACATCACTTGGACTCTCAGAGGCTTGGATGAGGTAGCTGTTATCGACCGTTGCGGAGAATACCCTAATGTCCCGTTGATTGGTATCCAAGGAGGAATCTCTTACAATCCGTGTTTAGCTCTCCGTCAGTTCGGAAGAGCCAGAGGAGATGGGCCCCATGAAATGCTGGTTCCTCACTTCCATTTTGAGTTTCAGGCAGGCAGTGACAAACTACGACAGGGATTCATTAGAGCTTGGGACAGAATCCACAAAGCTGACCCACATGAGCTAGGACCAAAAACTTCTTTACCATTGGAGCCCTATTGCAAATGGGTCCGCATCCGTGCTCAGAGGCTAGGTATGCCATACGAAGCCGTCAGACCAATCATCCTTGAGACTCCCGATGAAGATGGGGTTCCTTCAACTGTCCTCCCTCCTCAGATACCTACTGATTTTGACACCATGAAGAGATCTTGGGCACAGCTAAAGGAAGAACGGGATTTCTATCGGGAGAAGTTCAACGAGCAGGAAAGGAAGGTCCAAAGGCTGACTAAGCAATTGGAGGAAGAACGTGTCCTGAACAACTACATCAGCACTGAGAGGAGAAGGCCATGGGAGCATTGATGAGCTTTGATTATTCCCTTTTGTAGTTTTATTTCCTTTTCCGTATTTTTCATTCCTGTAATGCCTAAGGGCGAATTGTTGAACAATTGAAAAATTTTAATCTAATGAAGTGTGTTTCCCTTTTTTTGTCTACAAAGTTGAATCTTATTTGTCTTTGAAAACATAAAACATACGCATTCCATTACACCATATGCATAGCAGGTACCCTATTTCACAGGTTGCTTAATTTTCTTCACTGTTTATGTGAACAGTCATCATGAATTCGGAGTCATCCAGTGAACAAGCAATCAAGGCCCTCCAGGCCCAAAGTGCACAGTTTCAAGAAATGGTCTTAAGCCTAGCCCAGGGACAGCAAGAGTTGAAGACTCTACTCTTGAAGAAGAAGAAGAAAAAGAGGACGGCAATGTTCAACGCCGGACGCAGATTTGGGAACACTCTCCACAATGAAGCTGATCCAACCACTTCTTCTGTTGAGAAAGACAGTCCCCAAGGGGGAGAAGCTCCTAGTCCCGCAGTCTCCGACAACGAGACGGACTATAACGAGGAACAATACCCGCCTGCTGCTGACAGATATAAACAATTGGAGGACCGTTTGAGCGCTATGGAAATTCAGAACGTGCCGGGACTGGATTTCGGGGATTTGGGATTATCTTCTGGAGTAGTAATTCCACACAAGTTTAAGGCGCCTGCCTTCGCCAAGTATGATGGGGTCTCCTGCCCAAAGCTGCATCTGAGGTCGTATGTAAGGAAACTCCAACCTTACACGGCAGATAAGAACCTCTGGATTCACTTCTTCCAGGACAGCCTCTCGGGGTCTCAGCTTGAATGGTTCTACCAATTAGACGGAGCTAGCATACGGCACTGGGAGGATTTGGCGACTGCTTTCTACAGACAATACCAATATAATTCTGATCTCGCTCCTACGCGTACCCAACTTCAGGGTATGTCTCTAGGGACGGGTGAAGGATTCAAAGAGTACGCTCAAAAATGGAGAGATTTGGCTGGCAGGGTGCAGCCTCCATTAACTGATCGAGAGCTGGTTGATATGTTTCTGGGAACGTTGTCTGGTCCGTTTTTCAATCATTTGGTTGGTAACTCCTCCGCTGGGTTCACAGATTTGATATTAACGGGAGAGAGAATTGAAGCTGGCATCAGGTCAGGCAAGATACAGAAGGCTGCCTCTACAAGTGCTGAGAAGAGGCCGTTTAAGAAAGAAGCAAGCGCCGTCTATGGCCCTAGGAGACAAGTCAAGCCCGAAGGTCGCCAAGCCGTTAATGCTTTGGTCATCTCTAAACCTGTTGCTGCTCCTCAGCAGTACAATCAGCAAAGAAGTGAAAGGCCCAAGAGGCAGTATACCCGATTGAGCATGACATTATCTCAAATTTTACCCCAACTGTTATCCACCAACCTGGTGACCCTCAAAGAAGCTCCTAAGGTCGTCAACACTGCGTCCCCCAAATACAACCCGAATGCCCGGTGTGCTTATCATTCTGATAGTCCCGGGCACACTACTGATGATTGTTGGGCCTTGAGAAACAGAGTACAAGATCTAATTGACGCAAAAGAAATTCAGTTTGAAGCGCCGGAAAGACCGAATGTTGTAACGGCTCCTATGCCCCAGCATAGGGTGAATGCCATTGAGGAAGAAGTGTATGCTGTTTCGTTAGATGAAGTTGTTACCCCTTTGAAGACTGTTAAGAAGAACCTACTGCGGGCCGGTTTATTTCCGGGTTGCGGCGAAGGTTGCCCATTCTGTGCTATTTCCCTATCCGATTGTCCCTTGCTAAGGTTAGGCATCCAAGGCCTAATGGATAGCAAGGAGATTTTATTCAAAAAGACTGCTGTTCAATTGGTTCCAATAAAAGAAGTTTCCGTGATTACCATCTTCAAAAATCCAATCAAGGCTCCCCCAAAGAAGCCTATTCAAATCTTGACAGTTGCGCCTGTGATCATTACTGTTCCAGGACCCCTCTCCTACGTGTCTGATAAGGCTGTCCCCTGGCATTATGGGGCAGACGTATATGTAAATGGAATCAAGCAAGAATTTGATGCTAGTGCCAGTATTTGCGACATCACCGGTCCAGCTAAAGTCACCCGCAGTGGCAGGCTCTTCTCGCCTGACATTGCGCCTCCCGCTATTCGAAAACCCCTCCTCATAAAACCTGCAAGTTTACCAAGTCCTGTTGCTGATCAAATTGTGTCCCCTGCTGCCGAGTCATCAAATGCTCGGGGCAAAGGGATTGAAGAAGAGCCTGCCCGGATGGAGGCACCAATACCCATGAATGCTGAGGCCTCCCGACAAGAAATGGAGGAGATTCTGAAAATAATAAAGAAAAGTGATTTTAATGTTGTCGAACAGTTAGGGCATACACCCTCCAAGATCTCCCTGCTTTCCTTATTACTATGTTCCGAGGCCCATGCAAAAGCCTTGATCTCATTTCTCAAGACGGCCCATGTGCCGCAGGAGACGTCTGCAGTTCAGTTCACTGACTGCATAGCAAATTTGACGGCGGACAACGGCTTGGGCTTTTCATATGCTGACCTAACCGCAAAAGGGAGAAACCATAATGATGCCCTGCATGTCTCTATTGAATGCAGGGGCACTACTCTGGCACATGTATTGGTGGACACTGGTTCTTCCTTGAATGTTCTTCCGAAAAAGGCTTTGGATCGTCTGGATTATGAAGGCCTGGAGTTGAAACCCAGCAATATCATCGTCAGAGCCTTTGACGGTTCCAAGAGGATGGTTCATGGAGAGGTTAACATCCCTATTCGTGTGGGCTCTCAAGTGTTTGACTCTACCTTTTACGTGATGGATATACGTCCATCGTACTCCTGTCTGTTGGGTAGACCTTGGATCCACAAAGCTGGGGCAGTGACCTCCACCTTACACCAAAAACTGAAGTATCCCGTCAGGGGGAAAATTGTCACTGTGCAAGGAGAAGAGGAGTATATGGTGAGCCATTTGAATTCCTTCAGGTACATCGAGATGGACGGAGAATTTATTGAAACTCCCTTCCAACATTTCGAAGAGGTACATCCAATTTCAGCAGCTGCGGAGACAATGGCCGAAGAGAATGATTCCTTGAAGATGGTTTCCCTAAGGGATGCCCGGGCTGTGGTTCAGAAAGGCAATGGTGCACACTGGGGTCAGCTTCCTGACTTCACTCAGAAGAACGACAAGTTTGGGCTAGGCTTTACTGCAGAGGCTCAGAAGGCGGTGCGCAAAGAGAAGATTGGAAAGGCTCCGGTGTTTATTTCCAGCTCAAGGGTGAATGCTATTGAGGAGGATGTGGAGGAAGCTGAGTTTAATAATTGGATCTACCCAACTGCCGGCGACGGACCAAACAACTGGACAGCAAAGGACTTTACCCCTATCACATTTGTCACGCAGTAATTGATTTCTTTTGATTTCCAAATTTGTAACAAACAATATGTTAAAACTCTGTTGGCTCGATGTCCTGCCCGGGGCATCGTAGCTCCATTTGTGAGGGCTTTTTGTATGACATTTTCATATATCATCAATCAAAACATTGGACGTTTGTTGCATTTCAAATCTTGTGCTCCTTTTCTTTCTGTGTTATATATATTGCAAAACAGCTATATTTACACACACTCACTTATACAGGTTTCAATCCACTCTGGATCTCACTGGCAACAGCTCTGCTACCGCCAGTTATGACTTCGAAAATCCGATCAACTTGGCCGAAGACGAAGGTGAAGATGATTGCGAAGTGCCTGGTGAACTCGCAAGACTGCTACTACAGGAAGAGAGGGCTATTCAACCACATGAAGAGCCTGTGGAAACAATTAACCTGGGTACTGAGACAGATAGGAAAGAGGTCAAAATTGGTGCCAATCTAGAGCTCAGCGTGAAGCAACGATTGATCCAGATGCTACAAGACTACATGGAGATCTTTGCCTGGTCTTATGAAGATATGCCTGGTTTGGATGCCGACATTGTAGTTCACCATTTGCCAACCAAGGAAGATTGCCCTCCAGTAAAGCAAAAAGTTCGACGAATGCGTCCAGAGATGTCTGAGAAGATTAAAGCTGAGGTGATGAAACAGTTTGATGCGGGTTTCCTTGCAGTAACTTCTTACCCTCAGTGGGTTGCCAATGTTGTGCCAGTGCCGAAGAAGGACGGCAAGGTCAGAATGTGTGTTGACTACAGGGATCTGAACAGGGCCAGCCCCAAGGATGACTTCCCCCTACCTCACATTGATGTCCTTGTTGACAATACAGCTCAACACAAGGTGTTCTCCTTCATGGATGGCTTCTCAGGGTATAATCAGATCAAGATGGCTCCTGAAGATATGGAGAAGACTACATTTGTAACCCAGTGGGGCACCTTCTGTTATAAGGTCATGCCATTCGGATTAAAAAATGCTGGGGCAACCTATCAGCGTGCCATGGTTGCTTTATTTCATGATATGATCCATCATGAGATTGAAGTATACGTTGATGACATGATTGCAAGGTCTCAAACTGAGGAGGAACACCTTGACCATCTGAGGAAGTTGTTTGACCGACTCAAGTTGTACAAGCTGAGATTGAATCCCAACAAATGCACCTTCGGGGTGAGGTCCGGAAAATTGCTAGGTTTCATTGTAAGTGATAAAGGTATCCAGGTGGACCCTGCCAAGGTAAAAGCCATACAAGAGATGCCGACCCCAAAAACAGAGAAAGAAGTCAGAGGTTTCCTAGGACGACTGAATTACATTGCCCGATTCATCTCACATCTGACTGCTACTTGTGAGCCAATCTTCAAATTACTGAAGAAAGATCAAGTGGTACGCTGGAATGATGAATGTCAGGCCGCCTTTGAAAGAATAAAGGAATACCTCCAAGAGCCACCCATTCTTATGCCACCAGTGGAAGGAAGACCTCTGATACTATACTTGACAGTGCTTGATAATTCAATGGGGTGTGTGCTGGGGCAGCATGACGAGTCTGGCCGAAAAGAGCACGCTATTTATTACTTGAGCAAAAAGTTTACCGACTGTGAGTCTCGTTACTCACTGCTTGAGAAAACTTGCTGCGCTCTTGTATGGGCTGCTCGCCGGCTGAGACAGTATATGCTGACTCACACTACTTTATTGATTTCAAAGATGGATCCCATCAAGTACATATTTGAGAAGCCCGCTCTGTCTGGGAGGATAGCGAGATGGCAAATGATCTTAACAGAATATGACATCCAGTATACAACTCAGAAAGCAATTAAGGGGAGTGTACTGGCTGATCATTTGGCACACCAACCCGTGGACGATTATCAATCATTGAACTTTGATTTTCCGGACGAAGACATCATGGTGGTAACTGACTGTGAAGTACCTGGACCGGACGAAGGACCTGAGGAAGGATCCCGATGGTCTATGCATTTTGACGGAGCCTCCAATGCTTTGGGTAACGGCGTCGGTGCTGTAATCATGTCTCCCAAGGGGACCCATACTCCACTCACCGCCCGATTATGTTTCAGCTGCACCAACAACATGGCAGAATATGAGGCATGCATCATGGGTTTACAAGCTGCAATCGACCTGAGGATCAAGTTTCTAAGTGTCTTCGGAGATTCCGCTCTCGTGATCAATCAGATCAAAGGCGAGTGGGATACGAAACACCCGAATCTCATTCCTTACAAGGAGTATGTATCGACCCTGCTCCCCCACTTTGAAGAGATAACTTTTGAACATTTCCCCAGAGAGGAAAATCAGCTAGCGGACGCACTAGCCACGATGTCTTCAATGTTTAAAGTTAAATGGGACAATGAGGCTCCCCAAATCCTAATCTGGAAGTTGGATGAACCGGCTTACTGCTGCGAACTCGAGGCTGAGAAGGTGGCTGAAAAACCCTGGTATCACGAGGTGAAGAGGTACTTGGAAGCCCAGGAATACCCTGAAGGTGCCTCTGTCAATGATAAGAAGTTCATGAGGAGATTTGCTGCAAAATTCTTCCTCAGCAACGGCATTCTCTACAAACGGAATCATGATTCAACTCTGTTACGTTGTGTGGATAAGGCTGAAGCAGAGAAAATTATGATGGAACTACATGAAGGTACATTTGGGACCCATTCCAGTGGACACACCATGGCTAAGAAAATCCTTCGGGCAGGATATTTCTGGTCCACGATGGAAGCCGATTGTTACCAACACTCCCGGACTTGTCATAAGTGCCAGATCTATGCTGACAAGGTGCATATCCCTCCGGTTCCTTTGAATGTCCTAACGGCACCTTGGCCTTTCGCAATGTGGGGCATCGATATGATCGGTGAGATCCGACCAACGGCATCCAATGGGCATCGCTTCATCTTGGTGGCGATCGATTACTTCACGAAATGGGTCGAGGCAGCTTCCTATGCCACAGTAACCAAGAGCGTCGTAGCACGTTTCATCCGGCATAATCTGATCTGTCGATACGGAGTCCCAGAAAGGATCATTACGGACAACGGTACCAATCTCAATAACAAAATGATCACTGAACTCTGTGAACAATTCAAGATACAGCACCACAATTCTTCCCCCTATCGGCCGAAGATGAATGGGGCTGTAGAGGCAGCCAATAAAAATATCAAGAAAATTGTGCAGAAGATGACAGTGACCTATAAAGATTGGCACGAAATGTTACCGTTCGCTCTTCATGGGTACCGCACCTCAGCAAGGACATCAACCGGGGCAACTCCTTTCTCCCTAGTCTATGGCATGGAGGCAGTCTTGCCGATTGAAATCCAGATACCCTCTCTTCGGATAATGAAGGATGCAGACTTGAATGAAGATGATTGGATCCAGACCCGACTTGATCAACTAAATCTGATTGACGAAAAAAGGCTCACTGCTATCTGTCATGGTCAAACGTATCAAAAACGGATGATCAGGGCATTTAACAAGAAAGTCAGACCGCAAGAGTATCAAGTTGGGGACCTGGTAATCAAACGCATCATCCTTCCTCAAAGTGATCCCCGGGGCAAATGGACCCCTACTTACGAAGGGCCATTTGTGGTTAAGCGTGTGTTCTCAGGAGGAGCCATGATCCTAACCACCATGGACGGTGACGACCTTTCTCACCCCGCCAATGCGGACATAGTGAAAAAATACTACGCATAAATAAAAGACCCGCTAGGTTGACATACCTAGGCAAAAATAAGGGCTTCCCGGCGAACCAAAAGGGTTCGGGCAAAAATAAGGGATGAAATAAATAAAAATCTGTACACCCGGCAAGTTGAAAACCCGAAAGGGCGGTCCAGGCAAAAGTTAGGGATAAAAGCGTAACACTATGTCTCATTGGGTCACTTCGCACCCGGAATTCGGCATCAACTATCTGGCTCAGATTACGGCATCGACCAATCAGCTTCATCTTCGATCAGGCAGCAAAGCGATGAGACGTTCGGAGACATAAAGGCAATAGCAGAGTTGGAACCCAGTGGGATTGTTCACATAGCTGTTTTGTTTTTCAAATTGTAAATTCTATGTTGTTTGGCGATGTCCTCTTACTAGGATGTCAGTCTCTTGTACAAAAAACGCCTATTCACAGGCAAGGTTTAATCAATGAAAATTCACTTGTCCATACAAATTGCCATTGTTTTTTTTTCTTTTGTTGTTTTGTCTTGCGAAGAACGTCCAATGTTCATTTTTGATATATGCATTTGACATTAAATTGCTGATTCATAAATGTTTGCATACGAAAAAAGAGACTAATTACAAGTGACATCAGAGGCAGGGGCAATGTGAAGTTGTTTTAATGCGGTCTAGTTGCTTTGTCCACCAAGACACCAAGGTAGGTTCAACTGAAAATATGGCCAAATCATCTTAACTCCCCGCAGAGTAAAGCAAGGTTCAGCAGCACTTTCCCCAAGCAGGAGTCGATTCCCCGTCGATCCTGAAAAAGGCACAATATTCCCCGGCAGGTCTTAAAAGCTCATCCCCAGTAGATTCTGGAAGTGTATCCCCTGCAAAGTACGGACGTCTCGCCCAAGTTTTATTTAGAGTTATTTCCTCACAAGGACTTATAACTGGGTTATCCTCAGCTAAAAGCCACGGAAGACCGTTCCCGGCAAAAGTTCCTTCAATCCCCAGCGAAATCTACCTTTGGTTTTCCCAAGCAGAGTTTATCTTTGGGGTTCCCCAGCGGAGTTTATCATCATTATCCTCAGCAGAATCCATTGTTAAAGTCCTCAGCAGGCCTCTCATCAGAGCTTTGGTCAAGCATCTCTTCCGCAGAACAGCTTCCCGGTCATTCGTCAAGGATTTATTTTCCTAAGATGAAATTACACTCATAAACATTTCACATTTTCATACATCTTGCTTACATACATGATGAGACACATACAATATCAAATATTGAACATCATGACATCATGCATATCATACATCGTGACATTGCATACAGCTTACGTCTTTGCCTTTTTAGGAAAAAGGCAATCTCAAAAAGACTACTTTCAACTGTCACAATTCCAGACTCGATTCCTGTATCTAGCCAGGGCACGTCTGAAGAGTTCAAAGATTCGACTCCTGTATCCAGCCAGGGCACATCTATCAAACTACAACATTTCCAGATTCGATTCCTGTATCCAGCCAGGGCATATCTGTTGACCACATTTCCAGACTCGATTCCTGTATCTAGCCAGGGCACGTCTGCAGAGTTCAAAGATTCGACTCCTGTATCCAGCCAGGGCATATCTATTGACGACTATTTCCAGATTCGACTCCTGTATCCAGCCAGGGCACATCTGTGAGCAACCGATTGTAGATTCGATACCTGTATCCAGCCAGGGCATATCTACATAAGGAGACTGAAGATCAAACACCTGTAACAAGCCAGGAAAACATCTGTCTTTCTTAAACACACAAGTTCTCGCTAAGGAACCTCTTATGCGATCAACACTTCCAAATGGCATCTATAAGCCCATTCCCGACAAAGTTCTGTCACTTTTACAGATGGCATCTACAAAGCCCATCTCCCTATCCACCATCTCTCCAAATGGCATCTATAAGCCCATTCCCGACACCACATTGCTGATACTCCAGCATGCGAGTGCAAATTTCCGGGCACTCTAGTGTCCAATCTCCTTTTACCCTCGAGTCACGAAAGGCAAACTTGCCAATCTAACTCTTCAGGTCCAAGAAGATTGAACAGGGGCAACTGTTGTACCCCAAAATTTGCCCTCCCATTTCCTCAACATTTTCTCATCACAAAACCTTTGAAGATCGAGATCCAATTAGGGTTTCCTCTGCTCAAGACTCCTCCTTGCACTGTGGACTCAAATTAGGGTTTGTGTTTGCCTAAAGATGCTTTGACCTAAAATGCCTTAGATGACTTTCATGCTTCATATTGGACTCCCAAGTTTACCTATACCAAGTTTCAAGTCTTGATTCCAAGTTTTTCCCAGTCAATTGGACAGTTGACCTAGAAATCAGCTGTATTGGGGAAAAAGTCAACTGTGGCCAATTGACAGTCAAACCTCATGAAATTTGATCCACATCAACATTATGAACTCATATGAACCATTTGATCAAGTTTGGATCACAATTCCACAAGAAATTTGATCAGATCACCAAAAGGGCAAAATGGTCATTTTTAGGGTTTTGACTGCACAAAGGCAATTTTTGACTGTTTGACCTAGCCAATGGCAAACCAAGCTCACATATGGACCCAAGGACCCCATGGAATTATCTTGACATGTTCATCAAGCTCAAAAGATCCCAAGTACACAAGATTGACAGTTGAATTTCCCAGTCAATTGATCAATTTTGACTGTATACTGAAAAGTCAAACTTTGACTTTTTGGTCAAAATCAAGAGTCAAGATTCATTTTTCATCAAAACATGCCAAATTATGAAACTTGTTCACCAAGAAATCACAAAATGCAAATTAGGGTTTGAAAATGGAATTTTTCATAACTTAGAATTTTTCTAAGTTATGGAAAACCCTAATTTTTTCCCAACTTTGCCCCATCTTTTCACCATGATCCATTTGGATTCAAACAAAAGTCAAAACATGAAAGTTGTAGCTTGTTGCAAAATCTACAACTTTGATTCACAAAGTTTTCTCATTTGAAGCTTGTATCTCAAGTTATGATTTTTTGAATAAGGGCACTAAACCATCTTTTAACTTAGTGAAATTTGACCTATTTTGACAAGGTTTTCTACCCTATTTCAAGGCCACTTTTCATACCCTTCCACTTGGAATTTCAAATTGCATTTCAAAGATGGATTGTAGTACACATTCCAAGCTTTCCAAAATGTCCAAGAACTCATCAAACAACCTCATAACTTGAGAGATTCGAATTTCACAAGTTGGCAAAAATTCACTTTTGTTCTTCATCAAAGCATGTTCATAAACTTGGCAAATTTGAACTCAGCATAGTTTGTGCTACTTTGCAGGTCCTTAAACCACATTACACTCCTTAATTTAATGCTTGCTCATTGTGTCTAAGTGTTGTTCCATGAATTCAAGCATTATACACAAGATTGATCCATTTTTGGATAAAGTGAACTTTCCATTTTTACAAAAGTTTGCTTTATGTCAATTGGTAAATCAAACAAGTACAAAGAAGATCTGCTTAGCACAAGATTATGGGCATAACACACTGATCAAGAGGAGTTGATGCAGCACATTAGGGGGTCCTATACTGACCTAGAACACCAATTTGCTTTTGTTGCTTAGAAAAGAAGAAAAGTCCATAACTTGTGAGAACTTGAATCTCAGCTTACAAACACAGCACACAATATATCAAACACATTCCATAGACCACATTAAAGCTTTTGCTCGAGCCATTTGCCTTCCAAGCACCCTCCATCTCAAAATCACCTCAAAACTGCACAAACAGAGCAAGCTCTGCAGTTTGAGTGCTATCTCTCAATCCCTTCGAGCATTCTTGTCCAAACTTGTTCCTCTACCTTCCTCACAACATATGCAAGCTAACCCTGTCCTTAAACCTGACCTGTAACACCTCCAAGCCCCTTCACCATTTTTAAATTTCTGTTTTGCAGTTGGAGTTCACTAGCTCGATTCAGGGAGTTTCAAGATAAAGTAGGACTTGGAAAAGCATCCTTACACTTCAAGGAAGCTATACAAGTCATCATTTCACTCTGAAACATCCTCCATTGCCAAGCTCGATTCCAACTGAACAGGTATATTCATGGAGTTCTATCTCTCTTATTAGGCATTGTTAGCTTTAGGTTTTTGAAGAAAACATGTCACAATCATAGCCCTGAACATGCTCATATGTTTAGATTTCATTTATATTTCGTGTGCTTAAAGAATTTTATGTCTGAACATGGTTAAAAAATTAGGTCAGGATTTGGGAGAGAAGAAATTCTCTCTCATTTCTGAGAGTTAGCTTGACTTCTTTATATGTCTAGAACCGTGGTTTCAAGCTCTACAGGTTTCATGTTGGAAGATTTGGCAAAAGATCAAGGAATGAGGAGTTAGAAAACGCGTGTTTTTGAACAAAGAAGTGTTCTGAGGTTGAAGATGAAGCTACATGGGCTGGGCCTGTGTGGTTTCTTCTTTTTGCACCATATTTCCATTTTCTCACCCCCCTGAGCCCATTTGTTTATTTTTCAACATTTTTGACTTTTTCTTTTTGGGTTGACTTTATTTATTTTTTCTCATGCCATTAAAATTTTAAAAAATATTTTTTCCATCATTTTTGTATTTATTGCATATTTATGTGATTTATTCCTTTGTTTATACCTAAATACATATATATATTATTATCTAGGAAAAATAGAAAAAAATATGTAGAAGCACTTCTATTTACATTTTTATTTTATATTATCCTCTGAAAATATTCCACATAAAAAATACTATTTTCCAAAAAAATTAATTATTATTATTATTTGTATATAATACATATTTAAGAAAATATAAATATACATACTTATATATATTAATATACTTAGAGTAAAAATACTAAAATATATATATATTATTATTATCAATATTTAATACAAAAATACTTTTTTTCACAAAATACTTCATTTATTTTATTTTTGTACATAATAAATGAATAGTAGAATTAAATTAGATAATAATACTCTTTATATAAAAATTAGGGTTTCTTACCCTAAGTTTCAAAATACTAAAAATAAATACATTTTTATTTCCTTTTCCTTTTACATAAATATTTTCTCATACACATAAAAAACTTTCTCTTTTTTTACATTTTTACATATTCATTTTTATTTACATTTAAATTATGCAATTTATTTACTATGCAAATATCCAATTGTTGTAATAATCTAGATTTAAATTCTTGTCTATATCCCCATTTGAACATTTGTACCCCCCTTCCCATATTTGGTTGTGTAATAGTTTAGTAATTTTAATTTCGCACTTTATTGTTTTCTAAATAATGACATGCTAGAATTAGGGTTTGAATGCGAAAAAACGATAAAAAATAGTTTGACCTAATACAAGACAAGCAAGCATGAAAATGGACACACAAATCACACTTGCACCCCCTAGGGTATTCCACTTGTTGCCTTCAAATAAATGGGCCATATTGTATGTTGAACATCTTTGGGCAAAGCAAACAGTTTGAATGATCATAGTCCCTCGATAAAACTTTTCAAAACAAACAAAACAAATGATCAAGTCCCTTAGAGAAATTGCCCAAAGACATTTAACGTTGTTACAACTATGGTCTAAACGATGACCCGCGCCTGTCCCTTTTCACATCCTAACACAAGGTTGCCCACCAAATACAATGGTGGTGCAAACTTGTTAAAAGGGTTAAAGTATAGCAATAATCTTTTTGAGAAATTTAGGAGTAGATAACCTCTTAGTTACTTGAACCAACTTGCAAAAAACAAAACACTTGCCTATTTTTCAAACCATACTTCACTACACTTTCCAAACAACTTTCAAAAACAAATGAAAACCTTTTCAAAAGACATACATCTTTGTATACATCCCCACATGGATCATTGCAAAGGTTGCCACCACATTGGCCTCTTTTCAAAACATTTTCAAAACCCACACACTCAAGCACCATTTAAAACAATTGAAAACAAAAGGCAAGTGATTTAAGCAAGTAACTAAGAGCCCATGGATAACCATGGATAGAAAGGGTGCTAATACCTTCCCTTTCTATAATCTACTCCCCGAACCCAAGAAAACATCTCAAAAGGTTTTTGCTGTGCTTTTTAACCTTTCCTTAGGATAAAATAAAAAGTCGGTGGCGACTCTTGCTAACCGCAACATTTGCGAATACAAACGCAAACCTCAAGTCAGTTCTCCCACCGTATCACACTTACTAAGACATCCTCTACTCGACGATCACCTTTCGAGGCAAGGCAACAGTGAGGCGTACCCTAGGGGTGGTGTGTGATTTGTGTGTGTTTTCATTTATTTTTGTCTTTTGTCAAAGTGATCTATGTGTTTGTTTTTATTTTATCATTCATTCTTGCATGTCATTAATAGTTAAAAATATTGCGAGAAAAGTAAAGATCCTAAGCTATTACAAAAGGCGCGGGTCCACATCGCCAAAATTTCCAGAACCCGATTTGACAGAAAAATAAAGAAAGTAAAGAAAATAAAGTGCGAGAAATTAATTTACAAGGCCTTGGGAGAGATACATAAATATTATAGGAAAAAGAAATAAATATGCGAATTAAATAAGAATTAAAACGAGGGCGTTGGACCCTTTTGCAAAATTAAATTAAATGCTGGAATTAATTAATTAAGAGAGAAAAGAAATTGTTTTTTTTGTTGATATTTTTTGGTTTTAATGAAAAAAGAATTAATTAAAATAATATGCTAACCCTAATTCTACAATTTTTACTTTATTATGAAAATATGTTAAAGTTTTACCCTAAAATTAAACCCTAATTAATTTACATGCAATTTAATTACAAAAATAAATATTTAATATTTTAATTATTTATGAAAGAAAAATAACAAGGAATAAAAATTATCATAAACCCTAATTCTATATTTTTTTTATTAATTAAGAAAACATTACCATTAAACCTAATTTAATAACTAAATTTAATTAATGAGTTTATTTACAAAAAAACATTAAAATAAAATATTTATTATATTTTTTCTCTTTTCTGATTTTTTATGTGTTTTTTATATTTATGAAAATAATAAATTAATTAAGAAAACAATAATTTAAAAGAAAATAGAAATAATAAAAAACAAAGAAAGTGAAAAAGTTTAGCAAACCTAGGGGGGTATTTGTCCCCAAAGTGGAGGTGAAAGTCCAATAATTCTGGCCCATTACTGGAGGCCTTGTTGACCTTTCCATGCAACGTGTGGGACCTTTGACTCAGGCTTATGGTACGCTTCAGATTGTGGCCTTCTGATTAATCTCATTGGGCACGTGGATGGCCAGATGTGATGGACGCATGGTGCTCCTTTAGGCTGAATCTGCATGTAATTATTAATTGAAAAACAATATTGAAATGGGTGAGGACCTGGGGCTCGAACCCAGGTCCTAGAGATTACCAGCCAACGCGCTTGCCAACCATGTTGTCTTGCTTATCTGTAAGTAATATAACAAATAAATATAATAAAACAAAACGCGTTAGTGCTGTTTTTTTTCGCGCGAGATTTTGAACCAGCCAATCATTGATGGCCACGCATCCTTCTTCTTCCTTGGTTTATTTTCCTGAAAATATAACAAACATAGGCAACGGTTTTTACACCGTTCTAAAAGGGACTATTAGGGAAAATAGCGAATAGCCATTGGATGCTCATAAATTGAGCGCGAGGATAGATTCATGATCGTCTCATCGTGTTTGTTTCAGTGGTTCAAGTCTTGTGCTCCAATTTTTCCTTATTTTAAAACCCCCAATTTGAGGTTCTGAAAACCCTAAATATCGACCATGGCATCTTTGCATACAGTGCATGAAAATCCAATCAAATCATATGGTTAGCTTTAAAACACATCACTGAGTATGAATCTATAAATAAAATGCCATGAATATGCATAGAATGTAAAATACAATTATGAGAAAAAGTGAAGAAAGCTTGGCTTCTGTACAGTGATTCAAAGGGTTAGGATTGATGCTTTTGATCCAGGAAGATTGCTTGATGTCCTAGGAATGCAATGGAAAGAGTTTTGTGGCTTGAAACGACCTCTAACCCTGTTTTTATTTTTGAGATTTTTTGATAATTTTCAAGTTTGCCAATGGTGTTTTCTGCGCAGCTTAGTGGTTTTTTTTACTAGGGTTGCATTCCATACTTATGTAAGAGTGAATTAGGTCAAAGAAAACACTCCAAATCCTTGGCATTCATGGTTTGGAAGATTTGATTTTTTAAGATCTTTTTTCAATATTTTCCATGCTATTTTGTATCAATCATGACCAATTCTCTTCAATTCTTTCCATATTTGATTATGCACGAATTTTTGAAGATATTATATGCACAAAAAGATTTGAAATAGTAGGTTAAGTATTTTTCATGTATTTAATTGATTTAAATGAATTATTATTAATAAAAATTCAAATAAATAAATAAAAAATGAAGAAAAACTTCCCTTTGGGCCAAGTGGTCGTGCACATGCCTTGGATAATGGATTGTGGAAGAAAAATAGGCCCATTAGCAATTTTAGGTCATTTGAATCAATGTTGACTTTTCAAAATATCCAAAAATTTCCCAACTTCCACAAGGCATAACTTGCTCAATTTTTAAGCTTTGCTCATGTTCTTGGACATTTTGGAAAGGTATTTGAGTCCTCTAACCAATGTCTTTGGTCCCATGTCATTTTGATTTACCAATCCCAAGTTATGGCCTTTGACTTAAAGTCCCTTTTTGTTGACTTTTGAAAATGACCTATAATGTAGAAATTGATAACTTTTTGTGAGAGCATTTATTGGACTTGAAGTATGAAGATGAGTTGTAGGAAATGTCTTTCTCTTCAAAATGAGCTTTGGATGGAATTTTTCTGATAATCCATGTGAAAGTTATGCCCTGGTCAATTTACAGTTGACTTTTTCAGCTGTCCAAATAAGGAAACTTTTGCATCTTGATGATTTTTGAGCCAAGCTTTGAGAATCATGATCAAGCATTGATCAAATGATGTTTGTGGCTTCAAAATGAGATGTTGACCAAATAATTTGAACTTTTGACTGTCAAATGACCATTTTGCCCCTACAGTTGACTGTAGTGCAATTAGGGTTTTGACTGTGCAATTTTGAGCTGAAAGTCTTGAAACTTGATATGAGGATGCTTGACCATATTTATAGGCATGTGGGACTTTATTGGACCCTCGGAAACTTCATTTTCTTGATCAGAACCAAAACCCTAATTTTGACTGTTCAGGAGGCTCTTACACTGTGCAACCCTTGGGGAATCTTGAAGCATGACTTGGCAATTTCTTGAAGAATATGGGAGGGCAAATTTTGGGGTACAACATCATGGTCAGACGTACCAAAAACGGATGATCAAGGCATTTAACAAGAAAGTTAGACGACAAGAGTATCAAGTTGGGGACCTGGTAATCAAGCACATTATCCTACCTCAAGGTGATCCCAGGGGCAAATGGACCCCTACTTACGAGGGGCCATTTGTGGTTAAGAACATTTTCTCAGGAGGAGCTATGATTCTAACCACCATGGATGGTGACAACCTTCCTCACCCCGTCAATGCAGACATAGTGAAAAGATACTACGCATAATCAAAGACCCGCTAGGTTGACTGGCCTAGGCAAAAATAAGGGCTTCCCGGCGAACCAAAAGGGTTCGGGCAAAAATAAGGGATGAAAATGAAAAAAAATTGTACACCCGGCAAGTTGAAAACCTGAAAAGGCGGATTGGGCAAAAAAGGGTATCCCGGTGGACTGAAAACCCAAAAGGGCGGTCCAGGCAAAAATTAGGGATTAAAGCGTAACACTATGTCTCATTGGATCACCTTGCATCCGGACTCCGGTATCGACTATCAAGCTCAGACGGCACTAATCAATCTGATCTACCTTCAACCAGTAGCAAAGTGATGAGATGCTCGAAGACATAAAAGCAATAGCAGAGTTGGAACCCAGTAGGATTATTCACATAGCTGTTTTGTTTTCTTTTTACAAATTGTATAAATTCTATTTATTCGGCGGTGTTCTCTTACTAGGACGTCAGCCTCTTGTATAAAAACGCCTATTTACAGGCCAAACTTCAAAATCAATACAAATTCATTTTCAGACAAATTTCAAACTGTTTTCCTTTATCTGTTTTATTTTGCAAAGAACGTCCAAAGTTCATTTTTGATATACACATTTGACATTAATTGCTAATCATAAATATTTACATGCGAAATGAAAGATGAATTACTGGTAATAGTAGAAGCAGGGGCAAATAAGAATTGTCCGAACTGTACAAGTTGCTCTGTCCACCAGGTACCAAGGTATATTCAGCTAAAGAATATGGCTAAAATACTTTCACTCCCCGCAGAATAAGGCAGTAATGGTATCCCTCCCAGCTGAGACTTGCAGCTATGTACAAATCAGCGATACTCTCCCCAAGCAGGGTTAGTCTACCATCAGCCCTAAAAAGGCTTGGTATCCCTAGAAGGTCTTAATATTCCCCAGTGGAGTATAGGAGTATTCCCCAGCAAGTATCAGAATACCCCCAACAAGTTGCAGCTGAAAGATCATCCCCCAGTGAAGTTCTTTCCTTTCACAAGCAGTAATTCAATCCTCAATATCACCAACAACGGTAATCCATCCCCAATGGAGTTTATCGTTGAAATCCCCAGCAGAGTTTATCAGCGGAATCCCCAGCGGAGTTTATCGTTAAAATCCTCAGCAGAACATCTCTCCCCCACAGAGTAATTCCCATCAGAGTAATCTCTTCATCAGTTTATTCCCCAACAGAGTTCTTTTCTCCTGCAGGTTTATTCTCACAATCATCTTCGTTCATCATCCCCAGCAGAAACGAAGAACTCAACTCTATTCTCCAGCAGCTCCGGGATTTATTTTCCCCAACTAAAACATTATATTCCCATACATCATGATACATGCATATACGCATCATACGAATACAATCTCATTTATTTTGAGAACATCATTGCTTGATCCATATCATGCATTGCATATGACTGACCTTTACCTTTCAGGAAAGATACAGTTAAAGTTCTCAGTTACGTTGAAGACCTGACCGGTTCTTAAATCTCAATTGAATTATCCTCGGTTGAATTTCAGATAAGGTTCTCAATCTCGACAGTTTCCCTATGTCAAAGTGTGGACGAGTGCTATAACCTCAACAGTATACTACGTTGAGCACTAGTCAGTTCCTAGATCTTGATGTTTTCCTCCGTCATAGTGTGGACGAGTTCTGTAATTTCAACGGTATACTACGTTGAAGACCAGACAGTTCCTAGATCTTGATGAAGATGTTTCCCTACGTCATAGTATGGACGAGTGCTATAACCTCAATGGTATACTACGTTGAGCACTAGTCAGTTCCTAGATCTTGATGTTTTCCTCCGTCATAATATGGACGAGTTCTATAATTTCAACGGTATACTACGTTGAAGACCAAACAGTTCCTAGATCTTGATGAAGATGTTTCCCTACGTTATAGTATGGACGAGTGCTATAACCTCAACAGTATACTACGTTGAGCACTAGTCAGTTCCTAGACCTTGATGCTTTCCTCCGTCATAGTGTGGACGAGTTCTCTAATTTCAACGGTATACTACGTTGAAGACCAGACAGTTCCTAGATCTTGATGAAGATGTTTCCTTACGTCATAGTATGGACGAGTGCTATAACCTCAACGGTATACTATGTTGAGCATTAGTCAGTTCCTAGATCTTGATGTTTTCCTCCGTCATAGTGTGGACGAGTTCTGTAATTTCAACGGTATACTACGTTGAAGACCAGACAGTTCCTAGATCTTGATGAAGATGTTTCCCTACATCATAGTGTGGACGAGTACTATAACCTCAACGGTATACTACGTTGAATGCTAGTCGGTTCCTAGATCTTGATGTTTTCCTCCGTCAAAGTGTGGACGAGTTCTACAATCTCAACGGTATACTACGTTGAAGACTAGACAGTTCCTAGATCTTGATGAAGATGTTTCCCCCCAATTGAATTATGGACAGGTTCTTAGGACTCAGCCGAGGCATCCTCTCAGATGAAGTACAGGCAAGTTCCTAAATCTCAACAAAAGTTAGGTTTCCCCAGCGGAATCTTCTACAATAACAGGTATGCAAGTTCTCGCTAAGTAATCTCTTATGCGATCGACACTCCTGCAGATGGCATCTGTAAGCCCATCCTCCTACCAACAATCTCCAAATGGCATCTGTAAGCCCATTCCCGACATCACAATGCTGATACTACACCATGCCAGTGCAAATTTCTAGGCACTCTAGTGTTCAATTATCTTCCACCTTCGGATCACGAAAGGCTCGAAAGCCAATCTATATCCTCAGGTTTAAGAAAATTGAACAGGGGAAACTGTTGTACCCCAAAATTTGCCCTCCCATATTTCTCAAGACATGTCAAGAATAATCTCCAAATGGCTCAAAATAGCTCAAGGGTTGGACAGTCAAATCACTTCCTAAGGCAGTCAACCTCAAATTAGGGTTTTGTGTTGCATAAAGGTCCTTGCATCCAAATGGCCTCAAGTTACCCCCAATTTCCTAATATGCTCTCAAGTTCATCCATGTAAAATTTCAAGCCTTGCAGAGAAAGTTTGGTCAGTCAATTGCTCAAGAGGCCCAAGAATCGACTGTGCTAGGGCAAAAGTAAACTGTGACCTACAAATAGTCAAACCTCAAGATTTTTTGCCAACATTCTCATTTTGAAGGATAATTCATCATTTGATCAAGGGTTGATCATGATTCATCAAGGATTGCTTAAGATTCATCGAGATTCAAAAGTTGCTAAATTAGGGTTTTGTAGGAAAAGTCAACTCAACTTTGACCAAGCATAACTTTCTCATACTTTATGAGAAATGACCCATCAAAATCTCATTTTGAAGAGGATGCAATTTCCTACAATCCATCTTCACACCCAAATATCAAGAAATTCACTCACAAAAAGTTACAAATTTGGACATTATAGATCATTTTTGAAAGTCAACAAAAACACCTTTTTTTCCAAAGCTTATAACTTGCGCGTGGAATATCAAAATGATATGAGACAAAAAGGGTTGGTTAAAGGACATCTCAAGGTTTCTAAAAAGTCCAAGAACACCTCAAAAAGTTCAAAATTGAAGAAGTTATGAATTGTTGAAGTTGGGCATTTTTCCAAAATTGCCAAAAGTCAACTATCCCCAAAACATCAACTTTTGTCAAATGGGCCCACTTTTTTCCACTTGATTTGATCTTGTCACACCACACACGTGTCCTATCTTCAATTTCATGACCAATTATTAATTTTTCTATTTTATTTGATTTTTATTGATTTAATTCATTTTTAATAAATTTAAATCAAAATAAAATCTCAATATTAATAACTTGTGATCTTTTTGATTGATACAGCTTTCAATTAACATCATGAACAAAATCAAATTCGTGCCAAGCCATATCATGCACAAAATCTTGGATTTGGAAAGAAATTGGAAGCCTTTAATGGAGGAATCATATCAAATCTCAAATCATCAATTCACATGGATTCAAGCCCAACGATTTGACCTAATACAACCCTTATTACTCATACAAGCTAGACACACAAGAACACGACCAGAAAGCTGCCCAAATCACAAATCCAAAACTGAAAAAAGCTTGAAAAAATTGGAGATCGAAATCTTGTTTGGAGTCCAATTCAAGGCAAAAGTTCAACGTAGCCTTCTTGCCTGACATCCACTGGAGCTAAAGCAACTATTCACGAGTCCTGAAACCACCTGAAACGCGCTGTAAGTGTCCATGAACGTGGCCCTGAACACGAAATCACATCCTCTGATTCTTGCATTCTTTAACCAAAATCTTTGCATATTTGTGTTTGTCGCTTCATTTAGAACATTTTTGCAATATTTGATTTCGTTTTGGTAGCCTGTAACCCTGTACTCGAAGCTAGGGTTTTGGTTCTTGTTTTTTAGGCATTTTGATTTCAGGAAAAATTAGAATAAACCATGGACATGGATGAGCTTAGGAGGAAGAAACGAGCATAATGATGGTCTTGATTTGCATTTTTGTGGCCTAGAGCTCGTTCTAGGACGAAGCCATGGATCTTGCTGCGGATGAAATCCGCAGGTAAGAAGATCAGTGTTTCAACGAAGAAGACGAAGGCGTGTCTTCTTCCCATTGGCCAATTCAAAATTACGCGTTTTTTTTATTCAGGCATATGACTTATTTCCAATATATTGATTATTGTGTATTCCACTAACAATAAAATGCAGTGGTTGAGATGGTTAGTGCGCTTGTTCAAAGTCTCATGGGACCTGGGTTCGAATCCCAGGTCCCCCAATATATTTGTTTGCATTTTTCTTACAGTTGTTCCAGCGTGCTTCATCAACTATGGCCTACCATGGACCTCCAGATCCCAAGCGCCAGATGGCCTGCAGGCCAAATCCAATGGCCCAGACTGGATGCTCACCATACTCCCCAGTCAATGCATATGTGTGGAATTGAAAAAGTCAGCCCAGGCTTGCTGCAATTGGGTCAAAGAATTGCCAGTCATACCTCCAGATTGGGCCCAACACCCCCCTTGGTTTATTCTTTTTTCTCTTTTTCTTATATTTATTTATTTGTTTTTATTATTTATTTTTATTATCATTAACCAAATAATTAATTTTCCTCATAAAATCAGAAAACACAAAAAAATATTATTATTTTTTATTTATTAAAATAAAATGCATCACTTTATTTTTGTAAATAAATATTAATCAAGTAATTTAGTTTTTTAATTAGGTACAATTTTAATATTTTTTTGCAATAAATTAAAATTAATTTAGATAATTAGGTTTTACTAACTTTTAATCAATTTATTTTATTTCCTTAAATATATAAAAAATCCAAAAAATATTTTCATTAATTAATTAATTTAATTATTAACTTAGATTTAATTTCCATAAATTCAAAAATAACAAAAACATGCTTTCTTTCAAAAAAGGGTCAAAACCCTAAAAAATGCGTCGTTTTAATTTTCTCGCACGCGATCCATATTTCCAATATTGTAATTGCTTTCGGAATGTAATAGCTTTTAATTAGGACTTTGAATTATTTTATCGTTTTTATTTACTTTCCGCAATTTAAATTAAAGGGTTGCTTTTGGCGATGTAAATACCCGACGCCTTGTAATAGTTTAGATTTAATTTCCGCAATTTATATTCCGCAAATTATTAACTGCTAGATGTTTGATAATAGGGAATGTATGACAAGATCCAATGTATGAACTTAAAATCAACATAGCTCACCCATGACATGTACAAAGATAATATAACCGAAATAACACACTTGCACATGCCACTCTTAGGGTACACCTCACTTGGTTGCCTTCGAACGTGGTCATTGAGTATAGAATGTTTTAGAGGTCTCCCTCTTGTCCAAAGATCATAAGTTGCCTCGAAACGGTTGCCTCGGAAAAATGATCTAAGATATTAAGGCTACCGCTAAGGCGTCCTAACATTGCTTTAGTGACCACACGTCCCTTAATCGAATTGACCCAAAAACTCCAACGATGGTGCTACCTACTCCTCAATAGTGGGATAGCATTGTCTAAAGGACATTTGTACAGATTAATTCCTTTTTTCGAGTAGATAGATGGTTCTTAAGTACTTGATCCTCTCAAAACAAAATAAAAACTTTTCGCACTTACACCTTTCAAACAAAAACTCTTCTTAAACCCAAAAACACAAAGAAAAGGAAATTTTGAAAACACTTTGAGCAAGTACCTAAGAGCCCGTGGATAACCACGGATAGAAAGGGTGCTAACACCTTCCCTTTCTATAATCTACCTCCCGAACCCGAGAAACATCTCGAAAAAGGAATTTTTCTGTGCTTTTTTCCTTTCCTTGTTGGATAAAATAAAAGACGGTGGCGACTCTTGCTCACTGCGACATTTTGCGAAAACAAATGCAAAACGCGAACCAGCATTCCAAAACAGTCAGTTCTCTTCCCACCGATCACACTCCTAAACATGCTTATGTCCATTATTTGTTCCAATTTTCCCCGCAAAGAAAACACCCAAAAACAAACTTCCAAAACCCTAGGTTCGGGTATGGCGTTACAGGCTATAAAAATGCAATTCAATAATGCCAAAAGCTTCTAAATCGAACGAAAAACATGTTTATGCAAAGATCTTGGCAAAGAAGTGCAAGAATAAGAGGATGCGTTTTCGAGTACAGGGGCGTTTTTCAGGAGACTTACAACACGATTCAGGGAGGGAGAGAGCTTGCTTTTGATTCCTTCTCACTCAGTGGATGTCTAGCAATTGAATAGCGTGGAGATTTTGTGCTGAAACTGCCTCTAAGCACGTTTTCAGATTCAAGCTTTTTCAAGTTTTTCCAAGTTTTGCTTTGGTGTTTATGCAGCCTCTAGCTTCTGATACGTGCCTCTTTAGCTTGTATATGTATAAGGCAATGCATTAGGTTAAAAATTTAGACTTGAATCTTTGTAAATCAATGCTTGGAGATATGATATGATCCTCCATTAAAAAGCTTCCAATTTCATTCCAAATCCAATATTTTGTTCATGATATGGCTTGATTCGAATTTGATCATGTCCATGATGACAATTAAGGCTTGTATCAATCAAAAAGATACCAAGTTATCAATATTTAGATTTTATTTGGATTTAAATTGATTTAAAATAAACTAATTTAATAAAAATCAAATAAAATAGAAAAATAAATGAATGGACATAAGACTGAAGATAGGACACGTGTGTAGTGTGACAAGATCAGATCAAGTGGAAAAAAGTGGGCCCATTTGACAAAATTTGAAGTTTTGGGGATAATTGACTTTTGGCAATTTTGGAAAAATGCCCAACTTCAACAATGCATAACTTCTTAAATTTTGAACTTTTTGAGGTGTTCTTTGACTTTTTAGAAACCTTGAGATGTCCTATAACCAACCCTTTTGGTCTCATATCATTTTGATATTCCATGCTCAAGTTATAAGCTTTGGAAAAAAAGGTGTTTTTGTTGACTTTCAAAAATGACATATAATGTCCAAATTTGTAACTTCCTGTGACTGCATTTCTTGATCTTGGGATGTGAAGATGGATTGTAGGAAATTGCATCCTCTTCAAAATGAGCTTTGGATGGGTCATTTATCATAAAGTATGAGAAAGTCATGCTTGGTCAAAGTTGAGTTGACTTTTCCTACAAAACCCTAATTTAACAACTTTTGAATCTTGATGAATTTTGAGCAATCCTTGATGAATCATGATCAACCCTTGATCAAATGATGAATTATCCTTCAAAATGATAATTTTGACAAAAAACTTGAAGTTTGACTATTTGTAGGTCACAATTGACTTTTGCCCTAGCACAATCGATTTTTGGACCTCTTGAGCAATTGACTGACCAAACTTCCTCTGCAAGGCTTGAAATTCGACATGGATGACCTTATGAACATATTAGGACATTGGGGAGCACTTGAGATAATTTGGATGCAAGGACCTTGATGCAACATCAAACCCTAGTTTGAGTTTGACTGCCTTAGGAGATAGCTTAATTGTCCAACTCTTGAGCAATCTTGAGCAACTTAGAGATTATTCTTGAAATGTCTTGGGAAATATGGGAGGGAAAATTTTGGGGTACAACACACATCATATAACACAATCTCATTTATTTTGAGAACATCATTGCTTGATCCATATCATGCATTGCATATGACTGACCTTTACCTTTCAGGAAAGATGTAGTTAAGTTCTCAGCTACGTCGAAGACCTTCTCTGGTTCAGTCAGATCGACGCTAAGATCTCCCTGATTCTTATTCTAGTTGGAAGATATTCCAAGACTTTCGTCTGGTTCAGTAAATCGATTCTAAGATTTCTCTGATTCTTATCCAGTCAAAGTTAATCCAATACCTTCTCTGGTTCAGTCATATCGACGCTAAGATCTCCCTGATTCTTATTCTAGTTGAAGATATTCCAAGACTTTCGTCTGGTTCAGTTAAATCGATTCTAAGATTTTTCTGATTCTTACCCAGTCAAAGTTAATCCAAGACCTTCTCTAGTTCAGTCAGATCGACGCTAAGATCTCCCTGATTCTTATTCCAATTGAAGATATTCCAAGACTTTCTTCTGGTTCAGTTAAATCGATTCTAAGATTTCTCTTATTCTTATCCAGCCAAAGTTAATCCAATACCTTCTCTGTTTCAGTCAGATCGACGCTAAGATCTCCCTGATTCTTATTCTAGTTGAAGATATTCCAAGACTTTCGTCTGGTTCAGTTAAATCGATTCTAAGATTTTTCTGATTCTTATCCAGTCAAAGTTAATCCAAGACCTTCTCTGGTTCAGTCAGATCGATGCTAAGATCTCCCTGATTCTTATTCCAGTAGAAGATATTCCAAGACTTTCATCCGGTTCTGTTAAATCGATTCTAAGATTTTTTTTCTGATTCTTATCCAGTCAAAATTAATCCAAGACCTTCTCTGGTTCAGTCAGATCGACGCTAAGATCTCCCTGATTCTTATTCCAGTCGAAGTGCAGACCTCCTACCAACAGCCTCCAAATGGCATCTGTAAGCCCATTCCCGACATCACGATGTTGATACCACTTCATGCGAGTGCAAATTTCTGGGCACTCTAGTGTTCGATCATCTTCCACCTTCGGATCACGAAAGGCACGAAAGCCAATCTATATCCTCAGGTTTAAGAAGATTGAACAGTGGCAGCTGTTATACCCCAAAATTTTCCCTCTCATATTTCTCAAGACAATTGCAAGAAAAATCTCCAAGTGGCTCAAGATTGCTCAAGAGTTGGACAATCAAGCTATCTCTTAAGGCAGTCAACCCCAAATTAGGGTTTTGTGTTACATCAAGATCTTTGGGTACAAATGACATCAAGTGCTACCCAATGTCCTAATATGTTATCAAGGTCATCCATGTCAAATTTCAAGCCTTGCAGAGGAAGTTTGCTCAGTCAATTGCTCAAAGGGTCCAAAAATCGACTATGCTAGGGCAAAAGTCAATTGTGGCCTATAAATAGTCAAACTTCAAGATTTTTTGTCAACATTCTCATTTTGAAAGATATTTCATCATTTGATCAAGGGCTGATCATGATTCATCAAGGATTTCTCAAAATTCATCAAGACTCAAAAGTTGCTAAATTAGGGTTTTGTAGGAAAAGTCAACTCAACTTTGACCAAGCATAACTTTCTCATACTTTATGAGAAATAACCCATCCAAAGCTAATTTTTAAGAGGATGAAATATCCTACAATCCATCTTCATACCCCAATATCAGAAAATGCACTCACAAGAAGTTATAAATTTGGACATTATAGGTCATTTTTGAAAGTCAACAAAAACACCTTTTTTTCCAAAGCTTATAAATTGAGAATGGAATATAAAAATGAGATGATACTAAAAAGGTTAGTTAAAGGACATCTCAAGATTTCTAAAAAATCCAAGAACACTTCCAAAAGTTCAAAATTGAAGAAGTTATGCATTGTTGAAGTTGGGCATTTTTGCAAAATTGCCAAAAGTCAACTATCCCCAAAACTTCAAATTTTGTCAGAAGCGAAACTCAACACCAATCGATTGCTGGACAATCACTGAGTCATAATCAATCCAAAGCAAGCTCTCACAACCATCAAAACGCGCTGTAAGTGTCCCGTTTCGTGGCCCTGTTTCCAAAACCTTAACTCGCTATTCTTGCATTTTCCTGGCAAATCTTTGACATATTTGTGATGCTTATGAAATTTCTGAACTTTTGGCATTGTTTGATTGCATTTATATGGACTGTAACCCCATAGCTGAACCTAGGGTTTTGTAGTTTGTTTTTTGGGCATTTCTTTCACATGCAAAATTAGCTCCATTGATGGATATAGACATGACCGGAGGAGGAAGACGAGCATAACCATGTTCTTGGGAGGAATTTTCATGGCTTAGAATTGATTTTAGGATGGACCTACGGATTTAGTTGTGGATCTAAATCTGCAGGAAAAATTACAGGGCTGGAGGTTAGGGGTGGAGACGTGGCACTCCCCCTGTGGTTGATTCAAACTTGGCGCATTTTTTTATATATTTTTCTGGCATCTGATTGATTAACCCATATTATTATTACTGATTAATATATTGACAATTGAAGCAAAGTGGCTGAGTGGTAGTGGCGTGCATCCAAGTACCAACAGGACCTGGGTTCGAATCCCAGGTCCCCATGTTATTTGTTATATTTTTCTTCCAGGTGATCTAGTGCAAATCCAAGTGCGTGGTACATCATGCTCCCTCACTCAATCGCTTGCCAGATGGCCCCAGGCCAGATCTGGTGATCCAGAATGAGAGCCTACCATGAGATCCAGTCAACGAGCGCATATGGGATTCACAAAGTCAACCAGGCCAGTGGAGTATTGAGCCACAAAATTGCTGAACAAGCCTCCAAATCAGGCCCAAACCCCCCTGAGTCTTTCTATTTCATTTTTTTTCATTTATTTTATTTAATTGCTTGTTTAATTATTTTTATTATTAACTAACCAATCAAATAATTTTCTCCATAAAATAAAAACCAAAAAATATTTTCTTATTCAAATTAAATTTCAGTATTTTATTTTTATTCATAAATCAATTAATTAATTTAGTTTTAATTAGGAATAACTTTAATATTTTTCTGCAATAATTAAAATTAACTTAGACAATTAGGTTTTTATTAACGTTGATTAAATTTATTTTTATTTCTTTAAATATCAAAAACCCAAAAATATTTTTATTAATTAATTTATTTACTAATTTAATAATTAATCTAGTTTAATTTCTTTCATAAATTCAAAATAACCAAAAAAATCTTTTCTTTAATTGAAGGGTCAAAACCCTAAAAGCTTGCGCCCGATTTAATTTCCCGCACGCGATCCATTTTATTCAATATTATATCTGTTTCCGGAATGTAATAGCTTAATAGGACTTTACTATTTTTATTGCTTTATTTATTTTCCGCATTTTAATTTCAAGGGTTTCTTTTGGCGATGTAAATACCAGACGCCTTGTAATAGTTAGTTTAATTTCCGCAATTTAATTTCTGCAACTTATAAATTGTTAGATGTTTGATAATAGGGAATGCATGACAAGATTAAACGTTTAAACCTAAAATCAACATAGATCACCATTAACATGTACAAAGATAAAATAAACTGAAAACAACACACTCGCACATGTGTACTCTTAGGGTACACCCCACTTGGTTGCCTTCGTACGCGGTTATTAAGTATAGGTCACTTTAGAGGTCGCCCTCTTGTCCAAAGATCATAGTCGCCTCGAAACGGTTGCCTCGGATATTGTTGCCTCAAAATAAATGATCTAAGACATTGGGGTTACCGCTAAGGCGTCCTAACATTGCTTTGGTGACCGTAAGTCCCGCATTCGAATTGACCCTCAAACTCCAACGACGGTGCTACCTACTCATCAATAGTAGGATAGCATTGTCTAAAGGAAGATAACATATAATGATTCCTTTTTCGAGTAGGTAAATGGTTCTTAAGTACTTGCTCTTTCCAAAACAAAATCTTTTTCACACTTACACTCCTTTTCAAACAAAGACTTTTTTCAAACCCACAAACACAAAGAAAGCAAAATTTTGAAAACATTATGAGCAAGTACCTAAGAGCCCGTGGATAACCACAGATAGAAAGGGTGCTAACACCTTCCCTTTCTATAATCTACCCCCCGGACCCGAGAAATATCTCGAAAAAGGAATTTTTCTGTGCTTTTTTCCTTTCCTAGTTGGATAAAATAAAAGACGGTGGAGACTCTTGCTTACCGCGACATTTTGCGAAAACAAACGCAAAACACAAACCAGCATTCCAAAAACAGTCAGTTCTCTTCCACCGTATCACACCCATCCAGACCGCATTCTCCATTACGAGACCAGAGGACTTTTACGTCCCCGAACATATGCAAAAGCCTTTGTCCATGCACAAAAAGTGGGAAAACTTCCCCTCTGCTATGGTCATAAATGGTAGAGGGTTTAATGACTTACTAAGAGGAAATTCGACGAGCTGGTCGACGCGTCTCCCCCGTAAACGGTGACCTTCGAGAGGGTTAAGGGTAGATCGGAGCTAATCACCTTTTACCTCGAGGAATTGCCCGGAGGAGCCCCCAATTCAACCATCCCTCTCCTGATCAGGGCGAGAATGGCCAACTTTGATGTTCATCGCATCCTGGTCGACGAGGGAAGTTCCATCGACGTGATGTACAACCAGCTTTTTAGAACCCTGCAGCTCGACCACTCTCACCTTTCACCATATATGGTATCAGACTTGCAGGGCTTTAATGGCTCGACCTTCAAGCCATGGGGGTATGTGGAGCTTATGGTCACCTTCGGCGAAGATACTGCTACCAGGCAAGTCAAGGTGCGCTTCCTCGTCACCGAATTCCCATCCTTCTACAACTGCATCCTTGGGAGGCCGGCACTGGCAGAGTTGACCGCGGTGCCCTCCACCGTCCATCTGAAGATGAAGTTCTACACAAAGAGGGCACGGGTCGCCACTATCCAAGGAGACCTAGCAGCCGCCCGAAGATGCTTCAACACGGAGACCAAGGGACAGAGCACAGTCAACACTGGAGCACGGCCTGCCAAGAAAGCTGCAACAGCGCGACCAGAGCCTCAGCAGTCAGAGCCATAGCCCATCAGAGCGGAAGTGCAGAGGGCTCCTCCAAAGGTCGATTCGATCTTGCTGGACCCTCGCTTCGACCAAGACGAACCCTCGAGCGGCAAGCAAGAGCTCCTCCGACCAATTATGGATGGGGACTTCGAGCTCGTCCCTCTCGGTGAAGACCCAAGCATAAGGGTGAATATTGGCACAAGACTCCCTGACTTAGCGAGAAAGCAGATCAAGGCCTGCTTGAGGGAGAATGCAAATCTGTTCGTGTGGAGCGCCGCAGAGATGCCTGGTCTCGACCCCGAGGTCGCCTGTTATCAACTCGCCATTGATCCAGCCGCTAGGGCAGTAGTACAACGTATGAAACAGAGGCTACTGAAAAAGCTATAAAAGATCTCCTAGAGGTAAATTTTATTTCAGAAGCCCGATATTCAACCTGACTGTCTAATGTTGTACTTGTTAAGAAAAGTAATGGAAAATGGCGTATGTGTGTTGACTATACCGATCTTAATCGGGCATGCCCCAAAGATGCATTTCCTTTGCCTAATATTGACATGCTGGTCGAAAACTTGGTCGGCTATAAAATTTTATCTTTCATAGACGCCTATTTAGGCTATAACCAAATCTCAATGGCAATGAGCGACAAACACTGCACTTCTTTAATGACCAGCTCGGGCAACTATTACTACAACGTAATTCCCTTCAGTCTGAAAAACACAGGAGCACCATATCAACAGATAATGAACAAAGTATTCCATAACGAGATCAGAGATATGCTCGAGGTATACATGGACGATATGATCTTCAAATCCCGAGTAGACACCGACCATACCACTCATCTCAGGAAAGTCTTTGCCCAAGCAAGGCAATGTAGAATGAGGTTCAACCCTGAGAAATGCACCTTTGGAGTTAAGACGGACAAGTTCCTCGATTTCTACCTAACAGAACGAGGAATCGAAGCCAACCCCGACAAATGTCCGGCGTTGTCTGACCTCCCTACACCCACTTTGAAAAAATCCATACAAGTCCTGAACGGTATGCTCGCCTCACTCTCCCGTTTCGTTGCAAAATTTGCTCAACACGCCCTGCCTTTTTTCAAACTCATGCGCAAGGAGGCAGCTTTCGAGTGGAACGAGGAATACGAACATGCCCTTCTCCATCTCAAACAAAGCCTTTCACATCCGCCCGTGCTATCACGACCGGTCGACGGGAAGACGTTATTCCTATATCTGGCCATCTCCGTCGAAGCCGTTAGTGCGGACCTCATTCGCGAGACTCATGACGGCCAAAAACCCGTGTATTTCACGAGCAAAGCGCTTCAAGGGTACGATGTCAGATACCAACAGATCGAGAAGGTGGATTTGACCCTCGTCAACGCATCGAGAAGGCTCATACACTATTTCCTCGCGCACGCGATCATTGTACAAACATACCAGCCGATAAGACAGCTGTTAGGTCAACAAGACATGGCCGAAAGAATGTTAAAGTGGTCCTTGGAGCTCTCGGAATTCGACATCCAATATGAAAGCAGGAAGGCTCTAAAGGCCTAAGCTATGCCCGACTTTGTTGCCGAGATGGCTACACTCAACTCCCTCGCAGAGAAGGAGCACAAGTGGACCATCTTTGTGGACAGAGCCTCCAGCTCGACTGGGAGTGTAGCAGGAATCCTCCTTGAAAATGAGGAGGGCGTCGTGATCGAACACTCACTCACTCTCTCCTTTCCGACCTCAAACAATCAGGCAGAATATGAAGCTCTGCTCGTAGGACTAAGACTGGCCGAGGATTTGGGCACTCGAGAATTACAAATTTTCACTGATTCCCAACTCGTCGTGTCGCAAGTTCAAGGGGAATACCAGGCTAAGAACAACAACCTCATTGAATATTTAAACCTGGTCAAAGAACACGTGAAAAAGTTTGATCGAGTAGAAATTACACACGTACCACGCAAACAAAACACACGGGTCAACATACTTTCAAAACTCACGAGTACGAAGAAAAAGGGCAGAAACAAATCAGTCATACAAGAGTCCCTATCTCGCTCGAGCATTGAACGCCCCACAGTCCTACTCGAGGTGAATGTCATCGAAGACGGTTCATGCTGGATGACCCCGGTGTTCAATTTTCTAACGAAGAGGGAACTTCCTCTTGACCAAATGGAGGCAGCTGCGACCAAACGACGAGCATGCTCTTACGTCGTTCTCGAGCAGAAACTGTATCGCAGTGGATTCTCCATCTCACTCTCGAAGTACGTCGAAGAGTCCGTGGTCCCCGAGATACTACAGGAAATCCATGAAGGAATCAACGCCCAATACATGGGCATAAAGTCCCTAGCGCGTAAAGCATTGCGAGTGGGGTACTACCGACCGACCATGCAACAAGACGCCAAAGAACATGTCAAGAAATGTGATAAGTACCAAAGACACGTCGACATGCACCTCGCTCCCCCGCGCGAGCTGAATACGCTATCGTCCTCGTGGCCATTTGCCTGGTGGGGAATGAATATCCTCGGACCGTTCGTGCAAGGGACACACCAAAACAAATTTCTCGTCGTGGCTGTAGATTATTTCACCAAGTGGATAGAGGCAGAAACCCTCGCGAAAATCACCTCGCACAACATTCTCCGTTTTTACAAATGAAACGTGCTCGCTCAGTTTGGAATCTCACAAGCGCTCGTCACGGACAACGACACCCAGTTCACCGACCAAGGTTTCCAAAGCTTTGTTGCCAAACTCGGCACCAAATAACATTTTACCTCGATCGAACACCCCCAGACTAACGGGCAAGCCGAAGCCGCAAATAGGATCATCTTGCGAGGACTCAAACGCAGGCTGGGCGAAGCCAAAAGGGGATGGGTCGAAGAACTACACATCGTCCTATGGGCTTATCGAACAACACCCCATTCGACGACTGGCGAGACACCATTCCGACTGACCTACAGCACCGAGGCCGTCATCTTGGTAGAAATCATAGAGCCATCTAGGCGAATTGAAATGTCCCTCGACGAGGAGATGAACGACGAGACCCTCAAAGACAAGCTCGACCTTGTTGAAGAAACCCAAATAAAAAAGTATTCATAAAAACTCTCTAATATCACAAATCAATGTTTAATGCTTTGTTTTAAATTTGTACAATATATAATATAATAAACATATATGTCATGGAATGACATTTATGCTCACCAGCGTTTGTCTGCCACGTATTAAATTGGATTACTATTGATCATAATTTTTTAAATTTTTTTATTAATCATTATTACACTTTCAAATTGTCTATAATGTTCTTGAAATTAAGCCTCTCATTCAATTTTTCAAAAATATCAAAATAATCTTGGTAGTATATTATTTTATTATATTAAGTTTTTTATATTTTTTCCTTATTAAATTCAATGTATCATGGCGTAGCTGTGGTTTCCAATCCATTCCACTTCGACTGCGAAGACGGTTAAGGCTCAACCCCCACTGACACCGCCGCTCCAAATCTACAACCTCCGTCCGGTACTCACCGGCGGCGCTGTCTACCACAATACACGACGATATCAACCATAACAGGTTTTCTCTCTGAATTTTTCTTTTATATTTTGCCTCGATCCATCATCCATATTAGCTTAAGTTTTGAAATGAAAACTGGGAAATTGAAAACCCTAGGCATTGTTCAGAGTAACTCTAAATATTCTCTTACTTAGGGTTTTTTTAATCTGGTTGATTCTTAAACAGCTTCTACCCTAAAATCACGTTTTCTTAGGAATTGAAGTTCTAAATTGTTTTAATTCTTGGATGCCGATATAGATTTATTTAACAGTTTATTTTTTTGTTTGAAATTCAATGAATCATTGTTATGATTATGTTAGGGTTAAGGGAGCATAGAGAGATGATCTACACTGCAATTGATACATTTTACCTCACGGATGAGCAGTTAACAAATTCTCCTTCGAGAAAAGATGGCATAGATGAAGCTACTGAAATCGCCCTTAGAATCTATGGCTGTGATCTCATCCAAGAAAGCGGCATTTTGCTGAGATTGTATCCTTTTTCTTACTTGTATTATTATTTTCATTTTCAATGTAATCCTCTGCTTTCAGTTTAGTTTGTTACCTTAACTTACTGTGAGACAGACCACAAGCAGTTATGGCCACTGGGCAGGTTCTGTTTCATCGTTTCTATTGCAAGAAGTCGTTTGCACGGTTTAATGTCAAGGTCTTGATATGTATGCATGTTGTTTACTCTTTTTCCTCTCTTGTGTGTAATGAATTAAAATGCTCATACCGTTTCTTTTTGCAGAAAGTTGCTGCAAGCTCGGTGTGGCTGGCTTCAAAACTGGAGGAAAACCCGAGAAAAGCCAGACAAGTACTTATTGTTTTTCATAGGATGGAATGCAGGAGGGAGAACTTGCCCATCGATCATTTAGACTTGTATTCCAAGGTTGTAAGATCCCATTTTCCCCCTTTAACTTTTGTAGCTCACGTACTGATAGAATAATGGATCTAGGCCCAAACTATGAGATTTTAAAGCAGATGCCTTAATGGGTTTACAATTGACATGCCCATGATATGGAAGGTGTATGAGTGTAAGAAAAAGAAAAAGCAAAAGGGAGAGAATTAGATATCTGCTTACTGGCAGTTAGTTAGGAGATATTCCAAAGAACTTATTAGGCGTAGTGGGATTGGCATTCATCAACCATTTTCTGTTGGGACCCTTGTGGGTAGGCAGAGATAATGTGTTTCTCTTCTATGAGGAGCTTGGCTCTGGTTTATCTTGTATGAGAGCTCCGTCTCTTTTGGATGATCAATATTATTGTTTCTGAATTTTGTCCATTGATCATTTCGCTGCACTATCGCATACAAGCAATGAGTTATTTAGTTTATAGTCATTTGAATTATTTTGTTTTCTTTGTGTTGAACAGAAATATGTTGATTTAAAAATGGAGCTGAGTAGAACGGAGAGACATATTTTGAAAGAAATGGGATTCATTTGTCATGTTGAACATCCTCACAAGTTTATTTCAAACTACCTTGCTACCCTTGAAACACCTCCAGAATTGAGGCAAGAAGCTTGGAATCTGGCTAATGATAGGTACATAATTGGAGATATTATTATTATTGTTGTGTATATTCTCAACATGCACATGTGCTCCAGTTGACACAGTACATATGAGTCATTTTTCCGACAGTCCCTAGAGATCCCTGAATTAGAGTGTATCTTTTCTGATGTTATATTTCTTAAGGCTTGCTTCTATTGAAGTCTTAGTCAGTTAGTCACTTAGTCTCCAGTTTGGATATTTTGTCAAGGTCATTTATACTTGGATGCAACATAGAATGTCATGTGATGGACTGATCCTCTTAGCACATTTAATGAAGTAAAACAAATCTGTCCATGACCCTTTTGTTCACAACCTGATGTATGGTATCTTTCTTTGTGGGCACTGGTAGTGTTAAAGTGAAAAACATAAGTTGCTCTAAAAATGAATTGATCTTTTCTAGGATATTGTACAGGCTAGGCAGCAAGTGTGACTGTATCATGGTACTAAGTTTTGACATTTTGTGATATATTTGAACCCATTAAACTCGTCGTATTTTTCAAATGAGTGGATGTTATGAAGAATATTTTACTTGCATAAATAGTATATTCTGCTGATTTGATATTGTAGTTCTTATGTAATAAATGTTGTGATTCTATATTGCTAATTTCAGAGCCTATATAATAGTCTCTGCGTGTAGTTTAAACATGTGGTTTCACCATCTCATGCCTGTATTTTTCTCTTATTCAGTAGCTTCTTACGATATTGGACCTGTTTTACTAGTTGCTACTAGTGAACACTTGATGCTTCTTATAATCTTGTGTGTCAAACAAACAGATGATCCTATTACAGAATAGTGTAATACACAATTTATTTACTCATTTAGTTGCCCGACCAAAATGCGTGTTCGTATCTTTTGTTATGACCTGTATTCAATTTTTTTTACCACATCACTCGGCTGTTTCTTACTCATATGCCTACCTAACTAGATTTTTTTTATGCAGTTTGCGCACTACACTGTGTGTTAGATTTAAGAGCGAGGTTGTGGCTTGTGGCGTTGTATATGCTGCAGCTCGTAGGTTTCAGGTACCTCTTCCTGAGAATCCACCATGGTGGAAGGCATTTGATGCAGAAAAGTCTGGGATTGATGAAGTCTGCAGGGTTTTGGCTCACCTTTATAGTCTTCCGAAGGCACAATATTTACCAATTTGCAAGGACTGGGACTCATTTACATTCTCCAATAAATCATTGGAATCAAAGTCTCATTCAGCTACAAAGGTGATGGTCAATTTTACCCTTATTTAAAAAATTTGCTCGTTTATAGTGTGGTTGAAATAACGACAAGTTATTTGTTTATGTACGCCTAAGTATATAAATAATGTCTCCGTTAACATATACTCCTGATGTTTTCAATTAATGTATAAACTCTAATTTTTATCTTTTAAAGTGTATCCCTTATTTGGAGAACTCAAACCCTTTGTTTTTAATCTGCATTAGGGGTGCAATATTATTAAGTGTCATTTGGCTGTCATGAGACCATGTTTGCTTTTGTAAATCTGTATTATTGACAATCAATGCCAATCTGTAGGACGCTCCACGAAGTAGCTCACCAATTAATCCTGAGACGTCAGCGTTGAAGGGAGCTCCCGGAGAAGCTAATATTGACGTGAGTGGTAGCAAGGGTGCTTTGGTAAAGCAAGCCAGTGATAAGTTGAACGATGCTAAGAAGTCTGATGATGAATCCAAAAGCATTGCTGCTGAGAGAGACGTAAAAGATGAACCCACACTAAGGTCCAGACCAGACCGTAAAATGGAGGCCAGCGGGGAGTTACACAGGGACAGAGAGAGGGAACGAATAAAATCCAGGGATCGTGAGCGGGGAAGGGATTCCGATAGAGAACGTGAACGAGAAGAATCTGAGAGGGTCAAACTCAAGGATCATGGTCATCGTTCTAGGGAGAGAGCAAAGGATTCAGGTATTTTATAGATTTTATATGTACGACTATTGTTTTGTTGTGGATTTAGGTTATGATTTAGTTTGTATTGGATGCAGGACATTCAGAGAAGTCAAAGCGCTATTCGTCACATGGTATGAATCTGTCTTTCTGAGTTTGCCATATTTTTTCCTTTTGGTATATCATCTCCTTAACACATTTTTATATTTCAGACCGTGACCGTGACTACTACAGCTCGTCATACTCATCAAGAGAGAACCGGCATAGACATCATTGAAGTAACCAAGATGTGCCCACATTGTTTTCTTAAGTTCTATTGTTACCTCTATTGGTCTATGCATGAATATAAGTTTTTTTTTTATGTAGTTCCCGTTTTCCTTTGTATTATTAGTTTGTATTTTTATTTGCTCCAAAGCATATAAAACAGTAGCTACGACAATATTTAGGCATTATTATATTTTTCTAAGCATGCAAGACGGTGTTCTGGTGCCTGTCTCTCTGCTTTTTGGAAAGAAGATTATAGTGGTTGGCCTTCATTATGATCTCGTTTAACTTGTATAGATGTTTAACTTGACATCTATTTGGCGTCATATAAATTGCTTGAAAGAGCATAGTTCTTGAGATATATCGTTAACGTGCTTAGAAGAACCAAGTGGCCTGCTTTGTTAACCTATTTTCCATAGATTGTTTGATGTCTTAAGTGCCTGCTTTGTAACCTATTGATTGCTTTAGAGATATTATCAAATTGCGTGTACCTTGTGAAAGCTTGACTTTTCTTGTGATCAATTTGTCTCTGTTGCGAATAGTGTTATTAATATGTGTATGTTAAGGCTGGTTCTGTTTACTACGCAAGTATGTCTGGTCAGATGAAAGAAGTCAATTTAATGTCATGGAACACTGTCATATTTGAAGCGGTCTGGTTGATTACAGCAATGTGGTTTGGTTGATTTGCTAGCAATTTGATTCTTCTGCTATTTGGTTTGGGAAAACTGGTATTTGCTGCAACTTTGAAGAGCAAGCTTAGGTTCTGATGCAACTGGCATTACGATATCAATTGAATTCAGAGATGCATTATATCGGTTTAGGCATTAATGCATCCATTTTTTGCGCTAAGTTATGTTCTTGTCGAGATTTCGGTTGGTCTGGTGCAGGTTAATGCTTTGGAATTTTGTAAGAAACGACTGTGGCACGTTTTGTCATTGCTGGACAAATGCAGTGATATTTCAGGAGCAATCAAAGACATGGTGCTGGATGTTGGACACAGGCCTCATTTTTACTTCTTATCAGACGAGGCTCTAAATATTGTCTGCTAGGTAGGTTCCGCTGGTGCAGTAGAGTGATGGAGTTCATTGGGGATCCAGATGCTTAGTTGCTGGTTGGGTTTATCTCAGAGGCTTGGTGTTGGAGTGGGTGTGATCCTTATCAATTTTATTCCTCTTTTAGGTTGGTTAAGCTGTTGTTTAGCTTGTGGATGGAGTAGCACTGATGTTTTGCTTGCTTTGTTATCTGGTAATACTGTTAGCATTCTGTGTTTTATTTTCACAATTGAATTTGGCTTGTTTAAAAAAAAAAATTTCAGTAGTCTGCTTTTGAAAAAATAAAGAAAAAAAAATCATAAGCAGGAAGCACAATAACAACATGAAAGAATCTCCACTCCACAGTCCATTCAACACGAGCATGAAGTAGTAACTTTAAGTAGCTCACAATTTACATATACATAGATTTGATCAAATAAACAAGAATGACTACACCGAATAGGTAATTCAAAGAAATAACACGTGGTGATGATGATGATGGATTCATTAGCCCCTTGTCTTGAAAGGAATTGCTCGAATCACTATCTGGTGATATAATGCAGCAAGAGCAGCTCCAATGAAAGGTCCAACCCAGAAAATCCACTGTTTAATTGCCACAAAATTCAAACATTATACAAGTCATTTTCTGAAAGAAGAATTTCAAGGCCACAATTAATAAAGAAGAGATCAAGAACATACATGGTCATCCCAAGCATGGTCTCTGTTGTATATTATAGCAGCACCAAAACTCCTAGCCGGGTTAATACCAGTTCCAGTAATAGGAATAGTAGCCAAGTGAACCAAAAACACAGCAAACCCAATTGGAAGAGGTGCCAAAATCTACACACACAAACATCACATTACTCCATATAGTCCACAAAAAGAAACATATATATCATATAGATAACTAAGAAACAATATCATATATGATATCATACCGGAACATGAGAATCCCTAGCATTTCTCTTGGCATCAGTGGCAGAGAAAACAGTGTAAACAAGAACAAAAGTACCGACAATCTCAGCTCCAAGACCACCCCCCTTAGTGTAACCAGGATTCACAACATTTGCTCCACCTTTGAACAACTCATAACGAGCATTACCCTCAAAACCCTTCACCACACCAGCACCACAGATAGCTCCAAGACACTGCATTATTATGTAGAATACTGCTCTGGTCAAGGACAGTTTCCTAGCCAAAAACAAACCAAATGTCACAGCTGGATTTATGTGTCCACCTGTTCCAAACCAAACATCATTAGTTTAGTCTAAAACAAAATAAAACAGTGATGAAGTACAGGTAAGAATGAAGTAAAAGAAAAAGAAGTGACCTGAAATTCCAGCAGTGCAGTAGACAAGTGCAAAGATCATACCACCAAAAGCCCAAGCAATTCCTTGAATACCAACAGAGGCACACTTAGAGGTTGATCTATTCACACCCATGACAGTTAAGACAGTGATGTAAAGAAACAAGAAAGTTGCAACAAATTCAGCAATTCCAGCTCTGTAAAAAGACCATGACTTCAACTCCCCTGGCTCAAACAATGGTGCTGGTGGTGCTTCCTTGTAGTCCTTACTATCACTCTGAGCTCCTGTGCCCAATGCATTCTTTTCTGAGAATTTGTTTGCTCCAATCTTAACATCTTCTTCCCTCCCCATTCTCTTTTCTCTAACTCAAAACTAGTTCTTTCTTATGTGTAACTGTGTTCTGGCAAATATTCGTAGTGTTTGTTATATAGTGGGATTTTGTTAAAGCTAAAGTATATTATTTATTTATTTGCTTTGCTGGATAATAATAACGGTAATAACTTTAAGTTTTTGTTTTAGCATAGAACGTGACACTTTTTGTGCTGTAAATAGGGACCACTCTAAAATTCAAAAGCAAGAAGAGGTTAAATTATTAAATAATGTTTAGGTGGATTGTTCTGGAAAGGAGGAGTAGGATGTTGATATTGTTCCTATCTTAACAGAGTGTTAAATGCTTTTTGTTTTGGATTTTATATGTTGTGTAATTGGTTGTTAGAGTCATAGGATTCCTTTTGTATTGTGTAATTGTAAATTTAATATTTAATGTACATTTCGTGTACATGATAAAATATATGGTATAAAAATTGTATCATAACTTTATATCATATATGTTGATTAGAGTATGAACTTGTTTTGTTTTCTATTTCTTTTGTTTTGTCTACAAAACTGTGTTTAGTGAAATAACATAATATATGATATAAATTTATCTTTTTTCAGTTTCTTCTATATGAATTTGAGCTGAATTAGAAAATTCAATAGAATAAAATAAAGAAATTAACGGATAGCTCTAAAAAGTAATAGTTTAATATGATATAAAAAAAGGAATTTGAAAAATTAAATTACAATAAAAATATTTTATTTATTAAAATTTTCAAAAAGTATAAATAGTAATTTTAAAAGTTAACATTGAGTTTTTTTTTAGTAGTGTCAATGATTTATTTGTAGAAAAGTACACATCCATATTGTAGTGAAAAAAAAAAAACTCTATTTTCCATAAAGTATGGTGAGGAGTTTAATTCTACAATCATTTTTGGAAGCAAGCTGAGAAATTTTTTCGGGATCAATAATCAATTTTTTTTTAAAATGATGTAAATAATCAGATTTTAAAAATGGAATAAGTGGACACGCCGTCTCATATGATGCATGTTCATAAAAATATATCTATGTACCATATGTGATGGTGCATGCATTGTCTAGACGTCATATAAGACGACGTGTACATGCAATATGTGTAAATAAGACCCATCTCATATACCGCACGTGTACGTTTTCTATGAATAATATCTAATTTTTCAACTATTCTTCACACATCTTCTCATTTTCTCTCTGTTCTAAACTGGACTGACACTTGCTCCATTCTTGAGGAGGCCCAATATGGTGCCTTTGCCTATGGCCCAATAGCTTCATGCTCAAGTCAGATAGTCGTTAGAGATTTCTCCCACTGCCTATTGGAGAACGTATCCCTTAGTCATCGTCAACCATCACTCGTCCTCCGAGAATAACATGTACACTGTTTCTATATTCTCGGAGCGCTTTACTAGGGAGGGGGCCACGTGTTGGACCCTATTATTCACGTAAACCCTGGCAGTCCTTGTTATTGGGTCTAAATCACTTAGTCCAGTACATGGATCTTGGCCCAACATTAGGGGCTATAAATACCCTTTCACATGAGATGGTCGGGTATTCGCACATTCTACCTCACTTATGTTACTTGCACTCTGATTGTCTAGATTCTTACTTTGGCATCAGAGTATCTTGCAGGTACCCGCCCACTTCACATTCAACCGCTGCTCAACTAAAAGTTCGTGGGTGTTGTACTCCAAAATTTGCCCTCTCATTTTATCAAGTATTTTCTCACAAAGATATCCCTTGGTTCAAAGACTGCACAAGGGTTGACCAGCTCAAGACACCTCTCCAAGCTCTGATGACTGAAAATTAGGATTTGAGATTGCACAAGGATAATTGAACTTTTAATGCCTCATATGACTTTCATGGATCATTATGGACCCTCAAGATTGCTCATGTCAAGTTTCAAGTCTTGAATCACATTATTGCTCATGTCAAGTTTCAAGTCTTGAATCACATTATTGCTCAGTCAATTGATCAATTGACCTAAAAATCAACTGTATTGGAGAAAACGTCAATTGTGGTCAATTTACAGTAAAACTTCATAGTTTTTTTATCTATATCAACATTGTAAACTCCTATATGTCATTTGATCAAGTTTGGACCACAATTCCTCAAGAAATTTGATCAGATCATCAAAAGGGCAAAATAGTCAAAATTAGGGTTTTGATTGAGAAAAGACAATTTCTGATTTTTGACCTAGCAAATGGTTGATTGGTTGGAAACATGATCTCAAGGATTCAATTGCATTATTTTGAACTAATGGCATGACTCAAAATATCCCTCAAGATCAATTGATTGATAGTTGATTCTCAGTCAACTGATACAGTGAAAAGTTAAACTTTGACTTTTTGGTCAAAATCAAGTGTCAAAGATCACAATTCATCAAAACATATCAAAATATGAAACTTGTTCATCAAGAAATCAAAAATTCAAGATTTCATTTTGAAAAGTCAAAGTTTCCAAACTTAGAAATTTTTCTAAGTGTTGAAAACTTCATATTTTTCACAACTTTGAGCCATTTTTTCACCATGATGTAAGATGATTCAAAGGAAACTTTAAACATGAAAGTTGTAGATCTCAATGAGATCTAAAACATTGATTTACACAACTTCTCCTAGAAATGCATGGATTTCAAGTTATAATTTTGTGAATACATGTTCATGAAACTTAAAAACTTAGTTAAATTTTGCCCTACTTTAGGAAGGATTTTAACCTAACTTCATGGTAATTTTTCACATAGTTCCAAGGGGAATTTTCAAAAGTGATTTAAATAGGGGTTGTAGATAACATTACAAGCTTTATAAAATATCCAAGAACTCCTTGATATCATTTTTGAGCAAGGAGAATCGAAGACATGAAGTTGGCATTTCATTCTTGGATTTTAGGTCAATTTCATGATGAACAAGAATTCAAATTCATGATAGGCTGCACAACCTTTGCTTTGCAGGCCTCAAACTTTCTTGGCACTCCATAATTAATGTTTGGCACAGCTGTTAGAGGCTTCAACTCAAGCATTCAATGCATTGCCCATGCTTATTTCTATTTTGGGAAGAAAGTGCACATTGCCATTTTTGAAAAGTAGCTTTAGGCACAAAATTTGTTCTTGAGCTTTGCACTTGTTCTCTTCTGATCACACACAACCTATAACCCAAAAGAAACTTGTCTCAAGCCTCTAACAAGTCAGCTCATGCTTGTACTATGCCTTGAAACCATATTCCCACTTTTCTTCAAAATCAAGTAACATAGCAATCAGTCTATATCTTGTATTTTTGACCCTCTCAAGCACTCTAACCTTCTCCTTACTTATGTATAAGTCATTTTGCATCAAAACACACGCATACACAAGCCCTCAAACTCTCTATAACTTAGAATTGTATCACAAAAACTCCATTATTGCATAATCTGACCAAAAACTTGAAACTCACACCTCACTCGTGCGTTTCCAAGCTTTTTGGTTCCTAAAGCTTCTAAACATCAAATACAACTCATCCCTGACCCTGTTTCATAACTGTAACATCTCCATCATCAAGTTCCATTTTCAAAAATAGAGCTCTACAAGTGGACTTCTCCAGAACTCCTCAGCCACTTTTAGCTCAAGCCAAGCATCACATTAGCTTCTTGGGAACTTGAGGAAGCTAACCCAATCACTGGAACTCATCAAAAGCTGCTCAAACTCAAAACACGATCTCCATTTGCAAGGTGAGTTTTCTGATTTTTGAACTCCTCATATAGGCATTGTTAAGCTTTCATTTTCAAAGATAAAATGTAGACCTCATTGCCACGAAGCTGTACATATCCACAGTTTGCATTTATATGGCTTAAGCTTAGAGAATTTTGGAGTTGAAGTTTCTGAATTTTTTAGGTTTCAGATTAGGGACAATAAAATTCATGTTTGTCTTTGATCTATAGTTTTAATGCTTTACATTTCTGAAATCGTGAGGAAATTTGCCACAAGATTCATGTTTACACTTTTGGAAATGGATGAGAAATGAACAAGATGCAGGTGGTCTGGCTAAGCGCGAGGTTGAAGATGAAGTTGTCTTCAGGAAGCAGTTTCTAATATATATTTATGGTTTGATATAAGTAAACGGATGTATAGCCACCCCAGTGGTAGAAGTGCGCGCCTTTCACCTTTAGGACATGGGTTCGAGCCCCAGCGTCTGTTTTGCTTCTTTTTTTTTTTTACATTTTTTCTGTTCCTTTTTTGTTTGAACAAGTTTGGGGCCTCCAACATGGGCTTGGTTACTTTTTTTTCTTTTTCTAACCCTTGCATCATTTTAGCACCCCCTGACCCAAATTCATTTTTATTTTCTTTTCTTATTATATTTTACTTATTTTCCTTTATTATTATTATTAGTATTATTATTAATATTATTTTTTATTGTTATTAATAAAAACCCAAAAAAAATATTTTCTTTATTATTTTTACACTTATTTAGTTTATTCATACACGTGAGACTTGTTGGAAAATTCATGGAAATCCTCCTAATTGGAAAAAGAAGGGTGAGGGTCGTGCACTTCAAGCAACTTCTGATCAAGAGCCACAATCTTCCCCAAATGCATTTCCATTCACTAAGGAACAACTAGACCAAATGTACAAACTCCTCGAGTCTCAAACACCTTCGTGCTCCATAGCCCAGAAAGATAACTTCCCAAAATCATCCCATCTTAGTGTCATTCCTAATCATATATGGATCATTGATTATGGAGCCACCAATCATATGACCGGTGAATCGAGTTTATTTTCTTCATATAAACCATGTGCATGAAATTCCAAAATTAAAATAGCTGATGGCTCTCTTTCAGTCGTGGCAAGAAAAAGTTATATTGTTTTATCTCCCTTATTAACCATCCAAGATGTGTTACATGTCCCAAATTTGTCTTGCAACTTATTATCTGTCAGTAAGCTAACTAAAAATAAAAATTGTCAAGCTCATTCCTTTGACACTCATTGTGTATTTCAGGATTTGATATTGGGGAGGACGATTGACACTACTGAGGAAAGTGGTCGACTATACTACTTGGAAGATGAACCAAAAACCAAACATCAATTAGGACCAATAAGTTTTTCTTCTGTTAAATCTTTTTTTGTTTCAAATAATAAGGATGGCATATGTTGTGGCATTTAAGGTTAGGCCACCCTAGTTTTAAATATTTAAGTTCGTTATTTCCTAAACTTTTTGTTGAACAAGACATTTCTTCACTTCAATGTGAGGTTTGTGAGTTTGCTAAACATCATCAAAGTTCTTTTCCAATTCAATCTTACAAACCTTCAAAACCTTTTTCAATGTTTCATAGTGATGTTTGGGGGCCTAATCGAACAAGTACTTTATCCAACAAAAAATGGTTTATCACTTTCACAGATGATCATACTAGACTTTGTTGGGTATACTTGTTGAAAGAAAAATCCGAGGCAGGTCAAATAATTCAAAACTTTTGTAAATTGGTGCAGACACAGTTTAACACCCAAATACAAGTGTTTAGAATTGACAATGGTAATGAATTTTTTAATAAAATTGTTGGACATTTTTTTCTTGAAAATGGAATTGTGCATCAAAGTTCATGTGTTAACTCACCCTAGCAAAATGGCATTGCATAGAGGAAAAACTGACACCTTTTTGAAGTTGCACGAGCACTACTCTTCTCTACCAATGTTCCTAAATATTTATGGGGTGAAGCAGTCTTGACAGTTTCACATTTAATAAACCGTATGCCGTCCCATGTTTTGAAATATCAAACTCCTTTGCAAAGTTTCTTGAAATATTTTCCAATTGCTTCAGTTCTATCTGATTTACCACTTAAATATTTGGATGCACAACTTTTGTTCACGAACACAAGCATCTTGGTAAACTTGAACCCCGTGCAATTAAATGTGTTTTTATTGGATATTCATCTTCTCAAAAAGGTTATAAATGTTTTGATCCTAATACAAAGAAAATATTTGTAACAATGGATGTTACTTTTTTTTTTGAAAAGAAACCTTTTTTTTGGTAATAATCATCTTCGGGGGGGGGGGGGGGGGGGGGGGACAAATGAAGATGATCCTTAATTGTTTGAAAACTTAATCATCTCAGAAGATGTGTATATATCACATAATTATGTTTCATGTACATCTGCACCTAAAGAAAATGCCTTGAAAAATTAGATGAACCTACTCCTTCCATGAGTAAGGATCAATCAGAATCTGAGGCAACAAATCAAAACAAAGATCAAAAAAATGTTTTTCTAAAATTAATCAAAATACACCAGATAAAGATCCTTATAATGAAATAGAAAAAAGATTTGAGGAAGGAAATCCAATTTGGAAAGGCAAAATTTATGTCAAAAGAAACAATGATTAGGTAGTAGAAGATCTTATTCCTCAGCTCATCCAAGAATCTAAACTGATTGAAAGTCAACCGATTCAGATAGGTAAGTCTCTCTTTGATCCTAATTATCTATATACCGGCCTTGATGTCCCTATAGAACTTAGGAAACAATATACTAATCTTAATGTTCCCATAGCCTTTAGGAAGCCAAGTAGGCCATGTACTAGGAACCCCTTGTCTAACTTTGTATCATATTCAACCTTGTCTCCCTCTTTTGCTGCATTTACTTCTAATCTATCTAGTGTCAAAATTCCTAGGAATGTACACGAGGCTCTAGAAATTCTAAAGTGGAAGGAAGCTTTTTTTGAGGAGATAAAAGCTCTTAAAAAGAATAAAACTTGGAGGGTCACAACTTTGCGAGCAGGTAAAAGAACTGTGGGATGTAAGTGGGTGTTCACAATAAAGTACAATTCTGATGGATCAATTGGAAGGTACAAAGCTCGATTGGTTGCAAAATGATTCACTCAGACATATGGCATGGATTACTCAGAGACCTTTGCTCCTATTGTAAATCTTAACACCAATCAGAATACTCTTATCCCTTCTTACTAACTTAGACTGGCCTCTCAATCAACTAGATGTCAAAAATGATTTTCTCAATGGTGATTTAGAAGAAGAAGTATATATGGACTGTCCTTCAGGTTTTGAAGAAAGCTTTGGGTCACATGTGTGTAAACTAAATAAGTCCTTGTATGGTTTGAAACAATCTCTGAGAGCTTGGTTTGAAAAGTTTATTCAGTCTGTGAAGAAACAAGAATATACTTAAGGACAACCAGATCATACTTTATTCACAAAGTCGGGTAAAAATGGAATGATAATTGTTTTGATAGTCTATGTTGATGATATTATTCTTACAGGTAATGATGAGATAGAAACAGAGAGATTAAAAAGAAACTTAGCAGCAAATTTTAAAATCAAAGACTTGGGTCCCCTCAAGTATTTCCTTGGCATGGAAGTAGCAAGGTCAAAGAAAGGAATTGTTGTTTATCAGATAAAATATGTTCTTGATCTTCTACAAGAGACAAGTATAAGTGGTTGTAAGCCTGTCGACACACCAATTGACCAAAGTGCCAAACTTTGGGAAAAATGGGACACACCAGTTGACACTGGAAGATATCAAAGGTTGGTTGGAAAACTAACATATTTGGCTCATACTGGTCCTGATATTGCTTTCTCTGTTAGTGTTGTAAGTCAGTTCATGCATGCACCGTATGAAGAACAACTTGAAGTTGTGCACAGAAACTTGAGATACTTAAAAGCAACTCTTAGAAAAGGGTTATTCTTCAAGAAGACCAATGATAAAAATGTGGCAATACTCATTGATGTAGATTGGGCAGGATCCATTATTGATAGAAAATCAACTCCGGGTTATTACACATATGTGTGGGGGAACCTAGTGACTTGGAGAAGAAAAAAACAAGGAGTAGTTGCAAGAAGTTATGTTGAAGCTGAGTTTAGAGCAATGGCCCAAGGAATTTGTGAAGGTATGTGGATTCTCAGATTCCTAAAAGAACTGAATGTAGAGGTAGAACACCCATTGAAATTGTATTGTGACAACAAGTCAGCTATAAGCATAACTCATAATCTGATTCAACATGATCGTACAAAACATATCGAGAACAACCATTATTTCATCAAAGAAAAGATTGACTCTGGTACTCTCTGCTTGACAATTTTCCCTTCCAATCAACAAACCGCTGATATATTGACCAAAAGCTTGGGAAGAACAACATTTGAATATTTTAACAGCAAGTTGGACATGATTGACATCTATGCACCAACTTGAGGGGGGGGGGGGGTTGAAATATCTCTTATTTAGTATTTTTTATTTTCTTATTTAAGAGTCATTAAATTACTTTAAGATTCATTATATCACTCCTAAAATAAAGAAGTTGAGTTTGTATTTTCTCTCCCATAAAAGGAGCGATTTTTCCTTCATAATAAGATATACAATCATCACACATATGCTTTTCTACAAACTCGATTTTCATATTTCTTAAAAAACTCGATTTTTTGTATTTTCGAAAAAAACTCTATTTTTCATATTTAAGAAAAAACTCAATTTTTTGTATTTTCGAAAAAAATAATTTTTCATAATTTCGAAAAAACTCGATTGTTTGTAGCACACTTGTTTTTTTTTTTGAAATTTTTCAAAAAATATGTTAATTTAGTTTTTATTTTAGATATAGATGTCCAAAATATGGATTTGGTTAAAACTATATTAATAAAATGTCAAAAATATGGTTTTTGTTAAAACCATATTAATAATTAACCGGTTTTTCATAACCGGATTTGGATATGGATATGGATAATTTTTATAATCGGTTAATTTGAACACCTCTAATTCTAGGCGAAAACATAGCTAAATCTAGCTTAAGATGAAGGAAAATAAAAAGCTTACGTGGTCGGAGAAGCTGAAACTGTGGTCGGATGGTTCTGTTACGATGGTAGGCAACTACTACAACTGGAACAATTGAGAGCAGACGAAAACGAAAAATGGGCAAAAAGTGCAAAGAAACTCCTGTTAGAACAAGATTGGTTCTGATCATATCTCATAATTTTGATGATAATAATAAAATATATTTTATATAATTGATACTCTGATGAGCATATTTATTTGTTTCAAATAATGTTCTGACTGAAGTATTTTCCTAGATGAAAATCATTTTGACGTGTTGAGCTGAAAATAAATGAAGAAGTTCTTTGATGAAAGAACTATTTGTTTTAGCGCAAGTTCTGATGCTGACTCTGATAAGAAACTATTTTATGCATCTTCTAAAGCTTAGCAAGTTTCCATGTAAACTATGTTCAGAAGTACTTTGCAAGCAAGCGCTGATAAGAAATTCTTTGCAAGCATATTCTGAAGCAAGACGTGAAGCTAGTTCTGATAGAATAAAGAAGCTAACAAGTCTTGTCAAGTTTCAGGAAATATGCTCTGACAAGTACCGTTTGTTCATTTAATGCAAAGATGGCTACATGCACTCAAGTGTCTACGCTAGTTCATTAGAAAATGCAATACTGCAAGCAAACACGCAAACATTAATTGCTCTTCACTTTTGAAGGCAGCAACAGTCGTTTTCTTCATGCTATAAATAGAAGATCATTTATTGCAAGCCAACAACCCAACTATGTGAAAATATTCTGCTGCTCACAAATTATTTTACAAACACTTTGTGCAAAACTAATCTTAGTGAAAAATCACAGTTTGTGATATAGCTTTCTAAGAAGCAATTTGTTTCACTATCTGTAAAGATTTAATTCTTGTATTTGTTCCTTGAGAGACCAAGCTTGGTCAAATTTCTCAAGGCTAGGACTAGTTTGAGTCTTAGTGGTGTTAGTCACTTGTAAGTTTACTTGTGCTTTGAATTGTTAGTCACAACAGTTTGGTTGTGTGATTGTAATCTGTTTGATTATAGTGAATTAAGTCTTTGTTGAGAAAAGCGAAATCACCTTGGCGGGTGGACTGGAGTAGTTTGAGTTCAAACGAACCAGGATAAAAATAATTGTGTCTTTCCATTATTGTTGAGCCTTTAAGAAAAAGAAAAAAAGAAACTTATTCAACCCCCCCCCCCCCCCCCCCTTCTAAGTGTTTTCTCACCCTTCAATTGGTATCAGAGAACCTGGATCTAGGTGCAAACACTTAACTGTGTCAGATAAAAATCCAAAAGGGGAAAAAAACTATGATGGGAACAAGTCAGAACATCAGCAGCAACCCTCCAATATTTGACGGTGAAAATTTTGACTACTGGAAGGATATGATCAGAAGTTTCTTCCTAGCCTATGAAGCTGACCTCTGGGATGTGGTAACTGATGGATACATACATCCTGTTGATGAAAGCGGTCAGAAGATTGACAGAAAAAGGATGACAGATTATCAAAAGCAAGACTTCAGAAATCATCACAAGGCCAGAACGATTCTCTTGAGTGCCATCTCATATTCAGAGTATGAGAAAATTACAAACAGAGAAACAGCTAAGAACTTGTTTGATTCTCTGAGAATGACGCATGAAGGCAACATGCAAGTAAAAGAAACAAAGGCCCATACGCTCATTCAGAAGTATGAAGCCTTCATAATGGAAGAAGACGAAACCATTGAAACAATGTTCTCTAGATTCCAAACTCTGGTGGCAGGGATAAAGGTGTTGGACAAAGGGTACTCAACTGCTGATCATGTGAAGAAGATCATCAGAAGTTTACCAAAACAGTGGAGATCAATGGTCACGGCTCTCAAACTGGCAAAAGATCTGAACATAATATCTCTAGAAGAACTTGTCAGCTCCCTCAGAAGCCATGAGATAGAGTTAGAAGATGATGAGCCTCAGAAGAAATGTAAGTCTCTCACTATGAAATTTAACAAATATGAAACTAAAATTTTGCAGACAGAAGCAGAAGCAGAAAACTCTGGAGAATCCTCATCAGAAGAAGACGAATTGTTCTTTCTATCCAGAAGAATCAATCAGCTGCGGAAGCACAGGCAAAAGAATTTCAGAAACTCCAGAAGAACAGGAGATGACTCTAAATCTTCTGAAGACGGAACAAAATCAGAAGATGAACAAGCCAATATAGCTTAAACAGACAACTTATTGTATGTCTTCGAATCTTCTGAATCAGAATCAGGGTCAGAATCAGAATCAGACGCTGAAGAGGTATTTCCTGACTTTACTGTTAATTTTACTAAAGCTGAACTAGGAGAAAGTCTTAGTGAAATTCTGGAAAGATATCAGCAGCTTCGAGTCAAATTCAGGAACCTGAAAAAGGATCTTGCTTCTGACTCTGAAGAAACTGAGAGTCTGAGATTAGAAAACTCTGAGTTAAAAGAAAAGATTTCAAAACTAGAAAATGACTTACAAAACTCTCAGAAGGAAATAATCTCAGAGGATCCCAGTAATGCTAATAAGATCATAAAGGAATGTGATTAAAGCTTTCAGACGTTTCTGGCTAAAAACATAGATATAAGCAAAATGGCTTCAATGATCTATGGAGTTAGCAGGAACGACAGAATAGGTATAGGATACAAAGGCAAAGTATCACAGCCTAAGAAAGTTAAGGATTTGGTTATCAAACGCACTCCTCTCTATTCTCACTTCACCACTGGGCAAACACATGATATAAAACATGCTGGTAAGGCATTTTATACTAAACCAGAATTCAAACAGAATTTTGGAAACTCTAACAGTCATGGACCCAGAAAGATATGGGTACCAAAAGACAAAATCATCTATGTTGCAGATATTTTTAATAGCAAGGTTGAAACTCCAGTATTAACACCTGGACTCTGGATGCTCTATACACATGGAGGAAAGAAAGCATATGTTCCAAAACCTGGTATTTAAAGGATTCGCAGATTTCAGAGGAAATCAGAAACAAAAGCTACTGGCTCTGAATCTATTGGAAATAGGAATGGAAATACAGCATCAGAAGCTCTGTGCGAAGCATGTCAAAAAGGAAAATTTTCAAAACCTTCTTTTAAATCAAAAAATGTTATTTCTTCTTCTAGGCCATTAGAACTACTTCATATTGATCTGTTTGGGCCAGTTAAAACTGCATCCATCAGAGGCAAGAAATATGGATTGGTCATTGTTGATGACTATAGCAGATGGACATGGGTTAAGTTTTTAAAACACAAGGATGAGTTACATTCTGTGTTCGTTGACTTCTGTAACCAAGTGCAAAACAAAAAAGATTTTAAAATTATAAAAGTCAGAAGTGATCATGGAGGAGAATTTGAAAACCATTATTTTGAAAAATATTTTAAAGAAAATGGTATTGTTCATAATTTCTCTTGTCCTAGAACTCCCCAACAAAATGGAGTTGTAGAACGAAAGAATAGAACGTTACAAGAAATGGCCAGAACCATGATCAATAAAATAAATATGGCTAAGCACTTTTGGGCAGAAGCTGTGAACACAACATGTTATATTCAGAATAGAATCTCTATAAGACCTATTCTTAAAAAGACTCCCTATGAATTATAGAAAAAACAGAAAACCCAACATTTCTTATTTCCATCCTTTTGGATGTACTTGTTTTATTCTGAACACTAAAGAAAATCTGAACAAGTTTGATTCTAAAGCACAAAAGTGTTTTCTGCTTGGATATTCTGAACGCTCAAAAGGCTATAGAGTATACAACACAGAAACTCTGATTGTTGAAGAATCAATCAAAGTCAGGTTTGATGATAAGCTTGGCCAGCAACAGCCAAAGCAAATTGATATTTTTGTAGGTACAGAAGATCATCTCTCAAACTCTGAAAAGTCAGAAGCAAAGGAAGACTCAGAAGCAAAGGAAGACTCAGAAGATCCTCCTCTTGATAATGCTCTGGATAATCTCAGAATCTCTGAACAACCCACTCAGAAAAGGTTTCCCAGAATCTCTTCAGCTCATAAAGAAGACGTGATTATTGAAAGGAAAGAAGATCCCACCATAACAAGATCCTCTCTCAGAATCAATGAAGAATCATTGTTTAGATTCGTATCTCTGATTGAGCCAACCTCTATTGATGAAGCTCTGGAAGACAATGATTGGATCTTAGCCATACAAGATGAACTCAATCAATTTTCCAGAAATGATGTATGGAATCTAGTTCCAAGACCTAAAGGATTCAATATTATAGGAACTTAATGGGTTTTCAGAAACAAACTAAATGAGCAAGGAGAGGTGGTCAGAAACAAAACACGATTGGTTATACAGGGTTATAGTCAACAAGAAGGAATTGATTATAATGAAACCTTTTCCCCATTCTCCAGGTTAGAATCTATTAGATTATTAATTTCTTTTGTTGTTCAAAATAACATTTCATTATATCAAATAGATGTTAAAAGTGCATTTTTAAATGGCTATATAGAAGAAGAAGTTTATGTCCATCAACCTCCTGACTTTAATGACTCAAAGTATCCAGAACATGTTTTTAAATTAAAAAAGTCTTTGCACGGTTTAAAACAAGCTCCCAGAGCTTGGTATGAACGTTTGAGTAATTTTCTTTAAAAAAAATATTTTACCAGAGGAAAAGTGGACACAACTTTATTCAGAAAGACATTTAAAAATGACATTTTAATTTGTCAAATTTATGTTGATGATATTATTTTTGGAACCTCTAATATCTCCCTTGGAAAAGAATTTGCTGAGACCATGCAGGCAGAATTTGAGATGAGCATGATGGGAGAATTGAAGTTCTTTCTGGGAATACAGATTAACCAGACTCTAGAAGGTACTTACATAGATCAGACGGAGTATGTTAAAGAACTTTTGAAGAAATTTCAGATATCATAAAGCAAAGATGCTAAGACACCAATGCATACAACATGCATTATGGGAAAAGATGAGGTAAGTATGAAGGTAGATCAGAAGCTCCACAGAGGTATGATTGGATCCCTTCTCTATCTGATTGCATCTAGACCTGGTATATTATTCAGCATATGTTTATGTGCTAGATTCCAATCAGATCCTAGAGAATCTCACTTAACTGCTGTTAAGAGAATTCTGAGGTATCTGAAAGGTACTACTAATCTGGGTCTGTGTTACAGAAGATCAAAAGATTTCAGACTAGTAGGTTATTGTGATGCTGACTTTGATGGAGATAGAATTGAAAGAAAGAGCACCTCTGGAAGCTGCCAGTTTCTGGGTGACAATCTTATCTCGTGGTACAACAAGAAGCAAGCTATCAAAGCACTTTCAACAACAGAAGCTGAGTATATATCTGATGCTGGATGTAGTTCTCAGATGATCTGGATGAAAAGTCAGCTAGAAGATTTTAATCTTTATGAAAGTAAGATTCCTATCTTCTGTGACAATACCTCTGCAATTTGTCTTTCTAAAAATCTCATTCTAAAGCTAAACACATAGAAATTAAATAGCATTTTATAAGGAACTACATTCAGAAAGGAATGTTAAATATAAACTTTGTAAAAATAGACCATCAATGGGCTGATATTTTTACCAAACCCCTTTTAGAAGATAGATTTAAATTCATTATGAAAAATATTTATATGGAATTATGTCCTGAATAAAATTGTATTTATCTTCTGTGTTTACCTTCAGAATATTCTGAAATGAATGTTCTGATTAACAACTCTTCAAAAGTTAGAAGAGAAGTTACATCAGAAGCTATATATAAAGTTCTGAAATGTTCTAACGTTTCATTACAAGTATAGTTCAGCAGTTCATTATATCAAACAGCTGTCCCATGCAACCTTCAGGAGATGAACACGTGGTGTGTTTCTGAAAGGTCACACGTGCTAAGCTATTGACGCTGTTCCTAGGTAACTGTTATGATTTTCTCAAATCTCACGCTTTCCCCTCAATTTTCATTATCATTAAATGCTAGTAATGATTAGATTCTTTTTAATTAGAAACTGGATGATGAAACAAGAGGAATCTGCATCTGAGATCAAGAATCTTCTTATGGCTCTTGTTTCTAAAAAAATTTAGTGTCGTTCTGTTTCTTGTTTTTGTTTGTTGTTTTGTACCTCTGAATCTTTTTTATTAAAACTTTTACGCTCTTTAATTTTTTTTATATACTTTTTGATTATGCCAAAAAGGGGGGAGAAAATGGGTATTTTGATCTAATCTCTGATTAACAGTTTTTGGACTAAGTCTCAAACATTCTAACAAAATACAAAGATTTCTTTCTATGTTTAAAAGAATATTTGCAGGTATCACTAAACTCTGGAAGTTTAATTCAACTGAACATTATCTTCAAAAGACTTACTGAAGAAATCCTAGAAGAAAATTTCAAAGCTCTAATGAAAATTCTCAGGAAGTTTTTCTTATAGAAATATTTATTTCAGGGGGAGATTCTTATCTCTTGTTCAATTTTATTTCAAAACCTGGATATTTTTGTCATCATCAAAAAGGGGGAGATTGTTAGGACAAGATTGGTTCTGATCATATCTCAGAATTTTGATGATAACAATAAAATATATTTTATATAATTGATACTCTGATGAGCATATTTATTTGTTTCAGATAATATTCTGATTGAAGTATTTTCCTAGATGAAAATCATTTTGACGTGCTGAGCTGAAAATAAATGAAGAAGTTCTTTGATGAAAGAACTATTTGTTTTAGCGCAAGTTCTGATGCTGACTCTGATAAGAAACTGTTTTATGCATCTTCTAAAGCTTAGCAAGTTTCCATGTAAACTATGTTCAGAAGTACTTTGCAAGCAAGCGCTGATAAGAAGTTATTTGCAAGCATATTCTGAAGCAAGACGTGAAGCTAGTTTTGATAGAATAAAGAAGCTAACAAGTCTTGTCAAGTTTCAGGAAACATGCTCTGACAAGTGCCGTTTGTTCATTTAATGCAAAGATGGATACATGCACTCAAGTGTCTACGCTAGTTCATTGGAAAATGCAATACTGCAAGCAAACACACAAACATTAATTGCTCTCCACTTTTGAAGGCAACAACAGTCGTTTTCTTCATGGTATAAATAGAAGATCATTTATTGCAAGCCAACAACCCAACTATGTGAAAATATTCTGCTGCTCACAAATTATTTTACAAACACTTTGTACAAAACTAATCTTAGTGAAAAATCACAGTTTGTGATATAGCTTTCTAAGAAGCAATTTGTTTCACTATCTGTAAAGATTTAATTCTTGTATTTGTTCCTTGAGAGACCAAGCTTGGTCAGATTTCTCAAGAAGGCTAGGACTAGTTTGAGTCTTAGTGGTGTTAGTCACTTGTAAGTTTACTTGTGCTTTGAATTGTTAGTCACAACAATTTGGTTGTGTGATTGTAATCTGTTTGATTATAGTGAATTAAGTCTTTGTTGAGAAAGGCGAAATCACCTTGGCGGGTGGACTGGAGTAGTTTGAGTTCAAACGAACCAGGATAAAAATAATTGTGTCTTTCCATTATTGTTGAGCCTTTAAGAAAAAGAAAAGGAGAAACTTATTCAACCCCCCCCCCCTCTAAGTGTTTTCTCACCCTTCAACTCCGCCTTTCCCTATTTATAGAGCAACCTCAGAGCACGTGCGTGCGCACATACACGCACTCCCTAAGGGAGGTTGGGAGGTTAGGGGTTATCATTAAACCATAATCCCTAGCCATCACTACGCAGATTAAATGCAACACATGGATCGAAGCAGGCGGCAAACGTTGCCTCTTCAAATTCAAACGTCTGTCGGGTTCCTTGCGCGTCGGACGCGTGAACATATCCCCGGAGAACTCACGAAACATCCCAGTCACAAACAACAAGCACTGACAGCATGATTCCCTCCTCGACGTACGAGCTGACTCTAAGTTATTACACCTATGCCTAGGAGCAATGACTTACGAGACTCCTGTTTTGGTCTGACCTAATGGTTGAGCATGACCCAATCCACTTATGCGTCCAGGATGGTCCAATAGCTTTGGCCCAATCAATTGGGACAGACATATGGCACTTTTCACTTCTGTCGTTCAATAGGGGACGCGTTGTCGGTTGTCCCCAAGGATCAACGAGATCACCGCTATCCTTAGATATACCTATGCCAGCATAAACACTTAGTTCCACTCTGCCCATCACACGAGCAACCATCTAGGAACGACTATAACACTCTTGCAAGTGATCATGCCCCTGCTCAAAGTAATGGCTAGTTCCGAGCACGTCTGCCCGTTACAACGACTAGTTCCGAGCACATCTGTCTGTTACAACGACTTTGGCAGTTACCTATTTTGTGGGACCTAATATCCAGGCCCAAAAATAGGAATCAATGACCAAGCGTCGGGAGCACCATATAAACCCTTACACTTGTGAGGGTCAGGTATCCAATATCCAATATCCACTATTCACTTCTAAAACCCTAAACTCTCTTATATCTCTTTGCACTCTTACTTACTTGAGCATCGAGATGCCTTGCAGATACATTCCCTCTTTCTCATTTCTAATATTGGAGACGCAAATATCGATCCATTACAGATTCTGATCACCGACAAAATCAGACAATATCAGTGATGACAAGATGGTGATGATGTAAGGTGATAATTAATCCTTTTATTACACATTATGAGATATTTTGAAGGATAACATTATATTTTAAGTCCATGAGGAAGTCACACACTACACTACATAATGAGTTGGATGGTGATTTGAGAAAGGACAAAATCTGACGGACAATTTCTTAGGAACTCACGTTGACATTATGAAAGGCATTTTCCATATCTAACTTTAAAGCGACATCCCCTTTTTCTTCTTGGACATCCGCGTGTAGTGAATAATTTCCTGAAAAATATTAACATTGTTATAAGTACCCCAACTTGATTAGTAACCACTTTATTAAAGACCATTAAGTGTGTTAAGAAGGTTTCGAAGGCGGTTAACGAGAACTTTGGTGATTAGCTTGTAAATTGTGTTGTTGAGGTTGTTAGACATTGATTCTTGGAGGTAGTTGGAGATTTTAATTTAAGAATGAGGATTATTAACGTTTAAGAGATGATTAGATCAAATTATCTCATTGAAAAATTTGCATTGATAAGATTGTAAACATCAGTATCCATTATGTGTCAATGTTTGTTTGAAGAAGATATATTGGAAGTCATCAAGGCCCTGAGATTTGAATGATTTCATCGAGGTTTAGGCTCGAGTGACCTCTTCTTTAGTGACCTGTTAGGTTAGGGAGGTTATGGTATCTTCATCCATCACGTCTTGGTGAGAGAAGGTTGATAATGCATAGATATCTTCTTCAACAACAGCACGATCTTCAACAGTTAAATGCTTGAACCACTTGGCCCAAAGTAGTAGGCAAACATTTTCATCGAACATGTAATCTTGAATACTGACAAGCATAAAAGGTCAAACAATAAGCACACAATTACAACCACTTATCTGAATTAAGCATGCATCCAGAATATTGTCAAAGAGAAATTGAGTTGTCAAAAAAAAAAAACTAACATTTAACCTATAAAGTTGTATAACAGAGACAAGAAATTGAGCAGTTTGAGTATACTATTTGTCTGAACTACTTCCTTGTACTAATTAAGTTTATGTTCCATGAGATGGTAGTGTTTTATTATGACTCACTTTGAATTGGTATGACAGAAGCAATGTCAAGATATTACAGCCTGAAGTATCACTACGACGAAGAAAACGGGAAGCACTACTAATTTCGTTGACCTGAAATGCAATACGACATACAAATCACTTGCTAGATGCAAAAATACAGAAGTTGTGGTGGCATAAGCAGACACTACTAAACAGATTGGCTCACCGAAGATCAATTAATTGCAATGTAAGACCAAATGCAGCGAGGAAGAACAACCATCGCGTGTGCATTCCAAGAAAAGTAAAATATACTGCACGAATAGAAGAAACTTAAGTTATGGCCCGAATGCATGATCCAATTGAAAGAGTTACTGCTTAATTTTAAGTTAGAATAAAAGTCCTATTTTATAGGACAGCCTTAGTCTTTTAGTTGTATTCTGCTTTCTTTAATTTTAGGAACCACTTAGCATTATCAGCCTTTATTTTAGCATAGTTGATTGTTTCAGTTATTATTTCCATCGTGTATTCAATGGCTTATTTAAGCCAATACTACAGTTAATAAAGGGATTCATTCAGTCCAATTTGTTCAGTTCTTTCTTTTAGTTTCAATATACATAAAAGTTCTCAACAATTTGGTATCAGAGCCCCCACTGGGCCTGATATATCAAAGCAGCAGTCTTTGATATCCTTGCAGCAGCAAAAGAAAAATGACTACAGAAGGGAGCTTTATGCAACCCGCAATCCCGCGGTTTGATGGTCATTATGATCATTGGAGTATGCTAATGGAAAATTTCCTCAGATCAAAGGAATATTGGGAGCTAATCGAGTCTGGCTATGTTGAGCCAGCAAGTGGAGTGGAACTGACAGAAACACAACGAGAGAAGAACGATGAGATGAAGTTGAAGGATCTCAAAACGAAAAACTATCTCTTTCAGGCGATTGATCGAACTGTGCTTGACACCATCCTTAAGAAGGATACTTCTAAAGATATATGGGATGCTATGAAGAAAAAGTTTGAAGGAAATGCAAGGGTCAAAAGGTCTCATCTTCAAGCTCTCCGCAGAGAATTTGAAACTCTTGAGATGAGATCTAGTGAAGGTATAACAAAATACTTCTCTAGGGTCATGGCAGTGGCAAATAAAATGGGAATATACGGGGAGGATATGTCAGATGTTAAAGTGGTTGAAAAGATTTTACGCTCTTTAACGGAGAAGTTTAACTATATTGTTTGTTCTATTGAAGAGTCAAAGGATATCGATGATCTTTATATCGATGAGTTACAAAGCTCCTTAATAGTGCATGAACAGAAGTTCCAAAGACGCAGTGGCGAAGAACAAGCTTTGAAAGTTACATATGAAGGAGGAAGAGGTCGTGGTCGAGCTGGTTACAGAGGAAGGGGAAGGGGTAGAGGTCGAACGAATTTCAACAAGGCGACCATTGAGTGTTACCAATGTCATCGACTTGGACATTTTCGTTATGAATGTCCTCGCAACAATGAAGCTAATTATGCAGAATTTGATGAAGAAACGGAAATGCTTTTGATGTCTTATGAGGAGCTGTATGAAGCTAAAAGATAAGATGCATGGTTCCTTGATTCAGGATGTTCCAATCATATGTGCGGTGATTGAACTATGTTCAATGAACTTGATGAAAAATTCCAACATTCTGTAAAATTGGGAAACAACACTAAGATGGATGTGATGGGAAAATGAAGTGTGAAATTACTGCTAAATGGAATGAACCTTGTTGTTACTGAAGTATACTTTATTCCAGAATTGAAAAATAATCTCTTAAGTATAGGGCAGTTGCAAGAAAAGAATTTGGAGATTTTGATCAAGGGAGGAAGTTGCAAGATATTTCATCCAGAGAAGGGCTTGATTATTCAAACCAGCATGAGTGCCAATAGGATGTTTATCTTGCTGCCCCAAACTCAATCCTCTTCACTAACACAATCTGATCAGTGCTTTCACACTAAAGCTCAAGAATTGTCGCATCTCTGGCACCAAAGGTATGGACATCTAAGTTATAAAGGCTTGAAAACTTTGTTGTACAAAAACATGGTTTGTGGACTTCCTCAACTCTCCATCTCCACTGTGACATGCGCGGATTGCATCAACGGAAAGCAACATCGTGACTCTATTCCAAGGAAGAGTAATTGGAGAGCAACACAAAAGTTAGAACTCATTCATTCAGACATCTGTGGTCCTATCAGTCCCATATCTAACATCAACAAATGGTACATCCTATTATTCATTGATGATTATAGTAGAAAAGCATGGGTGTATTTCTTGGTAGAAAAGTCTGAGGCTTTAAATTCTTTTAAATGCTTTAAAATCATGGTTGAGAAGGAAGCTGGGATGCCTATTAAGTGTCTACGCACTGATAGAGGAGGTGCATTTAATTCAAACGAGTTCAATGATTTTTGCAAACAAAGTGGAATTAAGAGGCAATTAACCACTGCTTATACTCCGCAACAGAACGGTGTCGTTGAGAGGTAAAACAGAACTGTTATGAACATGGTTCGTTCCATGCTATCTAATAAAAACATTCCAAAAACCTTCTGGCCGGAGGCTGTAAATTGGACTGTTTATGTTCTAAACAGGTGTCCTACTTTTGCAGTCAAGGATGTAACGCCAGAGGAGGCCTGGAGTGGAATAAAACCGTCGGTTGACCACTTTCGGGTATTTGGGTGCATAACACACGCTCATGTTCCAGAATCAAGGAGGACTAAACTTGACAATAGAAGTATTACATGTGTTTTGCTAGGAGTTAGTGAAGAATCAAAAGGATATAAATTGTTTGATCCGGTTGCTAAAAAGGTTGTCGTAAGTAGAGATATTATCTTTGAGGAGGAAAAGAAATGGGATTGGAATGAAAAACAAACAGTACTAGATTTAGAGTGGAAAGAAATGGCAAGTGAAAATGAGAGTGAAGCAAATATTGACAGGGAGATTGGTGAAACCCGTGACGATGGAGTTGGAGAAATTGTGAATGATGATTGTGATGGTGAAGAGAGAGTGAGGCGACCTCCTACATGGATGAATGATTATGTTAGTGGCGAAGGTTTGTTCGACGATGAAGCCCACTTGGCTTTAATGGTGTTAACCGATCCATTAAGTTTCGAGGAAGCCGTGAAGAGTAAAAATTGGAAATTGGCCATGGATAATGAAATTAAATCCATTGAAAAGAATCTTACATGGACACTCATTGAACCACCTGTTGGTGCCAAAATAATTAGAGTAAAATGGATTTACAAAACCAAATACAATGAACATGGAAAAATTGACAAGTACAAGGCTCGTTTGGTTGCGAAAGGGTATTCTCAAATGCATGGAGTGGACTACACAGAAGTTTATGCACCAGTTGCAAGGATGGATACAGTGAGAATGATTGTTGCTCTAGCGGCATATAAGAATTGGCAGATTTTTCAGCTGGATGTCAAGTCGGCTTTCCTCCATGGTGAGCCGCGTGAAGATGTTTATGTGGAACAACCAAGAGGATATGAAAAAGAGGGCAGTGAGCATCTTGTTTACAAATTACACAAAGATTTGTATGGATTAAAACAAGCACCACGAGCTTGGTTTAGTCGAATCGAAGCACATTTCATTGGTGAAGGATTTCAGAGATGTGATAGTGAGCAAACATTATTCACAAAGAGAAGCAAAGAAGGAAAAATTATAATTGTAAGTATTTATGTTGACGATTTGATTTTTACTGGAAATTATGAAGTGATGATGTCTGAATTTAAAAGCTCTATGTTAAGAGAGTTTGATATGTCAGACTTGGGTAAGATGAGATTTTTTCTTGGAATAGAGGTGTTACAAAAGTCTGATGGTATATATATATGTCAAAAGAAATATGCATTAGAAGTTTTGCATAGGTTTGGCATGATGGAAAGCAACTCAGTGGGCAGTCCAATGGTTCCAGGATTTAAAGTAAGTAAAGATGGAGATGGAAAAACTATCGATGAAACATACTACAAGCAATTGGTTGGAAGCTTAATGTACCTCACTGCCACAAGACCTGACCTCATGTTTGTTACTTGTCTCATAAGTAGATATATGACCAAACCAATGCATATTCATCTACTATTGGCTAAGAGAGCACTTCGATATTTAAAAGGGACTGTGAATTATGGACTTCATTATAAGAAAGGAGGAGATGGTGAGCTATTAGCGTTTACAGATAGCGACTATGCCGGAGATGTGGATGATAGGAAGAGTACATCTGGTTATGTGTTTTTAATGAGCTCAGGGGCTGTTTCTTGATGTTCGAAAAAACAGCCTATTGTGACTTTGTCAACGACAGAAGCCGAGTTTGTGGCTGCCACAACATGTGTTTGTCAAGGAATCTGGATGAAAAGAATTTTAGAGGTGCTGGGACATTCTCATGGAGATGGTATAACTATAATGTGTGACAATAGCTCAACCATCAAGCTGTCTAAAAATCCCATTATGCATGGTCGCAACAAGCATATTGATGTGAGATTTCATTTCTTAAGGAATCTTACTAAAGAGGGCAAAATTGAACTAGTTCATTGTGGGACTGAAGATCAAGTTGCAGACATAATGACCAAACCATTGAAACTTGAAGTTTTTCAGAAGCTTAGGAAGATGTTGGGTGTATGTGAAATTCCTGACATAAACTAGTTGTTGTACAACATTTAGTTTAAGGGAGGGAATGAAAGAGTTACTGCTTAATTTTAAGTTAGAATAAAAGTCCTATTTTATAGGACATACTTAGTCTTTTAGTTGTATTCTGCTTTCCTTAATTTTAGGAACCACTTAGCATTATCAGCCTTTATTTTAGCATAGTTGATTGTTTCAGTTATTATTTCCATCGTGTATTCAATGGCTTATTTAAGCCAATACTACAATTAATAAAGGGATTTATTCAGTCCAATTTGTTCAGTTCTTTCTTTTAGTTTCAATATACATAAAAGTTCTCAACACCAATGAGGGTGGATTGGATGAGGCTGAAGACCAGGAACAAAAACCGATTGTTGCACTTGTAGAACATTCCCAATTGGTATAGGCATCTGCATATTATAAATTCAATTAAACACATATAAACCAAACATTTAACAATAATATAGCAGAACTTACAACCACCCCATTCATAAAGCCAGGAACAATCGATCCAAATTGAAAAGGGAATGCCTTTGATGCTGCTGATGAGTTAGGACTAATGGTGCAAGGTGATGAAATTGAGGAAGAAGAGAGAAAATAATGAATGATAAAAAGTTGCTACAAATGATTGACAAGGAATTGAATTAATATTAACAAAATCTAGTACACCTATTTATACACAAAGATAACAAAGATAAGAATGCCACATATGCCCTAAGAGAGAATATTCCAAATATAGAAAATACTAAATTACCTTTTAATATCATCCCTTAATTTAGTATCTATCAGAGACTAACAACACCAATTTCATTCCTCAAATGAAGAAATTGGTCTGTTTTGATTGCCTTCGTCAGAACATCTACCAGATGTTTCTGGGTGCTACAGTGCAGAACTTCTAACACTCCTTTCTGCACTTGACTTCTCAAAAAATGATACTCCGTCTCCATATGCTTGCTTCTTCCATGCAACACTGGATTCTTTACAAGATTGATTGCATACTTGTTATCAATCAACAGCTTCAGAGGTTTCTCTATCTCAATCTTCAAACCCTCCAGAAGATTCAGAAGCCAAATGTGATACGGTGGGAGAACTGACTTGGGATTTTGCGTTTGTGTTCGCAAATGTTTCGGTTTAGCAAGAGTCGCCACCGACTTTTTATTTTATCCTAAGGAAAGGTCAAAAAACACAGGAAAGACCTTTGAGATGTTTTTTTGGGTTCGGGGAGTAGATTATGAAAAGGGAAGGTGCAAGCACCCTTTTCATCCATGGTTATCCATGGGCTCTTAGTTACTCGTTTAGATCACTTGCTTTTGCTTTTCAATTGTTTGAAATGGTGCTTTGTGTGTGGTTTTGAAAGATGTTTTAAAAAGAGGCCATCATTGTGGCAACCTTTGTAATGATTCTTGTTTGAATGTATACAAAGATGTTTTGTCTTTTTGAAAAGATTTCAATGTTTGAAAGTTTGATTTGGAAAATGTTTTGAAATTATGTTGTGAAGTGTGTTTGAAAATAGCAAGGATGTTTTGCAAGTTTTTTGATCAAGTAACTAAGAGCTATCTACCCTATTTTACTCAAAGATCTTTCCTAATGTTTTTAACCCTTTTGACAGTATTATTTCACCATTGCATTTGGTGAACAACCTTGTGTTAGGATGTTAAACGGGACAGGCGCGGGTAATCGTATAGACCATGATAGCAATTGTGTCAAGTATTTTTGGCAATTTTTCTTGAGGGACTTGATCATTTTTGTTTAGGTAACCAAGATAGCGTCATCGAGGGACTATGATCTTTTGTTTTGTTTTTGTTTTGCCAAAGTAACCAACATGCATAACATGACCCATTTTTGAAGGCAACAAGTGGATTGTAACCCTAAGGGTGCAAGTGTGCATTGTGTTTGATTTTCATGCAATTTTGTCTTTGATTAGGTCAAACTATTTGTTGATTTGGATTTTTGCATACAAACCCTAATTCTCTAATCATGGCATAATTGAAAGCGTAAAGTGCGAGAATTAAAAATCTAGACTATTACAACATGATTATGGGGATGGGGGTACAATCTTTGAATGGGGGTATTTGACAAGAAATATAAACCCTAATTTACTATTACATCCCAATTGAATTCACAATGCATAAATATTAAATGGACAATATTTAAATAAACAAAAATAAATAAATATATCAAATAATATGGATTATGTAAAAAGGGTTTTTGTTTATTTATGCATGTAAAATTATTTAATGTAAAAAATAGAGAAATAAATAAAAAGATTAATTTTATTTGTTTAAGGGTAAAACCCTAATTTCTTTAAGAAAATAAATACATTATATTATTTATATACAATAAAATATATTAATATATACCAAAATAAAATATACTTAAAAAAAAGTATTTTTTAGTATAAATAATAATAAAAGTAAAAATGTAATATTTTGTATTTTTCTATTCTAAAGTATTTAATAAAATAAAAGTATATATTTAGATGTGTATTTTTTATATTAACTAAAAAAAATAAAATATACAAAAAATAAAATATATTTAGAAAAAATATTTTTAGTATGAATAAAAATAAAGAATAAAAGTAAGAGCATAATTTATATATTATTTTCAAGTTTAAATAAATAAGATAAAAGTATTTAAAATGTTTTCTATGTTAGAAAAAATTAAAATAAAATGCAAAATAAATGTGAAAAAATTATGAAAATATTTTTGAGCATTTTTTATATTTGGAAATAAATAAACAAAATCAGAAATGAAAATAAAAATGCAAAAATATAAAACTACAAGAAATTGGGCCAGGGGGTGCAAAAAGAAAAAGGGGGGGTGTCAAAAGTAGCCAGGCCAAGCCCAGCCCAAAACTTCATCTTCAACCTCTAACTTTTGAAAAAACGCGCGCGTCCCTGTACAAACTACCAGATCCTGTATACGAGCTCTATTGCAAAAACACATAACATCAAACTTGTAGAGAATTTCAAGACGATTCCAACCATATAAACAACTTGTATTAACTCTCAAAGACCAGAGAGAATTTCTCTGGCCCTAAAATCTGACCTAGTTTTTTCAGCATGTTCATGGATGAAATTCTCTTAGCACACTTAATATAAATGAAAACTGAACATATGTACAACTTCATGGCAATGAATACTACATTTTTTATTCACAAACCTAAAGCTAAATGTTCCTAAATAGAGAGATAGAAAGTGGAGAAAAACCTGTTTCATTTGGATTCGTGTAGGGCAATGTAGTGCTTTTCAACAAGGCTTGAGATGTCTGGTAGCTTGCTTGAACTTCACTTGACCTTCTCCAATAGCTAGCTTGCCTTGAATGTCCTTGAATCAGCCTATAGAACTCAACCTGCACAAGCTCAAAATGAAAATGGTGAACACTGTAAATGGAGTTACAATTGGTGTTTGAGGTTTGGGATAGCTTGGGTGAGTTGAATGGAAGGTGTTTGAAGCAACTTGGGGCAAAACGCACGAGCCAAATGAGCTATGGAACTCAAGTTGCAGAACCTGCCCTGTTTTGCCAAAGGAATGTGATTTCTGGCTATGGGGTGTTTAAAGGCTCAAGCAATCGTGTTTCTAGCTCAAAGGGGTGTTAGAAAGATGTTCAAACTGTTTGCATAAGTTGGTATTGGCTGGTTTTCAAGTTCTCAAGTTTTTGACAAGTTTCTTGTTTTTGAAGTAAGAAAGGGGAAGTTATTGTTACGGGCCTGTACAGGCTATCAAATATGCTTGCATACTTTGCTCTTGTCCCCTCTAACCCGTGGATTTGATTTTCCCTCTGAGATATGGACCAATGCTCAAGGGATAGTGGTTTTACATAAAGCACATTATGGCAAAAATGGAAATGTGCCTTTTTCTACTTAGGGCTTAGTTTTGTGTACAATGTCCAAATGGCCAAAACAAAAGCTTAGAATGATGGATTTGCATTTAATTATGGAGTGTGAAGTGGTTTAGAGGCCTGTAAACTAGTGTAAGGCATGTTGATTTGAAAATTCAACTTGTATGAACATGAATATGCCATGGATGAAAAGTGAGTTTTTGCCAACTTCAAGCCTTCGATTCTCCCTAACAACAAATGTGTTTGAGGAGTTCTTGGACAATTTGGAAAGCTTTCAACATGCTCTATAATCCATCTATAAAATTAAACTTGAGACTCCAAGTGGAAATATGTGAAAAATGGCCAAGAAGATAGGTCAAAATCCTGCCTAAACTAAGGCAAAATTTCACTAAGTTAAAAGTTTTAGCGACCCTTGTTCCAAAAATCATAACTTGAGATCCAAGCTTCTTTTGAGAAAACTTTGTGATTCAAAGTTGTAGACTTTGTGGAGGAATACAACTTTCATGTTGGAGGTTTTGTTTGAATCCATTTGCATCATGGTGAAAATTTGGGGCAAAGTTAGGAAAAATTAAGAAAATTTCATAACTTAGAAAAATTTTAAATTATGAAAATTTTCAATTTCAAACCCTAATTTGCAATTTTGGGTTTCTTGATGAAAAAGTTTCATAATTTGACACATTTTGATGAAAAATGACCCTTGGCACTTGATTTTGACCAAAAAGTCAAAGTTTGACTTTTCAGTGTACAGTCAAATTTTGATCAGTTGAGTGAAAAATTCATCTGTCAATCCCATGCATTTGAGATCTTTTGAACTTGTTGAATAAGTCAAGATGATGTCATTGAGTCCTTGAGTCCATGGTTGAACCTAATTTGCCATTGGCTAGGTCAAAAAGTCAGAAATTGCCTTTGTACAGTCAAAACCCTAAAAATGACCATTTTGCCCTTTTGGTGATCTGATCAAATTTCTTGTGGAGTTGTGGTCCAAACTTGATCCAATGGTTCATATGAGTTCATAATGTTGATGTGGGTCAAAATTCATGAGGTTTGACTGTAAATTGGCCACAATTGACTCTTTCCCCAATATAGGTGATTTCTAGGTCAACTGTCCAATTGACTGGGGAAAAATTTGATTCAAGGCTTGAAATTTGGTATGGACAAACTTATGAGTCCAATATGAAGTATGAAAGTCAATTTGAGCATTGAAGGTACAAAAATCCTTGTGCAAACTCAAACCCTAATTTAGGTCATCAGTGCAAGGAGATGTCTTGAGTAGTGCAAACCCTAGCTTGGTCTTAAGTTCAAAGATCCCCGTGAGGGGAAATGTTGATAAAATGAGATGGAAAATTTTGGGGTACAACACCAAACAACTTGATATGCAGCTACATCACGTACAATGTACTCAGCTTCACACGTTAACAAAGCCACAACAGGTTGTTTCTTGGAACTCCAAGAAATAGGACCTCCCAGAAACTTGAACAAGTAACCAGAAGTACTTCTTATGTCAACTCTATCTCCACACCAGTCAAAATCAGAATAACTCAATAATTCTGGTTTTGTCTTTCTTCCAGAAGGAAATATCACTCCATATTTCAGAATTCCCTTGATATACCTCAGAATCCTGACAGCAGCTTGGTAATGAGACCACTTTGGTTTACTCATGAATCTGCTAATCATTCCAACTTCATAGCAAATGTGAGGTATGGTATTGCACAAGTACCTAAGAGAACCAACCAACTGTTTGAAGATCGTAGCATCCACAAAATCACTATCAGAATCAGAATCTAATTTATGATTGGTTTCTGATGGTGTCACAACAACTTTACAATTCTGCAGCTTAAATCTCTTCAGAAGTTCAAGTTCATACTTCAGCTGATGTAGAATGATACTCTTCTTTGAGTACAAAATCTCCATTCCTAGAAAATATACCATATTTCCCAGATCTGTCATCTTAAATTCATTCATCAGAACTTCTTTGAACTTGATTATATATTTTGGACAATTTCCTGTTAGAAATATGTCATCAACATATAGACACACCAGAATCATATTGCCACCAGAATGCTGCACATACACGCCATATTTCATCTCACATTTCTGAAACTTCTGCCTCTTAAAAAACGAATCAATTTTCAGATTCCAAGCTCTGGTCGCTTGTTTCAGTCCATACAAGGCTTTATGTAACTTATATACCATTCCTTCCTGATTCTTTTTCACAAATCCAGGAGGTTGTGACACATATACCTCTTCTTGTAACTGACCATTCAGAAATGCAGACTTCACATCCAGATGTATCAAAGGCCAATTTCTGTTTGCAGCTAAAGCAATCACCAGTCTGATTGTTTCATGTCTAGCTACAGGCATAAACACCTCAAAGTAATCTAGCCCAGGTTTATGAAGAAAACTTCTAGCCACTAGTCTCGCTTTGTATTTGCCAATTGATCCATCTTGCTTAAACTTTACCTTGAAAATCCATCTGACGTTGATGGCTTTCTTCTTTTCTGGAAGCTTTGTTAACTTCCAAGTTTTGTTTCTCTCAATAGCCTCAAGTTCTTTCTTATGGAATTCAACCATACTTTCTTCTTGAGAGCTTCTTCAATACCTACTGGTTCAGAATCTACTAACATGGCACACTGAACGACTTCTCCTTCAGAATCTACTTCAGTGTCCTATAACATGCTAAAATCTGCAAACCTATTTGGTATTTGTCTGATTCTATGTGGCCTCTGAACTTGTTCTGAAGCTTCTCTAGAACTTGGAATAGTGCTAGCTTCTGGACCTTGTCCAGAACTACTTCCTTCAGAATTACCATCTTCAGAGTTACTTCTGGAAGCTTGTCCTCTAGACCCTATGTCTTCAGAGTTTTCCCTTCCAGAAATATAATCACCACCAGATTCTGGATCATCATCAGAATCTGGATCAAAATCAGATCCACTATCAGAATTTCCATGAGATTCTAACTCATCTTCAAAGTCTTCAGAATTAGATTCATTTTCTGACTCTGACTCATCATCAGAACTTTTTGAATAATCTTCATAAACTAACTCTGGTGTTGGCGCTACACAAGAATCTAATTGAGGCTTGTTCCAATCCCATGTATCTGGCTCTTTCACAATAACGTCTCTGCTGATTTCAACTTTGTTAGTTTCTGGACAATAAAGCTTATAGGCACCTGTATTGTGGTATCCCACCAGTAACATTACTTTGCTTCTATCATTCAGTTTCTGTCTTCTAGCTTCTGGAACATGTTTGTAACATACAGAACCAAACACCCTCAGATGGCTATCACTTTTCTTATCTCCAGTCCACTTTTCTAAAGGAACAATTTCCTTCAACTTCTTCGTTGGACACCTATTCAGAACATATGCTGATGTGGCAACAACTTCTCCCCATAACATGTAAGGTAGCTTCTTCGCTTTCATCATACTTCTGGACATATCAAGCAAAGTTCTGTTTCTTCTTTCAACAAGACTATTATGCTGAGGAGTATATGGAGCAGTAACCTCATGTTCCATTCCATTCTCCTTACAGAACTTCTGGAACTCTTTAGAGTTATACTCACCTCCACCATCTGTTCTCAGAATCTTCAACTTCTGACCACTCTACTTCTCAGCCTTCACCTTGAACTTCTGAAACTCAGTAAACACTTCATTCTTAAACTTGATGAGTGTTACCCATGTCATTCTTGTGAAATCATCCATAAAAGACACAAAATATTTGTTTCCTCCCAGTGAAGATACTGGAAATGGTCCACACACATCGGAATATACTACTCCCAAAGCATGCTTCGCTCTGGGGGCTACTTCTGATGCAAATGGCAATATGGGTTGATTGCCTTTCATGCATATCTCACACGACTTCTAAGGCTTCACAATCTTTGAAATACAATTTACAAGTTTATTAGAACTTAGATGCCCTAAACTTCTATAATTCAAGTGCCCCAACCTCTTATGCCACAACTTACTGTCACCTTCAATTCCTTCTACACTAAGACACTCTGCTTCAGTTGTTTCTACATTCACCTTGAATGTTTTGTTTCTTCCCTGCTCAAATTTCATAATTAACTTCTGATTGGAATCATATAACGTCAAGAGGTTGTCCTTTATAACAACTGAGAACCCTTTCTCAATGAGATAACCCACACTTATTAGATTGCTTTTAATTCCAGGAACATACCAAACATCTTTGATCCGAATGTTTTTTCCATTCTTCACTTTGACTATGATATTTCCCATACCTTCTGCATTAATATACTTATCATCAACACATCTGATCTTTGTTCTCCTTCTGGAGTCAAAGTCTACCAGCCATTGTTTGTTCCCAGTCAAGTGGTTTGAACAACCAGTGTCCATATACCACCAATCTTCTGAACAATTTCCATCAGAATCAGAAGCCATCAGTAGCACAGGTTCATCATTAGAATCTCCTCTGGCTATATTTTCTTCTTCTGATTTCCTTCCTCTATTTCTATAATCTCTGGAAAAATGGCCAAACTGTTTACAACAGTAACATTGAACCTTCTTCTTATCATACCTTTCCTTTCCCTTCTGATATTTCTTTTCATCAGAAGTTGAGGTTTCTGACCTCTGGAATTTATCACCACGTCTATTCTGCTTCTGGTCCTTCTTGACAAAAGAAGCCTTCAGAGCTTGCTCAACTTCCCTCTCAGAAGTTCTTTTAGTCAGACGCAACTCCTGCACTTCTAGACTGCTTTGCAACTCTTCTATTCTCATGGTTTCCAGATTTTTAGAATGTTTAATAGAAACAACAGTGTAATCAAACTGAGGAGTAAGCGACCTCAAAATCTTCTCTATAATTACCTGTTCAGAAAGTGTTTCTCCACAAGCTTTCATCTTATTAGTGATCAGAATCATTCTGAAGATGTACTCAAAAACTTTCTCATTGTTCTTCATGTTTAGATTCTCATATTTCTTTCGCAGAGACTGAAGCTTCACCTTCTTCACTGATGCGTCACCACTGTAACATCTGACCAGTATATCCCATGCCTCTTTCAACATCGTCGAATCAACAATATTCTCAAACACACTTTCATCCACACACTAATGGATATATAACAAAGATTTCTGATCCCTCTTCCTCATAACTCTTTCCGCAGATCTTTGTTCTTCAGTAGCATCTGCTGCAACTGGAACATAACCATTGGTAACAAGATCTAGAACATCTTGAGCACCAAATAGCACACGCATCTGTATCATCCATCTATTCTAGCTTTTTCCATCAAAAACTGGAAGTTTAGTGTTCAAACTACTGCCTCCACTCATCTTAAACCTTGCACAAATCTCAGATCTCAGATCTCACTCAGCGTTTCCCAAACCCACAGAATCAGTGTGATTTTGTTCAGATTTTGTTCAAGATTCAACAGAAATGAAGAACCAAAATCAAACACACAACTCACTTTCACTCGTGTTTCCCAGAATTTCAGAAGAACTAAGTACTCTAGATACCAATTTGTTGGTGCAAGGTGATGAAATTGAGGAAGAAGAGAGAAATGATGAATGATAAAAAGCTGCTACAAATGATTTGTAAGGAATTAAATTAATATTTATGAAACATAGTACACCTATTTATACATAAAGATAGCAAAGATAAGAATGACACATAGGCCTTAAGAGAGAATATTCCAAATATAGCAAATACTAAATTACCCTTTAATAAGGACAATCACCACCATGCCTCTTGTGTTCTTGGGATACATTATAGGTAAGTAGCAATACATTGTGGAAACTGTGCGGGGTATACCACATGGTCTAAGCAATATCTACGTTGGTGCGACATATTTATGGGTATCGGTAGCCTTTGAGTTAATCAAAGAGAATACGGGGCCGCTGAGTGATGTCATGAAGCACTAATGAACTTTTAGAACCTTTACTTGACCAACTTGGCCTTTAGGACGTAGTGAGATGACCGACTTTGGTGTAGTCCGAAGTTGGTAGATACTCGATACTACACTCATTGAGGTTTGGTTTCTTGGGATATTTCAGTCGCCATTAAAGAGGTTTGAGCTGAATCAATGATCAAGAAAACAAATCAGTAATATTGAGCTCCTTAGAACCCGATTACTATTGCTAGGACAGGTTGAGCCAACTAAACTTCAAGAGGGTACTTACCTACAAACTCCATGCAAGCCTAAACCTAAGGACTTGTCTACTTTGTGTGTATATGATTATTTGTATAAACTTTCTTACTTTGCATAACATCATGACATCATACCATAACATTTTCAATAACATTGAACCGTAGAATTTCAAGGATCTCAAAGGTTTTTGATGCAGGGTCACGTTGACCCAGACATCTATCAAGGGGCAAGAGGATTTACTTTCCTCTAACCAAGCACCGTCAAAGATCAAGTACAACAACTTGAGTCAAGGGCTATGACCCATTTTATATGGTGAGCTTGACTCTCGTAGAAGGACTCTCAACAATACAAAGTTCTTCAATCAAAGCTGCAAAATTCAACTTCTGACATTTTCTTGTTTACCCCGCGAGATCCTTGAAAACATTTGCATGTCATACACGTCATTGCATAATAGGCAGTGTCTAGTACCGATCTCTCATGTTATCACTGTTTATTTCAGCAATGGCTCTCCAACAAGACAACGGAGATCTTCAAACTCAAGAGGCTCAGTTTAGGGAAATGTTCCTTAACCTATCCAAGGGACCAGAAGAATTGAAAGCACTCCTCGCTAAGAATATGACCAAGAAACATCCTGATAACAACAAGGATGACCAGGTTGAACAGCTGCAGGTTGAGATGGAAGCAATGAGAATTCAAATGCTACGCCAGATGGCTCTCATCCAAAACTTGGCTCAAGGAAAAGAAGAGCTAAGGACCCTCGTCCACAAACTCCGTCAAAACGGATGTAACCAAACAGGGCAAACAACTAGGAGTAAGGGCCAAATCATCATCCAGCCACCCACAAGACAAGAAGCTGGTTCAAGGGAAAACAGACCATTCCAAATTTACGCCACGTCACGGGTCCAACAACGGCCTCGTCAACATCAACCGAAAAATAGGCAAAGGAAAAAAGAACCCAAAAGACAGTTTACTAACGTCAACATGCCACTGCTCAAGCTTTGCAACATATGTTAAAAATGGATCTGATTATACCAATAAGACCGCGTCCAAATCCCAAAACTTATGCTCCCAATTACAATCCTGATTCCAGGTGTGCCTATCATTCCGACGGTCCTGGACATGATACAAACGATTGTTGGGCGTTGAAGTACAAGATTCAAAACTTGATCGATGAAGGAGCATTGGAGTTCACACAAGACGGTCAATTGGATATTTTTTCTATCACCCCTCAAAGGCTGACCACTTAAAGTGACAAGTCCAGACAAAGAGGCTTCTGTTCAGTGGAATTTTCAATTGTAATCTCTTTTGTTGCTCAGACAATTATCTATTGATGTCAAACTTTGTTTCATTAATGCTTCACATATGTTTGTCTTGAATCCGTCCATTCGTTTTCACTATATTTAAACTATGTTTTTTACTCTCTTTATGACATTTAACTCTTGCTAAAAGTTACAAGCCTTTAGAGGGAGGATGACAAAAACAATGCCATAAATCTCATACAATATGCTTTTGAACAGACTTTGCTGACGATGTACATGCGTTCTTTCAAATCCTAAACACTGGAGTTATAAGGAAGATAATCCCTAGTCAACCCCTTCGAGCCAAAGAAGTAGAAGTTTTCCTTCTTTTACAAATTGAAGCCTTTTAATCAAAACCTGGGGCAGGGTAGTCTCTCAGTTAATTCAAATGCGCGTTCAAATCGCAAACTCTTATCTCGTAATACAACGGGTGACGTCAAAAACATTCCTCTGAAATCAAAAGACAGTGATGGTTCCCCACCAAATAGGAACTCATTATCTCTAAAAAAAAAGAGGAAAATCCCACTAAATCAAAGAAGACTTACGGGGCATCCCGCTGACCGTAATCTTAAAACAGGAACAATCAGGCAAAAATTAGGGATAACAAATCAAAAGAAAGAGGTCACTACAAATCCTCAACAAAAAAAAACGTGTGTTACAAAAAATGTTTGCCTTCCGACAAACCTAACTTATCTGAACCATCACCCAAAACATCATTGAAATTCAAACGCAGATTTAACTGAGTTTACGAATGAAGAACATCACGAAGAGAGGGCGGGTACAAATACACTTTGAGCCTTTATCCTTTGTTTCTTAAACCGTGAACCAAGCCACGTTACAACCTTTCAAAATTCCTAACTGAAGCATGGGTTAGTTCAAAAGCATACTGTTACAAAAGGTATCCTGACTCCTGTAAACCTTTACTCAAAATCCCGAGTTGAATTTTTCTTACAAAATTCATTTACTTGCTAAAACGTGTTTTCAAAATTTTTAAGACAAACATAAACTTTGCATTACTTGAATATCACTGTTTTCATATGTTGATTTGTTTGACAGCGAATAAATTCACACTACGAATATCCAGTGAACGAAAGCTCTCCCAGTGAACAAAATCACTTCAATTGGAAAGACACTTCCAAAGACAAATCTCTCATGATCAAGGGGGCACGACATGACCTTTGTCCAGACACATTTGGGGCAGTCAAGTCGAGATTCAAAGAATCTCTCAAAGAATTGTCAAATAACCAGAGGCAAATCTCCATATGGTATCACTCAAGGGGCAATATCACATTGATCAAGGGTTTGAAAAAAATCCACTTCGAAGACTTTCGGTACCATCAAATTATTTTTCTATGCCAATAGTATCAGATGGTGTCAGTATCATGTCTTCAGATCCTTCCATGACAGTTCTTGGAAAATTCTGAGACTTAACCAAAGATCTTGGGCACCACGATTTCGTTGTCTGTGCTAATAGTATCAGATGGTGTCAGTATCATGTCTTCAGATCCTTCCATGACAGTTCTTGGAAAATTCTGAGACTTAACCAAAGATCTTGGGCACCACCATTTCGTTCGTCTGTGCTAATAGTATCATATGGTGTCAGTATCATGTCTTCAGATCCTTCCATGTCAGTTCTTGGAAAATTCTGAGACTTAGCCAAAGATCTTGGGCACCATCGTTTCATTCTTCTGTGCCAATAGTATTAGAAGGTTCAGTATTATGTCTTCAGATCCTTCCATGACAGTTCTTGGAAAATTCTGAGACTTAACCAAAGATCTTGGGCACCACCCTTTCATTTGTCTGTGCCAATAGTATCAGATGGTGTCAGTATCATGTCTTCAGATCCTTCCATGACAGTTCTTAGAAAATTCTGAGACTTAACCAAAGATCTTGGGCACCACCGTTTCGTTCGTCCGTGCCAAGTAGTATAAGATGGTGTCAGTATCATGTCTTCAGCTTCTTCCACAACAGTCTTAGAAAAATATCTCTAGGAAGTTTAGGGCTACCAAAAATATGATCAAAATATCAAGCGTCGAGGTACATCAGATTAACTCTAAGGGGAAAACAGACTCCCACATAAAGGGTCATGTGGGACCAAGCAAACATTTTCTGGCTTTACTACAACACTTCCTACTAGGGGCAGTGATAAATCTCCCCAAAATCCTTCTCATAGACCGACTCCCAGCCAGAGTTTCAATCTCTGAAATTTCCTCACCAGCGGAGTTGACCTCAAGAACCCTCGAAGAAGACATTTCTCCAACAGAGTTTATTTCCCCCAACAAAATACAGATCCCCCGCAATATGCCGTTTAATCCCCAGGGGAACAAAACTTCCAGTTAATAATCCCCGGTAGAAGTCACCAGAATTCTCAGGATTCCCCAACAGATTTTACAAGAAGTATACGGTATTTCCCTTAGACCATAGTTTATTTCTCTAAAAGGAAATTCATCAACACTTCAACTTCCCAACATGGAGACTTACACTCCATATCCTCAGCAGTAGTCAAAGATTTATTTTCCCCAATCCAACAAAAGTGGAGCAGATCAGCTTACATACACATACATCGCATTCATATATCATAAACATTAATAACACGAACGCATACAACATAATCCCATTATGCATACATTTCATGTATCATGACTTTGCATTGTAGCTAACATTTTACCCTTTTCAGGATAAGGTTAACAACTACCATTAACAATGTTCAAAATCTACAGATTCAACATTTTTGATACAGTTCAGATACACTCCAGATACGGATGCCATCCAGATACTCATTCAGATTCAATCTACAGATACAGTTCAGATACACTCCAGATACGGATGCCATCCTGATACTCATTCAGATTCAATCTACAGATACAGTTCAGACACGCTCCAGATACGGATGCCATCCTGATACTCATTCAGATTCAATCTTTAGATGCAGTTCAGATACACTCCGGATATGGATGCCATCCTGATACTCATTCAGATTCAACATTTTGATACAATTCAGATACGCTCCAGATATGGATGCCATCCTGATACTCATTCAGATTCAATCTACATATACATTTCAGATACGTTCCAGATACGAATGTTATCCTGATACTCATTCAGATTCAATCTACAAATACAATTCATATACGCTTCAGATACGGATGCCATCCTGATACTCATTCAGATTTAATCTATAGATACAGTTCAGATACGCTCCAGATACGGATGCCATCCTGATACTCATTCAGATTCAATCTTCAGATATAGTTTAGATGCACTCCAGATACGGATGCTATCCTGATACTCATTCAGATTCAACCTTTTGATATAGTTCAGATACGCTCCAGATACAGATGCCATCCTGATACTCATTCAGATTCAATCTATAGATACAGTTCAGATACAGATGCCATCCTGATACTCATTCAGATTCAATCTATAGATACATTTTAGATACGCTCCAGATACGGATGCCATTCTGATACTCATTCAAATTTAATCTTCAGATACAGTTCAGATATGCTCCAGATACGGATGCCATCCTGATACTCATTCAGATTACACCTTTTGATACAGTTCAGATACGCTCCAGATACGGATGCCATCCTAATACTCATTCAGATTCAACCTTTTGATACAATTCAAATACGCTCTAGATACAGATGCCATCCTGATACTCATTCAGATTCAACCTTTTGATACAGTTCAAATACGCTCCAGATACGGATGCCATCCTGATACTCATTCAGATTCAACCTTTTGATACAGTTCAGATACACTCCAGATACAGATGTCATCCTGATACTCATTCAGATTCAATCTACAAATACAGTTCAGATACACACTAGATACCGATGCCATCCTGATACTCATTCAGATTCAGATTACAGATACAGTTCATATACGCTCTAGATACGGATGTCATCCTGATACTCATTCAGATTCAATCTGCTCATACAGTTCAAATACGTACCAGATACATATGTCATCTTGATACCCATTCAGATTCAACTTTCAGATACCGTCCAGACATGATCCAGATACAGATTTCATTCTGTCTCTCATTCAGTACATATCTCAGATGCGAGTCAGATACAATACAATTTCGAATATTATTCTGTTGCTTATTTGAGACCCCTTGTGGTTCAGACAAATCTCTCAATAATTATTCTGATTCTTTCCTAGTAGGTTATTTTTCTGTTTCAAATAAAGCACTTTAAAGGTTTATTCCGATTCATTCCCGGTTGAAATCAAGGTTGGACTTAGTCCATTTTCTATCAGCAGGTCACCCTTGGATGGCATCTGTAAGCCCATCTCCGACAGTTATCCCTCAGTTCATTCAATGGCATCTTTAAGCCCATTATTGATACAATAGATTCAAGGCATTACTTTGTACACCAGCAAGTGCAAATTTTTGGGCACTGTAGTGTTCAATCATCTTCCACTTTCAAGCTACGAACGACAAGCATGCCAATCTCGCTTTTTCAAGTTTAAGAAGATTGAACAGGGGCAGTTGTTGTACCCCAAAATTTGCCTTCCAATTTTTCATGCAAGATGCTTACCCTAGGGTTCTCGTACACTCAATTGGCTTAAAGGTCGACCAGACAGGTTCTCTTCCTAGGCAGCAAACCAATAATTAGGGTTTGGGATTTCTCAGAGATAATTGAATCTTCAAAATCTCAAATGTACTTAAAGACAATTTGCTGAAGTTTGTTAATTCTACAAGACCGACGAATGTTCTTAAAACATGTTTGATATGTAAGTCTCAGAGTGCCTAAGAGGGGGGGGGGGTGAATTAGGTCTTATAAAAATTTATCCGGTTTTATGAGAATGCTTGGTAGTAATTTTTGGTTAAGAGTTTGAAGGTTTTGTTTATATCTTTATCTTTTCTTGATTATGGTGATGAAAGCGATAAATGCGGAAAAGTAAAGAACACGGTGATATATCCTGGTTCCCCTCACAATCCGAGAGTACTCCAGTCCCCTTTCCAACACGAAAGAGATTTCACTATAGTTAGAATGATTGTACAGCCTATGCTTACTATCTAACCTATAGGGTGATCAAAGGTTCTTAACACCTTTAAGACCAAACAAACACTAATGTGAATGAAGAACAATCCTCTTCAAATCACAACACTTACTTCCAACAATCCTGGATAGTAAGGGAATAATTTCTTTAAGTAATACAATGATTTAGTTTGAAGTATATGGAGAGCTTTATCAATCTTCAATTGATCTTCTTCTTCAAGATAAAAAACAATTCTCAACAATGTATATAAATGTTCACAATGTATGTATGAAACTTGTAATAATAATGAAAGTGTATATGGCAAGTTTCACAAAATTATGAACACATGAAAGTTTATGTGCAAATTTGAATGAATGAGAAAATTGTTAATACGAAGAAGGTTTTTTGTTGTTTGAAAATGTTATATGTGTTCTTTTTTAAAAACTGAAAAAAATCTGCATTTTATAAAGTTACAAGAACCTCTTCATTCATGCCAACTCATGTGAAAAGTTGCAATGCATTCATGAAAAGATACCACTTGAAAAATGTTCAAAAAACAAAGTAAAAGCTGCACTGGTTCGCTAGGAACCGGTTCTGACACTGACAGAACCCGGTTCTTAGTGAACGTTATAAGTTGAAATTCAAAAATATCACGCAGGAATCGGTTCCCCTATTGGTACAACCCGGTTCCTGGTACAAAAACCAGGGACAAGTTTTTTGAGAAATTCTGGAACCCGGTTCCCTGTTAGGGAGGAACCGGTTCCTAAAGGGTTATTTTCAAAAATACTTTTTGAAAGATATTTCAAACAAAGTTTTCTTGATGTTAAAATTATGGAATATGTATATGTTGATGAATGCATATTATGAACATCTATATTCAAGATTTTAAGAATTATTTATACCATTTGACATTTGATAATTTCTTCAATAATTCTTCAATAATCTTCAATAATCTTCAAGACTTTTATTTGATGTTGATAAGCTTTTTGCACATCCTTTGAATGTTGATGTCCATGTTGTCTTCATCAAAACACATGCTTTAAATATGGCTTGAGAAGCTTGCAATTACATTCTCCCCCTTTTTGATGATGACAACCAAGTCTTGAAAATGATTTCTTGAAATGTTTATGTTGTTTTGTATAGCAAACATGTGGAGAAAATGCAAGGCTCCCCCTAAGTCCATGATTCTTTGAATTTTGGAGTGAGTTTGATATTTTATTTGGGCCTGCAATTTCTTTGAAACAAAACAACACACATGCATATTCTTCTCCCCCTTTGTTAACATAAAAAAGGATGGGGAAAAAGAGTGAAATAGATACATATAAAAATTAAGACGTGCATCTTAAGAGAAACATTAGATACCACCTTCATCCAAAATACCAAGTTCTCTTCAGATTTTGAAGAAAGGTTCTCGAGCAAGCGGTTTAGTGAAGATATCTGCGAGTTGGTTATGAGTATCCACAAAAGTGACTTCGACATCTCCTTTAAGTACATGATCACAGAGAAAATGATGTCGAATATCTATATGTTTGGTTCTTGAATGCATGACTGGATTCTTTGTAATATTAATAGCACTTGTATTGTCGCATCGAAGAGGAATGCATCCGAGATCAAGTCCGTAATCACGGAGTTGTTGCTTGAGCCAAAGAATTTGTGCACAACAACTACCTGCTTCTATGTATTCTGCTTCGGCCGTGCTAAGAGCAACACATGCTTGCTTTTTACAAGCCCATGATACTAATGCATTTCCAATAATGTGACACGTACCACTTGTGCTTTTACGATCAGTTTTACAACCTGCATAATCCACGTCAGAATAACCAATTAAAGTGCAAGTACTACCTTTTGGATACCATAGGCCGACATTGATTGTTCCTTTAAGATACTTCATGATCCTTTTAACTGCCATGAGGTGTGATTCCTTTGGATTTGCTTGAAAGCGAGCGCAAAGACAAACACTAAACATGATGTCAGGACGGCTTGCCGTCAAGTACAATAAAGAACCAATCATACCTCTGTACTTTGTAATATCAATTGGAGTACCGGATTCATCTTGATCAACATATGTACCGGAGCCCATTGGAGTATTCATTGCTTTACAGTTATCCATATCAAACTTTTTCAATAATTCTTTGCAATACTTAGATTGGTTGATGAAGATTCTATCTTCTAGTTGCTTGATTTGTAGTCCAAGAAAGTAGTTCATCTTTCCCATCATAGACATCTCGAATTCTCCTTGCATCATCAATGAGAATTCCTCACACATTTCTTTGTTAGTTGATCCAAAAATGATATCATCAACATAGACTTGAACCAATAAAGTGTTACTTTGGGTTTTCTTAATGAACAAGGTTTTATCAACCTTACCCTTTTCGAAACCCTTTTCACACAAAAAATTGCTAAGTCTATCATACCATGCTCTTGGTGCTTGCTTTAAGCCATAAAGAGCCTTTCTCAACTTAAAGACATGTGAAGGATGTTTGAAGTCTTCAAATCCCGGGGGTTGTTTGACATAGACTTCTTCATTGATGTATCCATTCAAGAATGCACTTTTGACGTCCATTTGAAAAAGCTGAAAATTTAATGAACAAGAATAAGCAAGTAAAAGACCTATAGCTTCTAACCTTGCAACCGGAGCAAATGTTTCTTCAAAGTCGATTCCTTCCTCTTGATTGGAACCTTGATTAACCAACCTTGCTTTGTTTCGAACAATTAGACCATTCTCACCAAGTTTGTTCTTAAACACCCATCGGGTACCTATGATGTGTTTACCACTTGGTCTAGGAACAAGTTCCCAAACTTGATTTCTCTCGAATTGATTTAATTCTTCTTGCATAGCAATAATCCATTGATCATCTCCTAAGGCTTCATCAACTTTGGTAGGTTCAATTTGAGAAACAAACGCCATGTTTAAGCAAGCATCTTTTAGATTCAATCTTGTTGATACTCCTTGGTTAATATCACCAATAATTTTGTCAATAGGATGGTCTCTATGAGTTCTCCATTATTTTGGTAGATCATTGGTGTTTGAATCTTGTTGTACAATGTTTTCTTGATTTTCTGGTGATTTCTTAATTTGATCAATTGAAAGATCTTCCGGGGGTAAATCTATAGGATCATCATCATCACAAACAACTACTTCCTCCTTGGACGGGTTAGTTTCATCAAAAGATACATGCATAGATTCTTCAATAGTTAAAGTTCTTTTATTATAAATTCTACATGCTTTACTAGAAAGCGAATAACCAAGAAATATACCTTCGTCGGATTTCTCGTCAAACTTACCAAGATTATCTTTGTCATTATTAAGAACAAAGCACTTGCATCCAAAAATGTGAAAGTGAGCAATATTTGGATTTCTTCCTTTGAAGAGTTCATATGGAGTCTTCTTTATTATAGGTCTAATGATAACTCGATTTCCAACATAACATGCTGTACTAACCGCATCCGCCCAAAAATATTTAGGAAGATTTGCATCACTAAGCATTGTTCTTGCAAGTTCCACTAGAAACCTATTCTTTCTTTCAACTACTCCATTTTGTTGTGGAGTTCTAGGTGTTGAAAAATTATGAGAGATACCATGTTCTTCACAAAATTCTTCAAATTGAGCATTTTGGAATTCTCCACCATGATCACTTCTTATGGATACAATTTTTAGTGATTTTTCATTTTGGATTTGCTTAGCATACTTCTTAAAGGCTTTAAAAGCATCACTTTTCTGCACAAGAAACAAAGTCCAAGAATATCTAGAAAAATCATCAATAATGACTAAAGCGTATACATTACCTCCGAAGCTTTTTGTTCTTGATGGACCAAAGAGATCCATGTGTAACAATTGTAGTGGCCTTGTAGTAGACACCACATTCTTAGATTTGAAAGTTGTTTTGGTCTGTTTGCCTTTTTGGCATGCATTACATAATTTGTCTTTGATGAACTTCATCTTTGATAGACCAATAACTAAGTCATGCTTAACCAATTTGTTCAAGTGCTCCATGTGAATGTGAGCGATCCTCTTGTGCCATAACCAAGCGTCATTGTTGTTTACCATAAGACATTGTACCTTCAGAGACAAATCATCTAAAGTAATCATAAAAATATTGTTAGTTCTTATACCTTTGAGTTTTACCTCATTGGTTGCCTCATCCATAATGAGACATTCATCTTTGTTGAATTTGATCTTGAACCCTCTATCGCAAAGTTGACTTATGCTAAGAAGATTGTGCTTTAATCCTTCAACATAGAGAACATCCTCAATTTGAATGGATGGAGGTGTGCCAACTATTCCAATGCCAAGAATCTTTCCTTTGGTGTTGTCCCCATAGGTGACATACCCTTTGGCTTTATGTACTAGATATGAAAATTGGTGTACATCTCCTGTCATATGCTTTGAACATCCACTATCAAGATACCAAACATTTGATGTGGATTTAAAGCATACCTACACAAACAAATTATTCTTTGTTAGGTACCCAAGTTGCCTTGGGTCCTTCATAGTTAGTTCCCTTTTTCACCCACACATAATGCCTACTTGCTATACTAAAGTTTCTAACATAGCAAGCATTAGGTGTATGGCCTTTAATACCACAATAAAAACAAGTAGGTTCAAAGTTACTTCTATATCTAGAAGGATAAGATTTCTTCTTAGGAAATGTTTTCTTTTTCGATACATTAGCCTTTTTATTTTGATGATTATGAACAACTTGCTTCTTTTCTACTTTCTTGGGATTGGAACTATTACTAGCCTTTACAAAAACAGTGGGATTGTTACTTGGTTTCTTAGAATTCACATAACCAAGACCCCTTTTATCATTTGGATAACGTTGTTGGCTTAGTAATCCTTCCAATCCTATTTGTCCTTTTTCATATCGTTCAATGACTCTTTTCAATTGAACAATTTGAAAGACATTTGATTCACACTTGGAGCATGCAAAGTTTTCTTTTTCTTTAATAAAATTCTGTTTTTGAAGATCAAAATCTTTAGTCATGGTGTCAATTTTTTCTAAACAACTTAGAAGTTCTTTTTCTTGTTTTGACACCTTTTTGTATAAACTTTTGCATTCTTTCAAGAGTTCATCAATAGCATCTTGAACATCATCATCAAAAAGATTAAATTCATTACTAACCTCTTCTTCATCGTCGGAGTGATGTGAAGCCATTAATGCTAGATTTGCACATTCGTCGCTTTCCGAATCGGATGAAGAACTTATCTCATTATCTTCCCATGCAACATAAGCCTTTTTGTTCTTGAACTACTTTTTGCCTTTGAATCCATTTTTCTTGGAGAGTTTTGGACAATCCGGCTTTATGTGACCTTGCTTTCCACATTCATAACATGTGACATCTTGTGTTGATGTGGAGGCTTCTTTATCTTTATGATTATAAAATTTCTTCCTCTTGACAAAGTTAGCATTATGAAGATTATTTTTATGACCAAAATATTTTCCTAACCTTTTTACAAGAAGCAAGAAGTTTTCATCTTCCTCTGATGCATCTTTATCTTGACTTTCTTTTGAATCAACTTTCAAAGCAATGCCTTTGGATTTCTTCTCTAAATTTTCATGTTTTTCAACTCTACCGAGTTCCGTTTCGTATTCTTGAAGTTTGCCAAATAATGTAGCGGAAGTCATTGCGGAGAGACTCTTCTTTTCCGAGATTGCCGTTACCTTTGGTTGCCATTCCCTAGTCAATGATCTAAGGATTTTCAAGTTGAGTTCATCATTTGTCAAGGTTTTACCAAGAGCATTTAAGTGATTTGTCAAATGCATAAATCTCTTTTGTAAGTCAAGAATGGATTCTCCGGGATGCATTCGAAATAGTTCATATTCTTGACTCAAGGTATTTAGCCTTGATCTTTTTACTTCAGCCGTTCCTTCATGAGTTTGAACCAGGGTATCCCATATTTCTTTTGCTGTCTTGCAGTTCGAGACACGGAAAAATTCGTCCATACTGAGTGCACCTTGAAGAAGGTTTATTGCCTTTTTGTCATAGAGAACTTTCTTTTTATCATCGTCATCCCATGCAGTTTTGGGCTTTGCAGAACCAATGCCATTGATTACTGATATCGGGATAAATGGACCATTTTCAACAGCATCCCATACTTCCTCTCCTTGTGCTTCTAAATGCGCCTTCATGCGTATTTTCCAGAAGTCAAAATATTCACCACAAAATAGAGGAGGCTTGTTGTTACTACCACCATCTCTGAAAACTGGTTGATAATTTTCGGAAGCCATTCTGGATCTTTAGGAACAAGTTACCTATAACTTTCTCTGATGCCAATTGTAAGTCTCAGAGTGCCTAAGAGGGGGGGGGGGGGGGGTGAATTAGGTCTTATAAAATTTTATTCGGTTTTATGAGAATGCTTGGTAGTAATTTTTGGTTAAGAGTTTGAAAGTTTTGTTTATATCTTTATCTTTTCTTGATTATGGTGATGAAAGCGATAAATGCGGAAAAGTAAAGAACACGGTGATATATCCTGGTTCCCCTCACAATCCGAGAGTACTCCAGTCCCCTTTCCAATACGAAAGAGATTTCACTATAGTTAGAATGATTGTACAGCCTATGCTTACTATCTAACCTATAGGGTGATCAAAGGTTCTTAACACCTTTAAGACCAAACAAACATTAATGTGAATGAAGAACAATCCTCTTCAAATCACAACACTTACTTCCAACAATCCTGGATAGTAAGGGAATAATTTCTTTAAGTAATACAATGATTTAGTTTGAAGTATATGGAAAGCTTTATCAATCTTCAATTGATCTTCTTCTTCAAGATAAAAACAATTCTCAACAATGTATATAAATGTTCATAATGTATGTATGAAACTTGTAATAATAATGAAAGTGTATATGGCAAGTTTCACAAAATTATGAATACATGAAAGTTTATGTGCAAATTTGAATGAATGAGAAAATTGTTAATATGAAGAAGGTTTTTTGTTGTTTGAAAATGTTATATGTGTTCTTTTTTAAAAACTGAAAAAAATCTGCATTTTATAAAGTTACAAGAACCTCTTCATTCATGCCAATTCATGTGAAAAGTTGCAATGCATTCATGAAAAGATACCACTTGAAAAATGTTCAAAAAACAAAGTAAAAGCTGCACTGGTTCGCTAGGAACCGGTTCCGACACTGACAGAACCCGGTTCTTAGTGAACGTTATAAGTTGAAATTCAAAAATATCACGCAGGAACCGGTTCCCCTATTGGTACAACCAGGTTCCTGGTACAAAAACCAGGGACAAGTTTTTTGAGAAATTCTGGAACCCGGTTCCCTGTTAGGGAGGAACCGGTTCCTAAAGGGTTATTTTCAAAAATACTTTTTGAAAGATATTTCAAACAAAGTTTTCTTGATGTTAAAATTATGGGATATGTATATGTTGATGAATGCATATTGTGAACATCTATATTCAAGATTTTAAGAATTATTTATACCATTTGACATTTGATAATTTCTTCAATAATTCTTCAATAATCTTCAATAATCTTCAAGACTTTTATTTGATGTTGATAAGCTTTTTACACATCCTTTGAATGTTGATGTCCATGTTGTCTTCATCAAAACACATGCTTTAAATATGGCTTGAGAAGCTTGCAATTACATGATAGACAATGAAGTCCTGTTTGAATCAAGAGTGACATGGGAACTTATTTTGATTACCAGTTAGATTTTGGACAAGAGTTGAAGATTAAGACTTCTTGACCATAAGTCTTTGGAGTTAAGTTAATCAAGTGGAATTAAAATTCTTAAACATTTATTTTGTTTTAGAAGTTTGATTGGAGTACAAAGTGTTTTGTTTTGCTTGATCATCTTTGGTGATTGCTTGAAATACAAGTTACCCAAAAGAAGGTGTTTTACTCAAAGCATTCAAATAAGAATTTCAAAATTTAAAGTTGAGATTGGTACAATATTTTCATTTCACACAAAGTTTATTCAGAGGCATTGTATTCATTACATTACAAGTTTGAATTTACAAAAATGGTCTTGTCTACAAATGCAATAAATTACAAAGATCTGTTTACAAAAAAGAAGAGAGAAATTTTATTTCTTCCAAGTCTTCATCCTCAAGAAACCACTCCAATCTTCGCTTGCCATCCACGTCTCATGTCTATGAAAAAAAGGAAGAAGTTTGTTAGTAACTTAAACATCCAGAAACGAACAAAAAAATACAAAGTATTCTAATTCATCACTAGGGTGTTTTTTGTTGAATCAGAAAAGAAGGGTTTTGTGTTCTAAGACCTCATACAATTCTTGTTTAATCATTGGCCTGAGAATTTTTGGTTTGTAAATCACAAGGTACAAGCTTGGTTCACAAACAAGGTAAAACAAAAACCATCAAAACAGGCTGCATAACAGATCAAGCTGCATAGCAGCAAAACCGGCTGCATAACAGATCAAACAAAACTAGCAAACAGGGCATAGCAGGCAGCAAGCAAAAATAATGCTGCAAATTGCCAAAACAAAACCAGCAAACAAGCTGCATAGCATGCAAACATGACATAGCAGGCAGCAAGCAACAACAATACTACAAACTGCCAAAACCAAAACCTATGCAAAAAAAATCTAAAGAGGAACAAAGTAGCAAGAGTTCAGAAAAGGAGGTTTTGTGTTCTAAGGCCTCAAACAATGTCAAATTTTATCATGGGCCAATTGATTGCAAATCACAAGACAAAGCTTGGTTCATAATAGTGCAAGCAAAAATTCAAGCCCAACAGATTTCATCCCAACATGGTTTAAAACAAAAAAAAAGCCTCATACGTGCTGTCCCATAAAGTCAGAATTGCATCATTGACTAAGAAGTAATCTTTTGAAAATCTCAAGTATTTGGTTCACAAAAGATAAAGAGGAAATCAAAAAAGTATTAAATCAATAAGCAAAATCCTCATGTTGTTTCAAATCAAAAAATATCAAATCAACAATCAAAAAGCCTCATACATGTTTCACAAAGACATAACTACATCGTTGGCTTATAAAATGTTAACTTTTGCAAATAACAAAGACAAAGTTGGTTCACAAAAAGTACAAAGGATCAAATCAGATTTCAAAAAAAAGACTCATCATGTTCTCACGTAACCAAAAGAAAGTGGCTTCATAGTTATTTTGTTTCAAAGAAAAAAACTCAAAACTGCAAAGTCAAATCATGGGCTTAGCTAACTGTACTGCAAATCTCCAAACAAATCTCAAAACAAATGTTTGATTCACATAAAACTCAGAAAAATACAACAAGTACAAATCCTGCAAAAAAAAGCACCAAAATTAGTACAACAGGTACAGAACCCAACAGCCAACAAGCAAAGTTAGAGGCAACATAGCAAGGACAAAAGTTGATTTATCAGCAAAAGTGACAAGTCCAATTCCTCAAGTTGGTATCAGTGAACAAAGTTCACAAATATACAGAATAAAACATAATTCACAAACCAATATACAGGGAGAGACAGCAAACCAAATTGTTTCCCATGATTCTTTTCATCATAAAAAAAATATACAAAGAAACAAAAACAAAAATCACAGCAAGCCAATAAAACCATCTCCCAAACTCATCATCATAAAAAAAAAAATACAAAGAAACAGAAACATAAATCGCATGCAAACAACAACGAAACCCTAAATATTTTTCATCATCATTTTCTCAAAACATACACCCTTCAGAATTGGTAGAAGATGAACAAAGAAGAAGACAAAAGCCAGAAACGAAACACGACCAAGCAAACATTCTGAGATATAAAACACAAAAAAATCTCACCAAAGGGTAGAAAACTCACTGTTGTGCCCCAAAATTTTCCCTCTCATTTATCAAGACTTTTCTCACAAGACTTCTTGGACTCAAGACAAAATTAGGGTTTGGTCAGCTCAAGACACCTCATCTTGCACTAATAACCTAAAATTAGGGTTTGAGTTTGCACAAGGATTTTTGGACCACCAATGCTTCATGTGACTTTCATACACCATTTTGGACCCTTAAGATTGCTCATGATAAGTTTCAAGCCTTGAATCACATTTCTGATCAGTCAATTGAACAGTTGACCTAAAAATCAACTGTATTGGGGAAAAAGTCAACCATGGCAAATTTATAGTCAAACTTCATGATTTTTGATCCAAATCAACATTTTAGACTCATATGTATCATTTTATCAAGTTTGGATCACAACTCCTCAAGAAATTTGATCAAATCATCAAAAGGGCAAAATGGTCAAAATTAGGGTTTTGATTGAGAAAGGGCAATTTCTGATTTTTAACCTAGACAATGACCAATTGGGTTCAAGCGTGATTTCAAGGATCCAATGGAATAATATTTACCTAATTACATGGTTCAAAAGATCTCAAGTTCATTGGATTGACAGATGAATTTGCAGTCAACTGATCAAAAGTCAACTGTATACTGAAAAGTCAAACTTTGACTTTTTGGTCAAAATCAAGTACCAAGGGTCATAATTCATCAAGATATGTTAAAATATGAAACTTTTTCACCAAGAAACTCAAATTTGAAAATTAGGGTTTTAATTTGAAAATTTTCATAACTTAGAATTTTTCTAAGTATAAAAATTTTCTTATTTTTCCCCAACTTTTCACCACTTTTTCACCATGACGCATTTTGATTCAAGAAAATTTACCAACACGAAAGTTGTATTTGTATTCCTCCATGAAATCTACAACTTTTCTTCACAAACTTTTCCCAAAAGATGCTTGGATCTCAAGTTATGAATTTGTGAATATAGGCCCATGAACTAAATAACTTAGTGAAATTTTGCCCTAATTTAGGCAGGTTTTGGACCCAACTTCATGGAAATTTTTCACCTAGTTCCAAGAGGTATCTCAAAATGAATTTCAAATATGGATTATAGAGCACATTGCAAGCTTTCCAAAATGTCCAAGAACTCTCCAAGATCATTTTTGAGTAGGGAGAATCGAAGAAGGGAAGTTGGCATTTTCTCACTTTTGTTCAAGCCATTTTTACATTAGCATCAAGTTGCAAATCAAATATATGCTGGTTATATCTTACTTTACAGGTCCTAAGCTTGCTATACACTCCATAATTAAATGCATACTCAGAAGCCAAAGGCTTTATCTTTTCTTTTGAAGCTTTACACAAGATATATTTCCATTTTAGGCAAAAAGTTCACAATGCCATTTTCATAAAGAGGAACTTTTGCAACTTTGTCAATCTTGAGCATTGAACCTGTCCCTTTGATACAAGCAAAGTCTACATCTCTCAAGCAATGTGCACCAACTCATTTCAGCCCTCAAGCAAACTAGTACAAGCATGTAGCATTGGTCTTGTCACTTTACTTCAAATGCAAGAGAAGTTTCAAAAAGGTAAAAGGCTTGCACAGCTAGTGAAGAGCTGACTTTGTATCACTTCTCTACATATTTGCAAACTTGTTACAAGCCATAGCACGCTTGGATTAAACCTGAAACACTCTCAAACTCAAAAACACCAAAATTCTACCAAAACACAGAGCTTCTGCAAAAGCACAACCAACTCTCATTTGGCTCGTGCGTTTTGTGTTTAATCACTTCAAGCATCTCATACACTTGCTACCTAATCAATCCAAGCCATCACCCTGGTTCTGTAACCCCTGTTTCAGCATCCACCATTTTCACTTTGGAAGCTTGCAGTTGGACTTGGTCAGAGAGTTCCAGCCATCCTCAAAGCAAGATAAGCATTGGAATAGCTTGAGGGAAGTTCAAGGAAGCTCAAACAGTCATCAGGCCTCCATTAAAGTCCCTACATTGCCCTACTCAAATCCAGCTGAAGGAGGTATTTTCTTAAACTCTATCTCTTTATTTAGGCAACCTCAATCCATGATTTGTGAAGGAAAAATGTAGCTCTCATTATGACAAAACTATACATGTCATTACTTTTCATTTATGTTACTTGTGCTAAGAGAATTTGAAGCTTGAAGTCTCTAAAATTTTTAGGTCACGTATTAGGGGTTCCAAAATTCTCCTTGATCTTTTAGAGTTAGGTTACATAATTTACATGGTTAGAATCGTGAGCTCAAATGCCACATGTTTCATGTTATGAGTTTTTGTTTTTATGCAACCATGAGTAAGATCCAGGTTTAAACTAAAACGCGCGCAAGGAAGCTGACCAAGGACAGGGATGAAGCGCTTCTGGGCTTTTTGTGCTTTGGGCCTTTTTGTTTTTACTAATCACACCCCCTGACTTGCTACTATACCCCCTTGACTAGTTTTTTTTTATATTTTTGCATTTTCCTTCATATTTTTATATTTAATACTTTCATTTATTTTTCTTAATGATAAAAAATACCAAAAAATGATTTATTTATTTTCACACTTTTATTTTATTTTATTTTATTATTTTCTCACATGAAAAATAATTTATTTTGATAAATAGAGTTTATTTTCTTAGATAACTTGTAAATATAATAAAAAAATACTTAATATTTTTATTATACTATTTATACTCATAAATACTTATTTTTTATACATATTTAATTTTTAATATTTCAACATAATATTATTTATTATTTTTTATACAAAAAATATACAAGATAATAATATAGAACCTTATTTTCTTTTACAATAAAAACTAGGGTTTAATCCCTCCAAAAATAATATTATTTTTTCCCTTTTTAGGGTTTAAATTAAATATTTTTCTCATACAAAAAAATAAAACACAAAACATTTTTTAAATGAGCATATTGCATTGCATTTTAAATATTTGTCTTATATTTATTTAATTCGCGCAATATTCGATTTGGTTGTAATAATATATTTAGTTTTATATTTGTGCAAAATCCCCATTCAAACTTGTAATTCCCCCCTCCCATAATAATTGTTGTAATAGCTTAGTTTATATTATGCAATTTATCGCTTTATATACTATGCTTAGTAATTAGGGTTTGCATGACAAGAACAAAGAACAAAACAAATAGAAAACCCTAAATGCAAGACAAAAGCATGAAAATGACACACTTGTCACACAAGCACCACTAGGGTTTCTCTTACTTGGTTGCCTAAAATAAAATGGCCATGTTACGCATGTGAAGTATCTTGGCAAAACAAAACAAGTATAAGATCATAGGCCCTCGATGACGCTATCCAAAAGTTGCCTAAACAAAATGATCTTGGTCCCTCAAAATGCTAAGATACTAGGCAACATTGCTATCATGGTCATACGATGACCCACACCCGTCCCGCTTACATCCAAAGATAGGGTTGCTTACCAAATCAATGGTAAGTCAACAATGTCAAAGGAATAGAAAATGTACAAGAAAGACATTTGAGTAGGTAGGTAGCTTCTAAGTTACTTGCTCCTTTTCAAACAATCCTTGTTATTTTCAAAAACAAACACACACACATTTCAAAACATTTTACAAAACATTGAAACATTTTTCAAAAGACAAACATCTTTGTATACATTCTTACGAACGAGAATCATTACAAAGATTGCCTAAACGAATGGCCTCTTTTCAAAATACTTTCAAAACCACACCAAACACCATTTCAAACAAAACAAAGCAAGTGATCTAAGCAAGTAACTAAGAGCCCATGGAAAACCATGGATGAAAAGGGTGCTAGCACCTTCCCTTTTCATAATCTACCCCCCGAACTCAAGAAAACATCTCAAAGGTCTTTCCTGTGCTTTTTTACCTTTCCTTTTGGATAAAAGAAAAGTCGGTGGCGACTCTTGCTAACCGCGACATTTGCGATAAAATGCAAAACCTTCAAGTCAGTTCTCCCACCGTATCACAGAACTGGCGACTATGCTGGGGAGAATTCTAAAAGTGGGGTTACCTTAGGGTTTAGATCACATTTATTTGCTTACCTTGTTTGACTTGTTTGCTTTACATTTTGGTTCTATTGTTTGGGTTTGAATCCTCCACCCGGATTTGGGAAACATTATAGGTAAATAGCAATACATTATGGAAACTGTGCGGGGTATACCGACACGGTCTAAGCAATAACTATGTTGGTACGGCATATTTGTGGGTACCGGTAGCCTTTGAGTCAATCAAAGAGAATACGGGGCCGCTGAGTGATGTCATGAAGCACTAACGAATTTCTAGAACCCTTTACTTAACCAACTTGGCCTTTTAGGATGTAGTGAGATGACCGACTTTGGTGGAGTCCGAAGTTGGTAGATACTCGATACTACACTCATTGAGGGTTGGTTTCTTGGAATATTTCGGTCGCCAGTAAAGAGGCTTAAACTGAAACAATGAACAAGGAAACAATCCAGTGATATTGAGCTCCTTAGAACCCGATTACTATTGCTAGGACAGGTTGAGCCAACTAAACTTCAAGAGGGTACTTACCTATGAAACCTCATGCAAGCCTAAACTAGGAACTTGTTTGATTTGATTGTACATATATACTTGTGCATAACATCATGGACATCATGAGCATCATATGCATCCTCTAACCATTTCAAGAATTTTGGAAATTCATCTTTGTTCTTGTTTTGTAGGATATGGATTCACTTCGCAGGAAAACTATCCAAGTCAACCTTGTAAGAATTCCTCCACAACTCAAGGAGATAGCTTCAAGGATTCCTGAGAACTCTCCATTCACCGAGAGGCATGGTCGTCTACTCAACTTGGTCACCTCCAACACAGAGGAAGACATGATGAAAGTTCTCTTCCAGTTCTTTGACCATTTGCACCATTGCTTCATATTTCCTGACTACCAGCTTGTGCCTACTTTGGAAGAATTCTCTCAACTCTTGAGGATTCTCATTCTCAATCAACTACTTTTCAACGGTACGGAAAGAGATCCAAAGCCAAGAGAGATTTCTCAAGCCCTACACTTGCACTCATCTAATGTCACAACCCATTGGGAAACTAGAAGTGGTGTCAAAGGCTTCTTGGCAAAGTTTCTGTTTGAGAAGGCCCAAAGTTGTTGGAACTCCTTGGACTTGCAAGATTTTGAGGAGATTGTAGCTCTTCTCATCTATGGGATGGTTTTGTTCCCTAATCCTGACCAACTCATAGATGTGAGTGCTGTCAAAATCTTCATGTCCCGCAATCCGGTGCCTACATTGCTTGGAGATATCTTACACTCTTTTCACACTCGTACAATGAGGAAAAAAGGTGTTCTTATGTTTTGCACTCCTCTCCTGGCAAGATTGTTTATTTATCATCTTCCCTAATTAGTCTTAAAGAATGAGCAAGGTTTGAGGTGGTCACAAAGGTTGATGACACTTAAGCATTCAGATATTCATTAGTGTTCTCGATCCAAAGAGAATGTTATCATTGTCGACCGTTATGGGGAATTCCCTAATGTACCTCTACTTGGAATTAGGGGAGGCATCACCTATAACCCGTGCTTGGCTCTAAGACAGTTTGGTTATGCCCGAAGGGATGACCCACATGATATGCTGATTCAAGGCTTGGTTTTCGACTTTGAAAACGACGATCAAGGTCTTCACCAAAGATTCATCCGAGCTTGGAGGATGCCAAACAAGGTAGATAGTAAGACTATGGGACACAAGAATTCCATCCCTCTTGAGCCTTACCTCAAGTGGGTACGAACCCACGCTCAAAGTCTTATGATGCCTTACCCCTCCATTCTCCCAGTGATTATAAAGCCTGTTAAGGAAGGAGAGGTTCCATACACCATCCTACATCCTGACATGCCTACATCACTCGAAGACCTACAAAGGGGTTGGATACAACTCAAGGGGGAACGCGATACTTTCAAAGCCCAATTCTATGCAAGCGAGAAGAAGGTTTTGGAACTCACTCAGTTACTTCATGAAGAGCAGACTCTCAACACCTACATTGCACCAAAGAGGATGCGCAATGTCTTTTTATCTTATAATTTTGTATTATTTTGCCCTAGGGGCATTGATGTACTCAAATTCTATTAATATAACGTGTGTTCCTTTTTGTTTGACACAAATTTGAATTTTTAAATCCTTGAAAATATTTCATGAATACATATCATTCATCATAAGCATAAACAGGTCTTTGCAACAAGTTTCCTCATCCCTCTACTGTTTATTTCAGCAAGAGATGGATCTCAAACAAACGGTTAAAGACATGCAAGCTCAAAATACACAATTTCAATAGTTACTCTTGACCTTAGCCAAGGGGCAGGAGGAGCTAAAGACTCTGCTAGAAAAAGAAAAAGAGAAAAAGAAGAAGAAGCCAGCTGGTGTGGTTATCATGGGCAGAAGGTTTCAGGGACAAGCCAGAAGGACCTTAGATTTTCCAACCACGTCTTATGAAGGGGAAAGAAAAGGAAAAGAGACGGCAGTACCATCAGATTCTGAAGAAGAAGAGGAAGAAGAGGACTACTCTAAACAGCAATACCCTCCGGCTGATGACAAATACAAACACCTGGAAGAGCGTCTAACTGCTATGGAGATACAGAGAGTACTGGGGCTAGATTTAGAGGAATTGGGGCTGGTGTCAGGAATCGTAATCCCACCAAAGTTTAAAGTGCCATTATTTGGCAAGTATGATGGGGTGTCTTGTCCCAAAATGCACCTTCGGTCATATGTCAGGAAGATTCAGCCGTACTCTGCTGACTGTGATCGGTGGATCTGGAACTGACTGTTTAACGCTGGTTCGCGAAATGTCGCGGAAGCAAGAGTCGCCACCATCTTTTATTTTCTCCAAATGGAAAGGACAAAAGCACAGAAAAATTCCTTGTAGAGATTGCTCTCGGTTCGGGAGGTAGATTATAGAAAGGGAAGGTGTTAGCACCCTTTCTATCCATGGTTATCCATGGGCTCTTAGATACTTGCTCATTTGTGTTTTCAAAATGGTTTGTTTGCATTTCAACTGTGGGTTTAAAAAGTTTCTTTGAAAATTTCAGTTCGACTCTTGTATCAGTCCTCAAGAGTGTTTGAAAAGTTTCTTTCGAAAGCTTTTTGAAAAGTGTCGGTGTGAAAAGTATTTTTGATTTGTTTTGAAATTAGAGCAAGTATCTAGAGTCGTCTACCTACCCTAAAGAATTCGTCTGTGTAAATTTCCTTGAAGTAGTGCCATCCCACCATTGAGAGGTAGGTAGCACCACCGTTGGAGGTGTTCGGGTCAATTCGAGGGTTCGGGACATGGTGATCACCAGAGCAATAGGAAGATACTTTAGAAGCTACCCTCATGCCATGTTCATGGACATGAGGACTTACTAAAACATCCTCTACTCGACGACCACCTTTCGAGGGGCAAGGCAACAGTGAGGCGTACCCTAGGGGTGGTGTGTGATTTGTGTGTCATGTTCATTTATGTTTATCTTGTCATGCATTGGTGATCTACGCGTTGCTTTTATTTTGGCATTCATTCTTTCATGCAAGTTATTTAACAGTTAAAAGATGCGGAATTAAAAGTCCTACGCTATTACAAAGGCGCGGGTCTACATCGCCAAGTTAATCCAAGACTCGATTTGAAATAAAATAAAGATGCGGAAAAGCTAAATGTCTACTTAAGCTATTACATGGCTTTGGGAGAATTACATGAATATTCACAAAAAGAAATAAAAATGCGAAGAGAGTTAAAGTCGGGAATGCGAGGGCGTTGGACCCTTTAAAACAAATTAATTAAGTTAAAAAGAAAGAAATTGTTTTTTTGAGTTTTTTGTATTTATGGATTTTAATGAGAATTAATGGAATTAAAAAGAAAAGTTAATTAACCTTAATTCTAAATTGTTTTTAATTTATTAAAAAAATGTTAAAATTAAACCTAAAATTAAATTAATTATTTACATGGCAATTTATTTACAAAATAAATAATTAATTATTAATTATGGTGAAAGAAAAGAAAAAGGAATAAAAATATTTAGAATCCTAATTCTAGAATTAAAACTAAATAATGAATAAAATTTGTTTACAAAAATGTATTAAATAAAATATTTTTGTTTTTTGTTTTTCTGATTTTTTTACTATTTTTATGTTTTATGGAAATATATGAATTTAAAGAATTAAATATAAACTAAGTAAAACAAATAAAAAATAATAAAAAGAATGAAAGAAAGCAAACCCACGGGGGTGTTGTCCCCAATTTGGAGGTTACATTGCCATCAATTAGGCCCAATAGAACCTTGGCCTTTTTGACTTTTCATGCTGGCGTGTGGAACGTTTGACCTATGCACATGGTGGTCTTCAGATCAAGGCCACTGGATTGATGCTCTGAGACATGTGGCACGCTTGGATAGTGGGTGTATGGTAGTCTTATGAGGGGAACGCTACATGTGAGCATGGAAAGAAAAATAATATGGAGAAAGGAGGGGACCTGGGAATCGAACCCAGGTCCCAGAGTTTACCAATTCAACGCCTTGCCACTTGATCCACTTACGCGCTTTGTATATAATATAACAAATAAACAATATAAGGCAAAACGATGGTTAGTGGTGTTTTTTCGCGCGAAATTCAAACGCACCAACCGCTGGCTTACACCTCACCTTCTTCTCCAATTGTTTGCTTTTGGCCTAAAAAAAACAAAACAAGATTGCGGGGGTTTTAAACCCCCACTACATGATACATGAAAAAATAGCGAATAAGCCGTCGTTATTCATAAATTAGGCGCAATAGGATGACTGGATTCGTGTGAAGCTTCTGGTTTCAATGGCGTGGGTCTTGTGTCTCAATTTTTCCTGAAGAGGAAACCCCTAATTCGTGACCTCTGAAAACCTAGAAGGCTCCAATGGTGGATTCCCATACAATGCACGAAAACTCAATTGAAAGGCATGGTTAGCTTCAGAATGAGTCAATTAATATAAATCAAGCATTAGAAATTGAAAACAACGCATGAATCATGAGACACGAATATGCAAAAAGTTTGAAAAAGTTTGATCTCCATATACCAATTCTTGATGCTGGAAGCGTGGAAAAGGATTCAGTTAGGTTCCTTGATGTCTTAGGAAGCTTTTGGGATAGGTCTTTTGTCTTGAAACTCTCTGCAATATCGTTTTCAGTTTTGAAAATTTTGATAAAAAATGCAAAGTTGGTTTTGATTCTTAGGCGCAGCTTTCTGGTTCTAGGCATTAGGTTTGCATTCTGACTTATGTATGGGATGGATTAGGGTTGAATTTTGAGCCAAAAGATCAATGCATTGATGTATCAAATATTTGATTTTCAATGAATATTTTTTCAATCTTTTTCATGTGTTTTTGATTCCAATCATGGCCAAATCCTTCCTTTTTTGATGTGCACGAATCTTTAATGACCAATGAGAGCAAATGCTGCATAAAAAGATTCAAATGCATTTGTTTAGTATTTTTTTCATATTTTATTTAATTAAATGAATTAATAGTGATTAAAAATTCAAATAAATAATAAAAATGATGAAATAAATCCCCTTTGGGCCAAATGGTCGTGCATAGTCTTTGGATGATGAATCTTGGAAGAAAATGTGGCCCATTAGCAATTTTGAGGCATTTGAAGTAAAGTTGACTTTTCAAAATTCCCAAAAATTTCCCAACTTCCACAAGGCATATCTTGCTCAATTTTTAAGCTTTGATCATGTTATTGGACATTTTGGAAAGGTCTTGAAGTCCTCTAACCAATGCCTTTGGTCCCATGTCATTTTGATTTACCAATCTCAAGTTATGGTCTTTGACTTAAAGTCCCTTTTTGTTGACTTTTGAAAATGACCTATAATGTTGAAATTGATAACTTTTTGTGAGAGCATTTCTTGGACTTGAAGTGTGAAGAGGAGTTGTAGGAAATGTCTTTCTCTTCAAAATGAGCTTTGGATGGAATTTTTATGATAAACCATGTGGAAGTTATGCCTTGGTCAAGTTACAGTTGACTTTTTCAACTGTCCAAATATGGAAACTTTTGCATCTTGAGACTTTTTGAGCCATGCTTTGAAAATCATGATCAAGAATTGATCAAATGATGTTTGTGGCTTCAAAATAAGATGTTGACCAAAAATTTGAACTTTTGACTGTCAAATGACCATTTTGCCCCTACAGTTGACTGTAGGGCAATTAGGGTTTTTGACTGTGCAATTTTGTGCTGTAAGTCTTGAAACTTGGTATGAGGATGCTTGACCATGTTTATAGGTATGTGGGACTTGTTTAGACCCTTGGAAACTTCAATTTCTTTACCAGAACCAAAACCCTAGTTTTTGACTGTTAGGAGGCCCTTGAACTGTGCAACCCTTGGGGAGATTTTGAAGCATGCTCTTTGCAAATCTTGAAGAATATGGGAGGGCAAATTTTGGGGTACAACAGTTGCCACTGTTCAATCTTCTTAGACCTGAGGATGCAGATTGGCTGACGTGCCTTTCGTAATCCGAAGGTGGAAGATGATTGAACACTAGAGTGCCCAGAAATTTGCGCTCACATAGTAGTGTGATGGGGGAATGGGCTTACAGATGCCATTTGGAGATTGGTGGATAGGATGATGGGCTTATAGATGCCATCTGGGTGTCGATCGCATAAGAGATTCCTTAGCGAGAACTTGCGTACCTGAAAAAGCAAATGATTACCTGACCTGTTACAGAAGCTGGTCTTCAAACTCTTTGTAGATGTACCCTGACTGGTTACAGGAGTTGGGTCTGGAACTTCAAACAGTGATGAATGAACCAGGGATGGTTACTACCTCAACGGGACGGTGAGAGAACCTTGGACGATTACTACCTCAACAGGAACGCTGAGAGAATCTTGGGGCGATTACTACCTCAATGGGACAGTGAGAGAATCTGGGGGCGATTACTACCTCAATAGGAACGCTGAGAGAACCTTAGGCGATTACTACCTCAACAGGAGCGCTGAGAGAATCTTGGATATCTTCTACTGAGTCTTCATCAGGAAGATCTTTTAGGGATCGATTTAACTGGACTAGAGAAGGCCTTTGATTGGATAAGAAACAGGAAAATCTTAAGGTCGACTTAACTGAACCAAGCAAGGTCTTGGAATATTCAACTGGATAAGAAACAGGGAGATCTTAGGGTCGATCTGACTGAACCAGAGAAGGCCTTTGACTGGATAAGAAATAGGAAAATCTTAGGGTCGATTTAACTGAACTGATCTAGGTCTTGGAATCTTCAACTGGATAAGAATCAGGGAGATCTTAGGGTCGATCTGACTGAACCAGAGAAGGCCTTTGACTGGATAAGAAACAGAAAAATCTTAGGGTCGATTTAACTGAACCGGACAAGGTCTTGGAATGTCTTCAACTGGATAAGAAACAGGGAGATCTTAGGGTCGATCTGACTGAACCAGAGAAGGCCTTTGACTGGATAAGAAACAGAAAAATCTTAGGGTCGATTTAACTGAACCGGACAAGGTCTTGGAATGTCTTCAACTGGGTAAGAATCAGGGAGATCTTAGGGTCGATCTGACTGAACCAGAGAAGGCCTTTGACTGGATAAGAAACAGAAAAATCTTAGGGTCGATTTAACTGAACCGGTCTAGGTCTTGAAATCTTCAACTGGATAAGAATCAGGGAGATCTTAGGGTCGATCTGACTGAACCAGAGAAGGTCTTGAAGTATAGCTGAGAACTTAACTGGATCTTTCCTGAAAGGTAAAGGTCAGTCATATGCAATGCATGATATGGATCAGGCAATGATGTTCTCAACATAAATGAGATTTGTAAGATGTGATGCATATATGCATGCTATAATGTATGGAAATGTGATGTTTTATGAATGTATGTTTTCGTCTTAGGAAAATAAATCCTTGACGGGTGCCGGGAAGTCACATCCTGGGCTGATGTTGAAGAATAGAGCTTTGTTGTTTCCGCTGGGGATGATAGTTGCAAGAATACCGGTAGGAGAAGACAACTCCGTTGGGGAATAAACTTGGCGAATGGATTACTCTGCGGGGAGAAAAGTACTCTAACGATTTTGCTGGGAATGATACTCTGTGGGGAGAGAGATACCTTGTTGGAATGTTGACGGTAACTTCGCTGGGGATACCATTGTTATGTTGGGAGTGTTAATAGACTTCGCTGGGGATAAGAAGACTGTGCCGAGGACGATCTTCTCATGGCTTTTAGCTGAGGATAACCCAGTTATATCCTGGTAGGGAAATAACTCTTGAATAAAGCCGGGAGACGCGTTCGTGCTCTGCGAGGATAAGCTTCCAGAATCTTCTGGGGATAAGCTTACTGCTTAAGGAGAGGGATTCAAACTTTCTTGGGGAAACTGGATTGGACTCTCCTGGGGAAATTAATTTGATATGCTGGGGGAAGTAGCTCCCTTGAATGTTTGATATACCGCCGGGGAACAATCTTTAGACCAAGACTGTCGGGGATTCTTGTTAAGAATATTCGTATATTGCTGGGTGTGATCGGTGGATTCAGAACTGATTGTTTAACGCTGGTTCGCGAAATGTCGCGGAAGCAAGAGTCGCCACCGTCTTTTATTTTCTCTAATATGGAAAGGACAAAAGCACAGAAAAATTCCTTATTGAGATTAGTTCTCGGTTCGGGAGGTAGATTTATAGAAAGGGAAGGTGTTAGCACCCTTTCTATCCATGGTTATCCACGGGCTCTTAGATACTTGCTCATTGTGTTTTCAAAAGGTTTGCTTTTCAATTGTGAGTGGGTTTGGAAAAAAAAGTTTCTTTGAAAGTTTCAGATCGACTCTTGTATCAGTCCTCAAGAGTGTTTGAAAAGTTGTTTTGAAAGCTTTTTGAAAAGTGTAAGGTGTGAAAAGTATTTTGATTTGTTTTTGAATTAGAGCAAGTATCTACGAGTCATCTACCTACCCTAAGGAATTAGTCTATGTAAATGTCCTTAAGGTAGTGCTATCCCACCATTGAGGGGTAGGTAGCACCACCATTGGAGGTATTCAGGTCAATTCGAGGGTTAGGGACAGTGTGGTCACCGAGCAATAGTAAGATACCTTAGAAGCTACCCTTATGCCATTGATCTTTTGATTCCGAGGCAACCGTTTCGAGGCAACTAGATCAATGGAACATAAGGACTCACTAAGACGTCCTGTACTCAACGACCACGTTTCGAGGGGCAAGGCAACAGGGTGATCACCAGAGCAATGGTAAGATACCTTAGAAGCTACCCTTATGCCATTGATCTTTTTATTCCGAGGCGATCGTTCCGAGGCAACTTATTCGAGGCAACTGGATCAATGGAACATAAGGACTCACTAAGGCGTCCTATACTTGATGACCACCTTTCGAGGGGCAAGGCAACAGTGAGGCGTACCCTAAGAGTGGTGTGTGATTTGTGTGTCATTTTTCAGTTTATTGTTTGTCTTGTCATGCATTGGTGATCTACGTTTTGATTTTATTTTTGGGCATTCATTCTTTCATGTGATTATTTAACAGTTAAAAGATGTGGGAATTTAAAGTGCGGAAAAGATAAAGGTCCTACGCTATTACAAAGGCGCGGGTCTACATCGCCAAATTAATACAAAACCCGATTTAAAATAAAATGCAGAAAGTAAATGCCTAATTAACTATTACAGGGCTTCGGGGCAAATACATCATATTTACAAAAAGAAATAATATAAACGCGCGAAAAGAAAATATAATCGAATGCGAGGGTATTGGACCCTTTAAAGGAATTAAAATGAAATTATTAAATTAATTAAATTAAATAAAAAGAAAGAACTTATTTTTCATGTTTTTGGATTTATGGATTTAAAGAAAATTAAATTAATTAAAAGTCAAATAATTCTAGTTCTAATTGTTTTTTTTTATTTATTAAAGAAAAATTATCTAAGTTAAATCTAATTTAAACCTAATTGATTAATTACAAGTATTTACGAAATTAATTAATGGCTAATAATAATTATAATAAGAAAATAAAAATATTTATTTAAAAAGATGAAAATGTGCTAAAGACCTATTTTTTATATTTTTTAGTTATTAAAAAGAAACATTAAAGTTAATAACCTAAAATCAAAACTAAATTAATTATTGAATTTTATTTACAAAAAAAATGGAACCATTAATAAATTAAATAAAATATTTTTGTATTTTTTATGATTTCTGATTTTTTATATTATTTTAAGAAATAAAACTAACTAAATTATCAATTAGAACCTAATTAAATCTAATCAATTTTAATATTGCAAAATAATTTGGAGTTTCCTAAAATAAAAAAAAAGTCCTAATTAATTAATTAAATTTAGAAAAAATGAAAATCTAAAATTTATTTGGGTAAGAATATTTTGTGATTTTTTTGAAATAAAGAGAAAATTAATTTTGTGAATAAAAAGCAAATTAAATAAATTAAAATGAAATAGAAAAGAAAATAAATTCAAGGGGAAAAAAGAAATGGGCCTGCTTTTTGGTAGCAAAAGGGGGGTGTGGGTGGCAATACTGGGCCCAAACGTTGAAGGCCTCTTCTGACTTTATCCAATCCCATGCGCCTGCTTTGACTAACGCCCACGGTGGAAGGATGTGCCTGAGACGTTGGATTTGGATCAGTGGACAATCTGATGGCTGGATCTTACACGCCCATGGTATGAGTTGAAGCTGGACACACATGGAGTCCACTAGCCCAGTCAGCATTAAGTAAAAGAATTATCAACTGGAATGACCAATCAGAACACATGAAAAGGCCATGTCTGCGTCAACTGAGCCAAGCTAAGTCAACGACGCCGGAGCAAAGCTCCGGTCGTCTTCTCCGGTGGGGGGCGATTCTCAAACCTGCGAAAACAGAAAAAATGAAGCAAACAAAATAGCCATACCGAGTAATTAGGGCATGGCGATTCTCATGGTGAGGTTTTCATAGTTTAATATTGCCTGTCTCCATCAAAACGAAGCTTCACATAAACTGAACCCTAGCCATGGAGGTTCACGTTTTGGCCATGAAAAATCCCCAGCGATAGCCCACACCCGCTCTAAACATCCACTGGAACTCAAAGGTATGGTTAGTAAGGATTAAATCAAGCCATAATCATAAATACGATCCATGGAAATTCTGCAAAATGGATGTTCATATAGCTACAGTTTCAGTATGCATGGTTACATGAAAAGAATGTGTTTATACCTTATCTTGTCTGTAGATCACGATAGGATGGGTGAGAAGCCTTGTGGATGGCTGAGTTCTTGAATTCGATCTTGGTGCAATTCTTTGGAATTTTGAAAAGAAGTTTCTCTTGGCTGCCTCTCTCTCTCGTTTTTTCTAATGCCTTGTGTTGTACCCCAAAATTTGCCCTCGCATTTTGCTACAAACAATCTCAGCTTCAGACATTTCCTGACTTTTCAAACTGGCGCAAGAATCGGACAAACGGACTTTTCTTGACATTCAAGCAAAATTATGGTTTTTTACTGATGTTCAGAGCTCTGATTTGTCTCATACAGTTGGCTTAGGGTTGGGATGATTTTTGGTTCAATTCTGATCAGGCAAGCGTTATCTAGCATTTAATCAGAAATTAAGGTTTTATAGGCGTATTCTCAGAAGAATTTAAATTACACCGCACTTTGCTGTTTGTTCCGAGATTCGGGTTAAAATTCGCGTTATCTTGATTTAATCAGTAAATGAGGCAGTCGGTTGGAATTCACCAGTCAAAAGGGATGTGTGCAATGTGGAGTTGCAGTGCTTGATAAAAGAATCAGTGAAGAAAAAAAAAGGGGACTTGCATCTGATTAAGTTTTTGTGTTCAAATAATGGATATGGCGAATTCATTTATTTTGATCATTGAAGGTTTAGTTGATTATTTACGATTCTAAGAATTAAAATATTTGAAGTTAAAACCTTCATTTTATTTTATTTCAAGGGACTATAAATAACAATTGAACAATTAAAGAAGAGAATTGAAAGAAAATTAAATATCAAATGAATTTTTATTTCACATTTAATAATTGTTACAATTGTTATTATTTGAATATTTATTACAAAGTATTTAAATGATAATGATGTACAAGAATTAAACTAAAAAAATAAAAATTCTATCCTATTTCTAAATTCTTCATTCTCCACTTCATGCCGATGCTCCATATTTTTTTTATCTGCAAAAAGAAAGAGGAAGTCAGAAGACAATTAATTAAAAGAGACAGTTAATTTGCTCATCATTAGGGGCCACTGAGTGGGATCAGTTGCCCTCTCTGCAAATCACGGGATTTCTCCCGGTTCACAGAGAGGGAAGATTTTTTTGGTTCATAAAATGCAAATGCATAATTCTTAAAAAATTCAAGGCTGCATAAGAATCTCAATGTCCAATTCAAATTAAACTGAAAAAATCCATTTCCAACTTTTTATCCAAAGCAAAAAGGAAATTGCTGTCAAAATGCCTAAGGATTACCCAAAAGCACACTTGCTGCAAAGTCAAAATGCCAAAATATCAAAGAAGTGCAAAGCTGTCAAAAGCAGAATAAGGATGCAGAGAAATATATGCAAGCAGTTTAATCCTTTTCATCATTTCCCAGCATGAGAGAGGGCCCCTTCAGAATCATAGGACAATACAAATCATATAATAATTCTGAGTTGTACTATGAGTGAGAAAAAGAGAGATAAAAGAGCATAGGCATAGTTCAGGTTAGGCATAGGCAGTAGGACAGCAGAAAAGATATACAAAAAAGAAGACACAATTCAGCATGGTTCAAAACTACACAGCATGGACAGTTACTAGAAATGGAAAAGATGCCAAAATTTTTTGTCAAACTACCCAGCAAGCATGGATCAGAAGAAAACCAAAATTTGAAATATGGTTAGGCGCCAAAGACCAATGGCAAAAGGACGAAATAATGCAAGAAAAGAGACTGATTGAGCCAAGCACCAATATCACCCATATAACTCAAAACTGAACCAAGATAAAAAAAAAAGCTCATACCTGCCTAACAAAAGACAAGTTATCAAAACATAATCAAACCTCCTGTCAACAAAGAACCTGCAAACTTAGTTGTCTCAAGCCAATACACAGCCCAACCTCACAAGAATCCATCAAACTGAAGCAAGCTAAAACGCCTACTGAACCTATCCCAAACCTCACATAACCTGTAAACTGGGTTATCTCAAACCAATGCCAAAAAACCAAAACTGAACTAGCATAATCCCACCCCCTGTCAATTTCTTTTCATCTTTGATAGCACTACCATAACCAAAACAAAACTGAGTTATCAAGCCAAGCATCAGTCAAAAACAATACCATAACCAAAGCAAAACTGAGTTATCAAGCCAAGCATCAGTCAAAAACAATGCCATAACCAGAAACTGCATCACCACGGCCTCAGAACCTCTTCATCATTGGCCAAACCCAACATACTGTCAACATAACCCCTCAACAGAAGCAAAGGCAACACGAGAGAGAAAGAAGCATACAATACTCAGGCAACAAGACTCAAGGCAACAACTGTTCAAAGAGCATTCAAGACCAGTTCACAAGCATACAGCATCTCAAGCAAATACTCAAGTAACAATTCCAAGAACATACAGAACACAAAGGCATCACAGTAAGAAGAAGAAGATAAAGAGGTGAATCAAAAAGAGCTTCTCAGAACACATCATCATTAAAGCCCTAAATATAGCAAAAGAACAAAGGTACCAGGAAAGCAAGCTCAAAGCTTCATCACTGAACCGCCGCTCCGGCCTCCGAAGCATCACGTTCTCCGCCTCTCCTCCATCTCCCAAACGAAGGTAGCCATTCTTCTCCCTCTTTCTCCACCACCTCACAATAGCACAGATTCAAGAGTTAAAAATTCGAATCGAAAGCATGCAATTTGTAAAGAGACAAGAGATAAGCAACATAAAACATTGTAATCGAACCTTGCATCAAGAGAGCGTTGAGACCGTGCCTTGGAGGGAAGAAAGGGTTGAACGATGATGCTGGTGGCCGGAGATGAGCACTCAGGGAAGCGAGATAATCGAAGAAGACGAACCCAACACGGCGCCGCTGTTAACCCTAGCCCTTGTTCTGAACTGCCAAATGCCTAACCCTAATTTCGTTCAAAGAATCCAAACGTGGGCTTAACCTGTTCCCAATTATTCTAAGCCCAAATTAACGCTTCATCATGTTTTTAAACACTAACCATTTTCTTTCTTTTTCCTAAATAATACCTCTTTTCTTTTATAAAACAATAACCCTTTTTATTTTATAAACAATTTTTATTTTCTTTGAAAAAACACTAATTTAACCATATAAGTTAAAATATCTTTTTTCTTAAATATATATTTGTACATAAAAATAATAAACCTTCTCATACACAATTAAATTGAAAATACTTTTTATACATATTTGTACATATATTTTAAGACATTGATTTGTACATATCATATAAATTTGAAAACATCTTCTTTAGATTAATACATATTTGTATATAAAATAACAAAATATTCTTTTTTTTATATACATAATTAACTCGGAAATATTTCTTAGTACATATTAAAATATATTTGTATATAAAATAATACATATCATTTTTGTAATATAATTAAAATTGAAAACCTTCTTTTTATTAACATACACATTTGTACATGCCAATTCAAATACATTTATTTTCTAAATATCGAAATTCACAAACATTTGACTAAAATACTTTTTTAATTAAAAACTTAATATTTTAATCAAAACACTTCATTTTTCTTTTGTACATAATTAACATATAAATCAAAAATACAAGATCAAAACATATATCTAGGTCAAAACCCTAGTACGCTTCAATTCCATTTCGCACTTGTACATAATTACACAATTCATATACATATACATCTCACATTTACACTTACACAATATATTGCCCTATACACATTTTATCTTATATTCGTACGTTCGATATTTACATTTTGATTGTGACATTCGATTTGGTTGTAAATACTATAAGTCTCATCCCCTTGTACATTAATATTCCCACTCCCTGATACTATTGTGTAATAGTGTAGATTTACATTCCGCAATTTACAGTTTTCCAATTATACCATGTTTAGACCTAGGGTTTGTATGTACATAAAATCAAACGCTAGATAACCCAATACAAAGCAAATGCATGTAATCAATACACAATCACACTTGCACCCTCTAGGGTAATCCCACATGTTGCCTTCCAAAATAGGCCATGCTTGCACGTCGAGTATCTTTGGCAAAATAAAAGCAAATGATCACGAGTCCCTCAAAGTGTTGCCTAAATGGAATGATCATAGTCCCTTCGAAATAATTGCCAAAGACACTTGGCACCATTGCATTCATGGTCCATACGATGACCCGCGCCCGTCCCGAATAAACTTCCTAAATACAAGATTGCCTACCAATTTCAATGGTAGAACAAAATTGTCAAAGGGGTTAAAACACGACGAAAATCTTTGAGAAAGCTTTAGGGTAGATAAACTCTTAAGTACTTGTCAATTTGCAAAGAAAACACTTGCCTAATTTCAAAACCCACTTCACAAACACTTTCAAAAATCAAACCTTTCAAACCCTTGAAACATCTTTTTAAAAGATAAAACACCTTTTGTAAAACATTCGAGTAAAGAATTGTTACAAGGTTAGCCTAGCACAAGGCATCTTTTCAAAGCATTTTCAAAACAACACACAAAGCACCATTTCATACAATTGAAAACCAAGGCAAGATTGATCTAAGCAAGTACCTAAGAGCCCATGGATAACCATGGATGAAAAGGGTGCTAATACCTTCCTTTTTCATAATCTACCCCCCGAACCCTCGAAATATCTCAAAAGGTTTTTGCTGTGCTTTTTTAACCTTTCCTTTAGGATAAAATAAAAAGTCGGTGGCGACTCTTGCTCAACCGCACAAGTGCGAATGCGAACGCAAAACACTAGTCAGTTCTCCCACCGTATCACAGAACTGGCGACTCTGCTGGGGATACCTTTTAAGTGGGGTTACCTTAGGGCTTAGATCACCTTCTTGCATGACTAATTGGTTGATTTGCTTGCTTTATACCTTGGCTCTATTGTTTGGGTTTATAATCCTCCACCCGGATTTTGGGAAACATTCATAGATAGCAATACGTTGTGGAAACTGTGCGGGGTATACCGACACGGTCTAAGCAATAGCTATATTAGTGCGACATATTTGTGGGTACCGGTAACCCTTGAGTTCAATCAAGGAGAGTACGGGGCCGCTGAGCGATGTCACTAAGCACTAATGACCTAGAACCTTACTTGACCATCTTGGCCTTTTATTAGGGGTAGTGAGATGACCGGCTTTGGTGCAGTCCGAAGTTGGTAGATACTCGATACTACACTCATTGAGGGTTGCTTTCTTGGAATATTTTGGTCGCCAGTTAAGTGGCTAAACCAAAACAATGAACAATGAAAATGATCCAGTGATATTGAGCTCCTTAGAACCCGGTTACTATTTATAGGACAGGTTTTTAAGCCAACTACACTCAAGAGGGTACTTACCTATGAAACCCCATGCAAGCCTGAAACTAGGGTTTGGTGTGATTTGCTTGTACACATGTTTTATGCATACATCATAAACATCATGAAGCATCATATGCATTTACTAACCATTTCAAGGGTTTTGGACCTTCATCATTGTTCTTGTTTTGTAGGTCATGGAAATACCTCGCCGAAACACCATTCAAGTCAACCTTGTGAGAATCTCTCCTCAACTCAAGGAGATCACTTCAAGAATTCCGGAAAATTCATCCTTCAGTGAAAGACATGGTAGACTGCTCAACCTAGTCAACACCAACATTGAAGAAGACATGATGAAAGTGCTATTCCAGTTCTTTGACCCCCTTCACCATTGCTTCACTTTCCCGGATTATCAGTTGGTGCCCACTTTGGAGGAGTTTTCTCAACTCCTAAGAATCCCTATCCTTAATCAACTACCCTTCAACGGTACGGAAAAGGAACCAAAGCCTGAAGATGTTGCTCGAGCATTACATCTACAACCGTCTGAAATCAAGGGGCATTGGGAAACTAGAAGCGGTGTCAAAGGATTCTTAGCAAAATTCTTGTTTGAGAAGGCGCAAGAATGTTGGAACTCATTGGACTTGCAAGCATTTGAAGAAATTGTGGCACTCCTTATCTATGGGTTGGTCCTGTTCCCAAATCCTGACCAATTGGTAGATGTCAACGCCGTCAAAATCTTCTTGTCCAGAAATCCAATACCAACATTGCTTGGAGACATCCTTCACTCATTTTACACACGAACAATGAGAAAGAGGGGTGTTCTCATGTGCTGCACTCCTATCCTCGCAAGGTGGTTTATTTCGCACCTTCCACAATCTGTCTTGAAGAATGATCAAGGTATAAGGTGGTCCCAGCGATTGATGACTCTCACTCATTCTGATGTACACTGGTGTTCTCGGTCCAGAGAAAATATCATCATCGTCGATCGTTGCGGAGAATTTCCTAATGTCCTCTTACTTGGAATTAGGGGAGGTATCACCTACAACCCTTGCCTAGCTTTGAGGCAATTTGGGTACGCACGGAGGGATGGCCCTCATGACATGCTGATTCCTAGCCTAGTTTTTGACTTCGACAACGATGCGCAAGGACTGCGCCAAAGGTTCATCAGAGCTTGGGGAAAACTCAACAAGATTGATAGCAAGACTCTGGGACACAAGAACTCCATCCCTCTTGAGCCCTACCTCAAGTGGGTGCGAGCCCGAGCCCAAAGTCTGATGATGCCTTATCCCCATGTACTCCCAGTGATTAAGGAGCCCGTCAATGAAGGAGAGGTCCCCTACACCATCCTACATCCAGACATGCCTACATCGTGGGAGGAGATGCAGAGGAGTTGGATTCAGCTCAAGGAGGAACGGAACACTTTTGAAGCTAGCTACTACGCCAGTGAAAAGAAGGTTCTGGAGCTTACCCGCCGACTCCACGAGCAAGAGGCCCTCAACACCTACATAGCACCGAAGAGGATGCGCAATGTCTTTCTGCCTTGAGAGGTTTATGTTGTAATATTTGGCCCATAGGGCATTTATGTACTAACAAATTTCTTCTTATTAATATGACGTGCGTTCTTCTTTGTCTAAAACAATTTTGAATATCCTAAATCCTTGAATGCATTGCATACATCAGCATACCATTCATCATGTGCATAAGCAGGTCTCGCTCCAGGTTTCCTTATCTATCTGCTGTTTATTTTAGTAAGATGGATCTCGAGCAAACGGTCAAAGACCTACAAGCCCAGAACGCACAATTCCAGCAACTCTTGACGACCTTGGTCAAGAGTCAAGAGGATATCAAGGCTCATCTGGAGAGCAAGGACCCAGTGAAGAAGAAAAAGAGGATCGGAGTGGCTACTTTGGGGAGAAGATTTGACAGAGAAGCTCGGAGGGTGCTTGAATTTCCTCCTACTTCTGATGAAGGGACTAGTAAAAGAGATCGGGTTGCAGTGCCTTCCGAGTCTGATGCAGAGGAGGAAGAGGTTGAAGAGGACGAGGATTATTCGGACCAGCAGTATCCTCCAGCTGATGACAAGTACAAGGGTTTAGAGGACAGGTTGGCTGCAATGGAATTGCAGAGGGTACCGGGTTTGGATTTTGAAGACATGGGCTTGGTCGCCGGAATTGTGATTCCCCCAAAGTTCAAGGTGCCGGCATTTGTAAGGTATGACGGGCTGTCCTGCCCCAAAATGCACCTCAGGTCCTATGTGAGAAAGATTCAGCCCTATACAGCTGATAAAAATCTCTGGATTCATTTCTTTCAAGACAGCCTGTCGGGAGCCCAGTTGGAATGGTTTTATCAGTTAGAAGGAACCAGTGTCAGGAATTGGGAAGATTTGGCCACCGCTTTCTATAAACAATACCAGTATAATTCTGATCTTGCTCCTACCCGTACCCAACTTCAGGGTATGTCGCTAGGAACAAGTGAGGGATTCAAGGAATACGCACAAAAGTGGAGGGATTTGGCTGGCAGGGTGCAGCCTCCTTTAACCGATCGTGAGCTCGTTGATATGTTTCTTGGGACCCTATCTGGGCCATTTTTCAATCATTTAATCGGTAACTCTTCCGCGGGATTTACTGATTTGATCTTAACAGGCGAAAGAATCGAGGCTGGCATCAAGTCAGGAAAAATCCAGAAGGGTGTCGCTGCCAGTATGGAGAAGAAGCCGTTTAAGAAGGAGACAGCTATGGTATATTCTCAAAGGAGAGCGGGGAAGATGGAGCGTCGGCCGACTGTGGGGGCCGTAATGATTCAAAACACTTCGAGTGAGCAGCCTCGCTACAACCAATCCAGACCGAATCAGCAACGGGTGGAAAGGCCACAACGGCAGTTCACTCGTATTAATATGACCCCAGCGCAGGTGCTTCCCCATCTGTTGAAATTGAATCTTGCCTCTATCAAAGAGGCGCCAAAGAATGTAAATACATCCTCTCCACACTACCATGCCAATGCTAAGTGCGCCTATCACTCAGACAGTGTTGGGCACGACACCAACGATTGCTGGGCCCTCAAGCATAAGATCCAGGACTTGATAGATGCCAAGGAGGTAGAGTTTGACGCTCCAGAAAAGCCCAATGTGATCTCTGCACCTATGCCGAAGCACGGTCGGAACATCAACGCCATTGAGGAGGATCGGTATGTTGCTGACGTTAGTGATCTGACTACTCCACTGTTAACCATTAAGCTAAATTTGTTAAGGGTCGGGATCTTCCCGGGATGTAAAAAAGACTGTTACTGTTGCCACTCTCTGCCGTTGGATTGTCCGCTACTAAAGGAAGGCATCCAAGGCCTCATGGATAGCCGACAAATTTTGTTCGAAAAAGTTCCTGTTGTTCCAGTTCATGTTGAAAATATCTCAATCATAACCATTCACACCAATCTTTCCGAGGCCGTCAAAAAGCCAGTTAAGATTACGCCAGCTGCAAAGTCTATACCTTTGAAGATAACAAGGCCGGGGCCGGTTCCCTATGTCTCCGAGAAGTCGATACCTTGGAACTATGGTGGTGACATCTACTACCATGGTATCAAGCAAGTTGAAATAATTGAAGAAAATTCAGATGATGATGATGAAGCCAGCATTAGCAACATTGCGGGCACCAGCAAAATCACCAGGAGTGGGAGGATATTTTCTCCAGAGATTGCTCCTCCAAAAGCAGTCTTTGGACCCTCATCAGTAAAAGAAATCATCCCTGCACCAGCAAGGCTCTCTGCCAGAACTCCTTTGATCAAAGAAATTTTCGTTCCTAGTGCTCTCTCTCCTACCATCACCGATAAGGGAAAAGGAATACAAGATGAGCCCGTCAGGACGAGGGCTCAACCCTTGGTGATTCCGGAAGCTTCCAAGAAAGAGATGGACGAAATTTTGAGGATAATCAAGAAAAGTGATTATGATGTGGTGGAACAGTTGGGGCAAACCCCCTCCAAGATCTCCATGCTGGAACTGTTGCTTTGCTCAGAAGCGCACGCTCAAGCTTTGATTAAGTTTCTAAAGGCAGCTCATGTGCCCCAAGAAACCTCCGCAGATCAATTTCAACATTGCGTGGCTAGCCTGACTGCAGACAATGGATTAGGCTTTTCTGATGCCGACCTGACCCCTAAAGGCCGAAATCACAATGATGCGTTGCATATCTCAATCGAGTGTCGCGGAACCACCCTTGCGCATGTCTTGGTTGATACCGGTTCGTCGCTGAATGTTTTGCCTAAGAAGGCCTTGGATCGGCTAGATTGCGAAGGGTTGGAATTGAAACCGAGTGATATCGTCGTCAGAGCCTTCGATGGGTCGAAAAGAATGGTCCATGGAGAAGTTGAAATTCCTGTCAAGATAGGTACCGAGGTGTTCAAGTCCACTTTCTATGTAATGGACATCCGTCCATCATACTCCTGCCTGCTGGGTAGACCTTGGATACACCATGCTGGGGCAGTCACCTCCTTCTTGCACCAAATGCTGAAATATCCGGTAAAGGGTAAAATCATTATTGTCCATGGCGAGGAAGAGTACATGATTAGCCATTTAAATTCTTTCCGATACGTGGAAGTCGAAGGGGAGTTCATTGAGACACCGTTTCAACATTTCGAAGAAGTACTCCCTCAAATAGCAGTGGCGAAGTTAGCAGCTGAGACACCAAGACAGATGGCCAGGATGGCATCTCTGGAGGATGCAAGGGCTGCAGTTAAAGAAGGAAAGAATTCAGCGTGGGGGCAGCTACCCGATTTTCCGCATAAGGTTGATAAGCTTGGATTAGGTTTCACCACCGCTGGTCAGAAGGCCATGCGCCGGTCAAAGATTGAGAGAGCGCCAGTCAAGATTTCTCCTTACCAAGTCAACACCCTGGGAGATGAAGACAAAGAAAGCAACTTTAAAGAGTGGATTCATCCGACTGTCAGAGGAGGGCTGAGCAATTGGGAGGCTAAAGACTTTGTCCCCGTCACTTTTATTCCTCAGTAATTTATCTATCAAACATTTTCTATTCTGGTCTGTAATATTTTACTTTCAAACAATCAGTACACTATCTTTCCACCTCCTGCCTTACCCGGGGCATGTAGGTCCACTTGTAAGGGTTTTGACTATCTTTCATATTCATATGCCATGTTTAATGATTCATTGGACGTTTTTCATTTGATAAACTGTTTGTGTTCATTATCTTTCCTTTTGCGTTTTTTGTCGTTGTTTAAGGATGGCTACCCCTTACACACACCCACACTCACCAATGCAGGTACCCATCCACTCCGGATTCCATAGGTGACTATTCTGCTGTATCTTTCAATAACCCTGAAGACCTGGTCAGTCTAGCCGAGTATGAAGATGACGAAGGTTGTGAAGTATCAGGGGAACTAGCCAGACTCCTGCAACAAGAGGAAAGGGCCATCTTACCGCATGAAGAGCCGTTGGAAACTATTAACTTGGGAACCGAGGAGAATCGGAAGGAGGTACAAATGGGTGCCAATCTAGAACCAGAAGTCAGGAAACGCCTGGTACAGTTACTGAATGAGTATGTTGAAATCTTCGCTTGGTCCTATGAAGACATGCCGGGCCTAGACACCGACATCGTGGTTCACCGTCTCCCCACAAGAGAAGACTGTCCACCGATCAAACAAAAAGTTCGCCGAATGAGGCCTGACATGTCCGAAAAAATCAAAGCAGAAGTGATGAAGCAGTTCAATGCTGGCTTTCTGGCTGTTACGTCCTATCCTCAATGGGTCGCTAATATTGTGCCAGTACCTAAGAAGGATGGCAAAGTCAGAATGTGTGTGGACTACAGGGATTTGAATAGGGCCAGCCCTAAGGATGATTTTCCGCTACCTCATATTGACATCCTGATTGACAATACAGCTCAGCATAAGGTGTTTTCTTTCATGGACGGATTCTCGGGCTACAATCAAATCAAAATGGCCCCCGAGGACATGGAGAAAACAACTTTTGTCACGCAATGGGGCACTTTCTGTTACAAAGTGATGCCGTTCGGGCTGAAGAACGCAGGAGCAACTTATCAACGCGCCATGGTAGCTCTATTTCATGACATGATACATCATGAGATTGAAGTTTACGTAGACGATATGATAGCTCGGTCACAAACAGAGGAAGAGCACCTTGAACATCTGGAAAAGCTGTTTGCCAGATTGAAAGAATACAAGCTCAGGCTAAATCCAAGTAAATGCACTTTTGGAGTTAGGTCCGGTAAACTCCTGGGATTCATTGTAAGCAACAAAGGCATTGAAGTCGACCCGGCAAAAGTAAAAGCAATACAAGAGATGCCTGCCCCTCGTACTGAAAAGGAAGTTAGAGGTTTCTTGGGGCGCATAAACTATATTGCCAGATTCATTTCACATCTGACTTCTACCTGTGAGCCAATTTTCAAACTCTTGAAGAAAGATCAGGTAATTGAATGGAACGACGACTGCCAAGCTGCTTTTGATAGAATCAAGGAATATTTGCTAGAACCTCCTATTCTGATGCCACCCGTCGAAGGAAGACCATTGATCATGTATTTGACCGTTTTGGACAATTCAATGGGGTGTGTTTTGGGCCAACATGACGAGTCTGGTCGAAAAGAGCATGCTATTTATTACCTTAGCAAAAAGTTTACCGACTGTGAGACTCGCTACTCGCTGCTCGAGAAAACTTGCTGCGCTTTGGTATGGGCTGCTCGCCGACTAAGACAGTATATGTTGACTCATACTACCTTGTTGATATCCAAAATGGACCCTATCAAATATATCTTCGAAAAGCCCGCTTTATCAGGAAGGATAGCCAGATGGCAAATGATCTTGACCGAGTATGACATCCAATACACCACCCAAAAGGCTATAAAAGGGAGTGTACTAGCTGACCATCTGGCTCATCAGGCTATCGAAGACTATCAACCCATGAAATTTGATTTCCCAGACGAGGACATCATGAGTTTGGACAACATTAAAGGTGACGGACCGTATGACGGACCCGAAAAGGGATCCCGATGGACCCTGTACTTTGATGGTGCCTCAAATGCACTTGGAAACGGCATTGGCGCGGTACTTATTTCTCCGGAAGGATGCCACACTCCTTTCACGGCCCGACTTTGTTTCAGCTGCACAAACAATATGGCGGAGTATGAAGCCTGCATCTTTGGTCTCAAGGCTGCCATAGACTTGGGGATCAAATCTCTGATCGTGTTCGGGGACTCGGCTTTGGTCATTAGCCAAATCAAAGGAGACTGGGATACCAAACATCCTAATCTTATTCCATACAAAGAACATGTTCTGACATTGTTGCCTCACTTCGAGCAAATTACCTTCGAGCACTTTCCGCGAGAAGAGAATCAGCTAGCAGATGCTCTAGCCACAATGTCCTCCATGTTTAAACTCAACTGGGATAACGAGGCTCCCCAAATCACCATCGAGCGAATGGATGAACCCGCGCATTGTCACGAGATTAACACCGAAGAAGTAGTGGAGCAACCTTGGTTCTATGAAATCAAAAGGTATCTCGAGACCCAAGATTATCCTGAAGGAGCTTCCGTGAATGACAAGAAGTTCTTAAGGAAATTCGCTGCTAAGTTCTTCCTGAGCAACGACATCCTCTATAAACGAAGTCATGATTGTGTGTTACTCCGATGTGTTGATAAGGCTGAAGCAGAGTTAATCATGACGGATATACACAGCGGCACATTTGGCACCCACCTAAGCGGGCATACAATGGCTAAGAAGATCCTAAGGGCAGGCTATTATTGGTCTACCATGGAGGCTGATTGCCATCAACATTCCCGTACTTGTCACAAGTGTCAAGTCTATGCTGACAAAGTTCATGTCCCTCCGGTTCCTCTCAACGTCCTAACTGCTCCATGGCCCTTTGCAATGTGGGGCATTGATATGATTGGAGAGATCAAACCCACGGCTTCCAACGGACATCGCTTCATCCTGGTTGCCATTGACTACTTCACTAAATGGGTCGAAGCAGCTTCCTTCGCCTCCGTCACCAAAAATGTGGTTGCCCGCTTTATCAAGCAAAATCTCATATGTCGGTATGGTGTTCCAGACAGAATCATCACCGACAACGGTACAAATCTGAATAATACAATGATCACTGCATTATGCGAACAGTTCAAGATTTATCATCACAATTCATCTCCCTATAGACCGAAGATGAATGGTGCTGTTGAAGCTGCGAACAAAAATATCAAGAAGATTATTCAGAAAATGACAGTCACTTACAAAGACTGGCATGAGATGTTACCATTTGCGCTGCATGGATACCGTACGACGATACGTACCTCAACTGGGGCAACCCCATTTTCTTTGGTTTATGGCATGGAAGCTGTCTTGCCTATGGAAGTTCAGATCCCGTCTCTAAGGATTATGAAGGACGCAGGTTTGAATGAAGATGATTGGATTCAGACCCGACTTGATCAACTCAATCTGATCGACAAAAAGCGACTTGCCGCTGTATGCCATGGTCAGACGTATCAAAAACGGATGATCAAGGCCTTCAATAAGAAAGTCAGACGTCAAGTGTATCAAGTCGGAGATCTAGTAGTCAAGCGGATTATCTTGCCGCAAAGTGATCCCAGGGGCAAATGGACTCCTACATACGAAGGGCCGTTTGTAATCAAGAGCGTATTTTCTGGTGGTGCGATGATTCTGACCACCATGGATGGCGACGATTTGCCGCACCCTGCGAATGCAGACATAGTCAAAAGATACTACGCGTAAAATAACCCGACAAGTCGAAAACCCGAAAGGGCGGCTTGGGCAAAAATGGGCATCCCGGTGGATCGAAAACCCGAAAGGGCGGTTCAGGCAAAATTAGGGATAAAAACAAAAAAAATCGTACACCTGGCAAGTCGAAAACCCGAAAGGGCGGCTTGGGCAAAAAGGGGTTTCCCGGTGGATCAAAAACCCGAAAGGGCGGTTCAGGCAAAAATTAGGGAATTAAAGCGTATGACTATGTCTCGTCGGATCACTTCAAAGATAATCTCTTCATCAACCGGTTCCAGGGTTCTGATCAATCCGGCCATCGTCGAACGAAGCATTGAATGGACAGAGGTTCAGAGTTGTGGAAGCTACAGCAGAATGGAATCCCATGGAATTATTTCACATAGCCATCTTTATTTTGTATAAATTTTTCAAATATTTACGACAAGATCCTCTTACTAGGATGATTGTCTCCTTTGTATCCCATACTCAAAGAAAATCAATACGAATACTCTTCCCAAAATTTGTGTCATTTCCCTTTTTCCTTTTCTCTTGCACTATTTGTTTTATTTTGAGAAACGTCCAATGTTTTGTTAAATAGGCATATGCATTTGAAACATGATCACTTCCTAATCAAACCCAAGGAAAAGGATTACTGATAGGATAAAAGTACAGACGGATATTTCAACACCATTCCAAAGGAAATCCCTCGAGATCTGTAATCCACGTCCCTAACAAACCTTGAGGTCTATCTCCAGCGGACCCTCAGAGCTTATCCCCGTAAGGTTCCAAAAGGTATTCCCCGCAGAGTACGGACGTCCCTTCCAAGTTTTATTCAAAGTTATCCTCACAAAGGCGTATAACTGAGTTATCCTCGACTAACCATCAGGAGAGGTCACAACTCGCCAGAATTCTTCCCATCCCCAGCGGAGTTCCTCAGAATTCCCCCAACAATAACCTATCAGTACTATCCCCGGAGAAGTTTATCCCCAGCCAAAGAATCTTCCGGAAATCATTTTTCCTCAGAGTTCAAGATTCAGTAACCCCGGCAGATCAAAAGCTTCAAATGGTCAATCCCCAGCGAAGTCAGACTTTTAAATCTTCTCCCCACAGAGTTTTTAGAAGAAAATCTTGCATTCCCCAGTAGAGTCAGTCTCCAGAGATATATCTCTCCCAGCTGAAGATTCTCAATCTGGCCTCCCCAACATTAAGTCTACTAGTTGGGTACTCCCCAGTAGAAGACTTCAGGAATTCCCCAGAAGATTGGTATACAATCCAAGCTCCAAGCTCCCCAGCTATGACCCAGGATTTATTTTCCCCGGCAGCAGTCAAGATACTTCTATCTCCCGATGTCCCGGATTCATCTATCCTATGCAAGACAGCTCTCCAGCTTACATGCACATCCATATATATTCATAAAACCATGATATACATTGTATCATGCATCATAGCATTGCATCCAACTAACTTTTTGCCTTTTTCAGGTAAGATCAGTCGACAGACTAAAATCATTCAATCTCAAGATTTCTGAAAACAGTTCACGGGTCCTCCAAGTAAACGGATGTTAACCTATCGCTTGTTCAGATTCTTCTCAAGACTTCTGAAAACAGTTCACGGATTCTTCCCAAGTAACGGATGTTAATCTGTCAGCTTGTTCAGATGCAACCTTCGAATTTAGTTTACGGACGCTTCCCAACAACGGATGCGACTCTATTGCTAATTCAACTTCAAGATTTCTGAAAACAGTTCACGGGTTCTCCAAGTAAACGGATGTTAACCTATCACTTGTTCAGATTCTTCTCAAGACTTCTGAAAACAGTTCACGGATTCTTCCCAAGTAACGGATGTTAATCTGTCAGCTTGTTCAGATGCAACCTTCGAATTTAGTTTACGGACGCTTCCCAACAACGGATGCGACTCTATTGCTAATTCAACCTCAAGATTTCTGAAAACAGTTCACGGGTTCTCCAAGTAAACGGATGTTAACCTATCGCTTGTTCAGATTCCTCTCAAGACTTTTGAAAACAGTTCATGGATTCTTCCCAAGTAACGGATGTTAATCTATCAGCTTGTTCAGATGCGCCTTCAGATTCAGTTTACGGAAGCTTCCCAACAACGGATGCTGCTCTATTGATGATCCAATCTCAAGATTTCTGAAAACAGTTCACAGGTTCTCCAAGTAAATGGATGTTAACCTATCACTTGTTCAGTCTCTTCTTCCAGACTTCTGAAAGCGGTTCATGGATTCTTCCCAAGTAACGGATGTTAATCTATCAACTTATTTAGATGCGACTTCCTGAAAGTGGCTTGTAGGTTCCTCCCAACCACGGATGTCAACCTATTGCCTGTTCAGACCCCCAGTTCAGAAATGGTCCAAAGCTCGGACGCTTTCCTAATGTTCCCTTCCAGATGGCATCTTTAAGCCCATCCCCGACAAGTTTCTGTCACTCCCCTAGATGGCATCGTTAAGCCCATCTCCAAATGGCATCTCTAAGCCCATTCCCGCATCCAGTGCTTTGATGAGTGCAAATTTTCGGGCACTCTAGTGTCCAATCTCCTTTTACCTTCAAGTCGAGAAAGGCAAACTTGCCAATCTAACTCTTCAGGTCCAAGAAGATTGAACAGGGGCAACTGTTGTACCCCAAAATTTGCCCTCGCATTTTGCTACAAACAATCTCAGCTTCAGACATTTCCTGACTTTTCAAACTGGCGCAAGAATCGGACAAACGGACTTTTCTTGACATTCAAGCAAAATTATGGTTTTTTACTGATGTTCAGAGCTCTGATTTGTCTCAAACAGTTGGCTTAGGGTTGGGATGATTTTTGGTTCAATTCTGATCAGGCAAGCGTTATCTAGCATTTAATCAGAAATTAAGGTTTTATAGGCGTATTCTCAGAAGAATTTAAATTACACCGCACTTTGCTGTTTGTTCCGAGATTCGGGTTAAAATTCGCGTTATCTTGATTTAATCAGTAAATGAGGCAGTCGGTTGGAATTCACCAGTCAAAAGGGATGTGTGCAATGTGGAGTTGCAGTGCTTGATAAAAGAATCAGTGAAGAAAAAAAAAGGGGACTTGCATCTGATTAAGTTTTTGTGTTCAAATAATGGATATGGCGAATTCATTTATTTTGATCATTGAAGGTTTAGTTGATTATTTACGATTCTAAGAATTAAAATATTTGAAGTTAAAACCTTCATTTTATTTTATTTCAAGGGACTATAAATAACAATTGAACAATTAAAGAAGAGAATTGAAAGAAAATTAAATATCAAATGAATTTTTATTTCACATTTAATAATTGTTACAATTGTTATTATTTGAATATTTATTACAAAGTATTTAAATGATAATGATGTACAAGAATTAAACTAAAAAAATAAAAATTCTATCCTATTTCTAAATTCTTCATTCTCCACTTCATGCCGATGCTCCATATTTTTTTTATCTGCAAAAAGAAAGAGGAAGTCAGAAGACAATTAATTAAAAGAGACAGTTAATTTGCTCATCATTAGGGGCCACTGACTGGGATCAGTTGCCCTCTCTGCAAATCACGGGATTTCTCCCGGTTCACAGAGAGGGAAGATTTTTTTGGTTCATAAAATGCAAATGCATAATTCTTAAAAAATTCAAGGCTGCATAAGAATCTCAATGTCCAATTCAAATTAAACTGAAAAAATCCATTTCCAACTTTTTATCCAAAGCAAAAAGGAAATTGCTGTCAAAATGCCTAAGGATTACCCAAAAGCACACTTGCTGCAAAGTCAAAATGCCAAAATATCAAAGAAGTGCAAAGCTGTCAAAAGCAGAATAAGGATGCAGAGAAATATATGCAAGCAGTTTAATCCTTTTCATCATTTCCCAGCATGAGAGAGGGCCCCTTCAGAACCATAGGACAATACAAATCATATAATAATTCTGAGTTGTACTATGAGTGAGAAAAAGAGAGATAAAAGAGCATAGGCAGAGTTCAGGTTAGGCATAGGCAGTAGGACAGCAGAAAAGATATACAAAAAAGAAGACACAATTCAGCATGGTTCAAAACTACACAGCATGGACAGTTACTAGAAATGGAAAAGATGCCAAAATTTTTTGTCAAACTACCCAGCAAGCATGGATCAGAAGAAAACCAAAATTTGAAATATGGTTAGGCGCCAAAGACCAATGGCAAAAGGACGAAATAATGCAAGAAAAGAGACTGATTGAGCCAAGCACCAATATCACCCATATAACTCAAAACTGAACCAAGATAAAAAAAAAGCTCATACCTGCCTAACAAAAGACAAGTTATCAAAACATAATCAAACCTCCTGTCAACAAAGAACCTGCAAACTTAGTTGTCTCAAGCCAATACACAGCCCAACCTCACAAGAATCCATCAAACTGAAGCAAGCTAAAACGCCTACTGAACCTATCCCAAACCTCACATAACCTGTAAACTGGGTTATCTCAAACCAATGCCAAAAAACCAAAACTGAACCAGCATAATCCCACCCCCTGTCAATTTCTTTTCATCTTTGATAGCACTACCATAACCAAAACAAAACTGAGTTATCAAGCCAAGCATCAGTCAAAAACAATACCATAACCAAAGCAAAACTGAGTTATCAAGCCAAGCATCAGTCAAAAACAATGCCATAACCAGAAACTGCATCACCACGGCCTCAGAACCTCTTCATCATTGGCCAAACCCAACATACTGTCAACATAACCCCTCAACAGAAGCAAAGGCAACACGAGAGAGAAAGAAGCATACAATACTCAGGCAACAAGACTCAAGGCAACAACTGTTCAAAGAGCATTCAAGACCAGTTCACAAGCATACAGCATCTCAAGCAAATACTCAAGTAACAATTCCAAGAACATACAGAACACAAAGGCATCACAGTAAGAAGAAGAAGATAAAGAGGTGAATCAAAAAGAGCTTCTCAGAACACATCATCATTAAAGCCCTAAATATAGCAAAAGAACAAAGGTACCAGGAAAGCAAGCTCAAAGCTTCATCACTGAACCGCCGCTCCGGCCTCCGAAGCATCACGTTCTCCGCCTCTCCTCCATCTCCCAAACGAAGGTAGCCATTCTTCTCCCTCTTTCTCCACCACCTCACAATAGCACAGATTCAAGAGTTAAAAATTCGAATCGAAAGCATGCAATTTGTAAAGAGACAAGAGATAAGCAACATAAAACATTGTAATCGAACCTTGCATCAAGAGAGCGTTGAGACCGTGCCTTGGAGGGAAGAAAGGGTTGAACGATGATGCTGGTGGCCGGAGATGAGCACTCAGGGAAGCGAGATAATCGAAGAAGACGAACCCAACACGACGCCGCTGTTAACCCTAGCCCTTGTTCTGAACTGCCAAATGCCTAACCCTAATTTCGTTCAAAGAATCCAAACGTGGGCTTAACCTGTTCCCAATTATTCTAAGCCCAAATTAACGCTTCATCATGTTTTTAAACACTAACCATTTTCTTTCTTTTTCCTAAATAATACCTCTTTTCTTTTATAAAACAATAACCCTTTTTATTTTATAAACAATTTTTATTTTCTTTGAAAAAACACTAATTTAACCATATAAGTTAAAATATCTTTTTTCTTAAATATATATTTGTACATAAAAATAATAAACCTTCTCATACACAATTAAATTGAAAATACTTTTTATACATATTTGTACATATATTTTAAGACATTGATTTGTACATATCATATAAATTTGAAAACATCTTCTTTAGATTAATACATATTTGTATATAAAATAACAAAATATTCTTTTTTTTATATACATAATTAACTCGGAAATATTTCTTAGTACATATTAAAATATATTTGTATATAAAATAATACATATCATTTTTGTAATATAATTAAAATTGAAAACCTTCTTTTTATTAACATACACATTTGTACATGCCAATTCAAATACATTTATTTTCTAAATATCGAAATTCACAAACATTTGACTAAAATACTTTTTTAATTAAAAACTTAATATTTTAATCAAAACACTTCATTTTTCTTTTGTACATAATTAACATATAAATCAAAAATACAAGATCAAAACATATATCTAGGTCAAAACCCTAGTACGCTTCAATTCCATTTCGCACTTGTACATAATTACACAATTCATATACATATACATCTCACATTTACACTTACACAATATATTGCCCTATACACATTTTATCTTATATTCGTACGTTCGATATTTACATTTTGATTGTGACATTCGATTTGGTTGTAAATACTATAAGTCTCATCCCCTTGTACATTAATATTCCCACTCCCTGATACTATTGTGTAATAGTGTAGATTTACATTCCGCAATTTACAGTTTTCCAATTATACCATGTTTAGACCTAGGGTTTGTATGTACATAAAATCAAACGCTAGATAACCAAATACAAAGCAAATGCATGTAATCAATACACAATCACACTTGCACCCTCTAGGGTAATCCCACATGTTGCCTTCCAAAATAGGCCATGCTTGCACGTCGAGTATCTTTGGCAAAATAAAAGCAAATGATCACGAGTCCCTCAAAGTGTTGCCTAAATGGAATGATCATAGTCCCTTCGAAATAATTGCCAAAGACACTTGGCACCATTGCATTCATGGTCCATACGATGACCCGCGCCCGTCCCAAATAAACTTCCTAAATACAAGATTGCCTACCAATTTCAATGGTAGAACAAAATTGTCAAAGGGGTTAAAACACGACGAAAATCTTTGAGAAAGCTTTAGGGTAGATAAACTCTTAAGTACTTGTCAATTTGCAAAGAAAACACTTGCCTAATTTCAAAACCCACTTCACAAACACTTTCAAAAATCAAACCTTTCAAACCCTTGAAACATCTTTTTAAAAGATAAAACACCTTTTGTAAAACATTCGAGTAAAGAATTGTTACAAGGTTAGCCTAGCACAAGGCATCTTTTCAAAGCATTTTCAAAACAACACACAAAGCACCATTTCATACAATTGAAAACCAAGGCAAGATTGATCTAAGCAAGTACCTAAGAGCCCATGGATAACCATGGATGAAAAGGGTGCTAATACCTTCCTTTTTCATAATCTACCCCCCGAACCCTCGAAATATCTCGAAAGGTTTTTGCTGTGCTTTTTTAACCTTTCCTTTAGGATAAAATAAAAAGTCGGTGGCGACTCTTGCTCAACCGCACAAGTGCGAATGCGAACGCAAAACACTAGTCAGTTCTCCCACCGTATCACACCTTGTGATAGTTTTCTCTAGGTTATGTAGGTGATTCTGATCAGCATTAAGGCTCATCATACCATGCATTCAAGCTTGAGATTTTAACATAAACTCCCTTAACCAACTTTCTATTTTGAACCAATTTTTGAATTATTGCTCCATTTGGCCTTGAAACGAAATTGGTAGGTTGCATAATGATGAGTCAAAGTTAGTTAAGACCAAATATTCCTTTTAATTAAACTTTTTGATTTTTATTTGATTTTAAAGGATTTAAAATGAATTAAATCCAATAAAATCTAATAAAAATGAAAAAATTGATTTTAAATATTGAAATAAAAGGTGGGACACGTGGGAAGCATGGCCAAGTTAATTCAAGTGGAAAAAGTGGGCCCCTTTTGTCAAAAATGAAATTTCAAGGATAAATGATTTTGGCCATTTCACAAAAATTTCCCAACTTCTCCAATACATATCTTGCTCAATTTTTAAGCTTTGATCATGTTCTTGGACATTTTAGAAAGGTCTTGAAGTCCTATAACCAATGTCTTTGGTCCCATGTCATTTTGATTTACCAATATCAAGTTATGGTCTTTGACTTAAAGTCCCTTTTTGTTGACTTTTGAAAATGACCTATAATACCCTGCCCGGAGGATCTTCTTTGCCATAGTGTGTCCACTGGAATGTGTTCCGAAGGTACCCTCATGTAGCTCCGCCATGATCCTTTCTGCTTCAGTCTTATCCACACAACGCAGTAAGGTCGAATCATGGTTTCGCTTGTACAAAATGTCGTTGCTAAGGAAGAACTTCGCTGCGAACCTTCTTAGAAACTTCTTATCGTTGACAGATGCACCTTCAGGATACTCCTGAGCTTCCAAATATCTCTTCACCTCATGGTACCAAGGTTTCTCAGTTACCAATTCAGTCTCGAGATCACAACAGTATGCCGGTTCGTCCAGTTTCCAGATAGTGACCTGGGGAGCCTCATTGTCCCATTTGACCTTGAACATAGAAGACATCGTAGCTAACGCGTTCGCCAACTGATTCTCCTCTCTCGGAAAGTGTTCAAAGGTTATCTCTGTGAAGTGGGGGATCAATGTCAATACACATTCTCTGTAAGGAATAAGATTCGGATGTTTCGTATCCCACTCTCCTTTGATCTGATTGATCACGAGAGCGGAATCTCCGAAGACACTCAGAAACTTGATCCTTAAGTCGATCGCAGCTTTGAGTCCCATGATGCACGCCTCATACTCCGCCATGTTGTTGGTGCAGTTGAAACATAGCCGGGCAGTGAGTGGAGTATGAGTGCCTTGAGGGGATATTATCACGGCGCCGATACCGTTACCCAAAGCATTGGAGGCTCCGTCAAAGTGCATAGACCATCGGGATCCTTCCTCAAGTCCTTCATCCGGTCCAGGTACTTCATAATCAATCACTATTATGATACTCTCGTCAGGAAATTCAAAGTTCATTGACTGATAGTCGTCTACTGCCTGGTGTGCCAAGTGGTCTGCCAATACACTTCCCTTGATGGCTTTCTGAGTCGTGTACTGGATGTCGTATTCTGTCAAGATCATTTGCCATCTTGCTATTCTCCCAGACAGAGCAGGTTTTTCAAATATGTACTTTATTGGATCCATTTTTGAGATCAACAAGGTAGTGTGAGTCAGCATATACTGTCTCAGCCGGCGAGCAGCCCATACCAAAGCGCAGCAAGTTTTCTCAAGCAATGAGTATCGGGTCTCACAGTCGGTAAACTTTTTGCTAAGGTAATAAATGGCATGCTCTTTTCGGCCAGACTCGTCATGCTGCCCCAGCACACACACCATTGAGTTGTCAAGTACTGTCAGGTATAGTATCAGAGGTCTCCCTTCAACCGGTGGCATAAGGATGGGTGGTTCTTGGAGATACTCTTTGATTCTGTCAAAAGCGGCCCGACATTCATCATTCCAACGTACTACCTGATCTTTCTTCAGCAACTTGAAGATTGGTTCATAGGTAGCAGTTAGGTGCGAGATGAATCGAGCAATATAATTCAGACGTCCTAGAAAGCCTCTGACCTCTTTCTCTGTCTTAGGAACTGGCATCTCTTGAATAGCTTTAACCTTGGCAGGGTCCACTTGAATACCCTTGTCAATTACAACGAAGCCTAGCAACTTTCCAGATCTTACCCCGAAGGTACACTTGTTCGGGTTCAACCTCAGCTTGTACAATTTCAGACGGTCAAACAGCTTCTGTAGATGATCAAGGTGCTCTTCCTCAGTTTGGGACCTTGTGATCATGTCGTCAACATATAATTCTATCTCATGATGGATCATGTCATGAAATAAAGCAACCATGGCGCGTTGGTAGGTTGCCCCAACATTTTTCAGTCCGAAAGGCATGACCTTGTAGCAGAAGGTGCCCCACTGAGTAACAAAGGTAGTCTTTTCCATGTCTTCAGGAGCCATCTTGATCTGATTGTAACCTGAGAAGCCATCCATGAAGGAGAACACCTTGTGCTGAGCAGTGTTGTCGACAAGGACATCAATGTGAGGTAGAGGGAAGTCATCCTTGGGGCTGGCCCTGTTCAGATCCCTGCAATCGACACACATTCTGACCTTACCGTCTTTCTTAGGTACCGGCACCACATTAGCAACCCACTGAGGGTAAGAAGTCACTGCAAGAAATCCGGCGTCGAACTGTTTCATAACCTCGACTTTGATCTTCTCAAACATCTCTGGACGCATACGGCGGACCTTCTGCTTAACCGGAGGGCAGTCTTCCTTGGTAGGTAAATGATGGACCACAATGTCGGTATCCAACCCGGGCATGTCTTCGTAGGACCAGGCGAATATTTCCATGTAGTCATGTAACATCTGAGTCAACCGTTGCTTCACGCTGGGCTCTAGGTTGGCACCAATCTTGACTTCCTTACGGTCGGTCTCAGTACCCAGATTTATTGTCTCCACTGGCTCTTCATGTGGTTGAATTGCCCTCTCTTCCTGGAGTAACAGTCTTGCAAGCTCGCCAGGCACTTCGCAATCATCTTCACCTTCGTCTTCGGCTAAGTTGATCGGATTTTCGAAGTCATAACTGGCAGTAGCAGAGTCGTTACCAGTGAGATCCAGAGTGGATTGAAACCTGTATGAGTGAGTGTGTGTAAATACAGCTGTTTTGCAATATATAAAGAAAGGAAAGAAAAGGGGCGCAAGATTTGAAATTTGAAAATCGTCCAATGCTTTTATTTATGATATATGACAGTGACAAACAAAATCCCTCATAAATAAGACCACGGTGCCCCGGGTAAGACACCGGGTCATACAGTTTCAAATTATTGTTTATTACAAATCCAAAACAAAGAAGTTCATTACTGGGTGACAAAAGTTATGGGTGTAAAGTCTTTAGCAGTCCAATTGGTCAATCCACCATCAGTCGTCGGGTAGATCCAGCTATCAAACTCTGACTCTTTCACTTCGTCTTCATCTCCAATAGCATTCACTCCTGAGTGGGTGATGAGCACAGGAGGTCTTCCAATTCTCGCCTTGCGCACAGCCTTCTGAGCCTCTGCAGTGAAACCCAGCCCAAACTTGTTAGTTTTAGGAGTAAAATCAGGGAGCTTGCCCCAGTTTGCACATTCACCTCTTTCAATCACAGCCCAGGCGTCCTTTAAGGAGGCCATCTTCAAAGGAGAAACCTCTTCGACCACTGCTTCTGCTGCTGCCAATGTTTGTGGCACCTCTTCAAAATGTTGAAAGGGGGTCTTAATGAACTCCCCATCCATTTCCACGTACCTGAAGGAGTTGAGGTGGCTGACCATGTATTCCTCTTCCCCTTGTACTGTTACAATCTTCCCCCTGACCGGGTACTTGAGCTTCTGATGCAACGTGGAAGTCACAGCTCCAGCCTTGTGGATCCACGGGCATCCCAGCAAACAAGAATAGGATGGACGGATGTCCATCACATAGAATTTTGAATCAAAGACCTGTGACCCAACCCTGATTGGGATGTCAACCTCACCATGTACCATTCTTTTGGACCCGTCAAAGGCCCGGACAATAATGTTACTTGGTTTGAGCTCCAGACCCTCACAGTCCAGCCTGTCCAGAGCTTTCTTGGGTAGCACGTTTAATGAAGAACCAGTGTCAACCAGCACATGAGCGAGAGTAGTGCCCCTGCACTCAATAGAGATATGCAGGGCATCATTATGGTTCTTCCCTTTGGCCGTCAGATCAGCATCAGAGAAACCCAGACCATTGTCAGCAGTTAGGTGGGCCACACAGTCGGTGAACTGATCAGCAGACGTCTCTTGGGGTACGTGGGCCGTTTTTAAGAAAGCAATCAGGGCCTTGGCATGGGCCTCTGAACACAGCAGCAGTACAGCATGGAGATTTTGGAGGCGGTGTGCCCCAGCTGTTCGACAATGTTGAAATCACTTTTCTTTATTATTTTGAGGATTTCTTCCATCTCCTGCCTGGAAGCCTCAATAATGGTCTTTGGTGCCTCCGTCCGGGCAGGCACATCAGCAGCAATCCCCTTACCCCGAGCATCAGATGACTCGGCAGCAGGGGTGGAAACTTGGTCAGGGGAAGAGACAGACACACTAGCAGGTGTGATGATCAAAGGCCTCTGAATTACCGGAGGAGCAATGTCTGGTGAGAACAATCTTCCACTACGAGTGACCTTAGTAGGCCCAGTGATGTTGGTGGCACCAGTATCAGTGTTGAACTCTTGTTTCACACCCAGAACATAAACATCTGCCCCATAGTGCCATGGGACAGCCTTATCAGACTTGTAGGGGATGGGCCCTGGAACAGTAATGGTAATGGGAGCAATCTTGTGAACAGGAAAAATTTGGACAGGCTTCTTTGAAGGAGCCTTGGAAGGGTTGTTGAAAATGGTAACAATTGAAACTTCTTCAACAGGGGAAGCAGGAACAACAGTCTTTCTGAACAAAATCTCTTTACTATCCATCAGGTTTTGGATGCCTGATTTCAGCAAAGAACAACCAGCAGGGGAAGCAACACATAGAGGGCAACCTTTGCTACATCCCGGAAATAAACTGGCTAGCAACAGGTTCCTCTTGACAGTCAGCAGCGGAGTAGCAACATCATCCACCGAAGCTACATACAAATCCTCCACAACAGCATTCACTCCATGCTGGGGCATGGGAGCGGTAACAACATTTGGCCTCTCGGGCGCCTCAAACTGTATCTCCTTTGCATCAATAAGGTCCTGAACCTTATTCTTTAGGGCCCAACAGTCATCTGTGTTATGTACCAGGCTATCAGAGTGATAAGCGCAACGGGCGTTGGGGTTGAACCTGGGGGATGTAGTATTCACAACCTTCAGGGCTTCTCTAACAGTCACCAAGTTGGTTGATAGCAGTTGCGGCAGGATCTGAGAGAGAGTCATGCTGAGCCGAGTATATTGTCGTTTGGGCCTCTCAGCTCTGGGTAGGTTGTACTGTTGTGGAGCAGCAGCAGGCTTAGAAATGACCACCGCGTTGACAGCTTGGTGGTGTTCAGGTTTGTTTTGCCTTCTTGGACCATACACAACACTTGCCTCCTTCTTGAAGGGCTTCTTTTCAGCATTGGAGGAGGCAACCTTTTGTATCTTCCCCGATTTTATACCAGCCTCGATCCTCTCACCAGTCAGGATCAGATCAGTAAACCCAGCAGAGGAATTACTAATGAGATGATTGAAAAATGGCCCAGATAGGGTCCCCAAGAACATATCCACCAGCTCCCGGTCCGTCAATGGTGGCTGCACCCTGCCAGCCAGATCTCTCCATTTCTGTGCATACTCCTTAAAACCTTCACCCGACCCTAGAGACATACCCTGGAGTTGGGTACGCGTAGGAGCGAGGTCGGAATTATATTGATACTGCTTGTAAAAAGCAGTGGCCAGATCCTCCCAGTTACGAATGTTGGTTCCATTCAGCTGATAGAACCATTCGAGGTGAGTCCCTGAAAGACTCTCCTGGAAGAAGTGGATCCATAAGTTCCTGTCTGCTGTGTAAGGCTGGATCTTCCTTACATAAGAACGAAGGTGCATCTTGGGACAGGAAGCCCCGTCATACTTCACAAAGGCAGGTGCCTTGAACTTGTGTGGAATCACCACCCCAGTAGATAACCCCAAGTCTCCGAAATCCAGTCCAGGCACACGCTGAATTTCCATAGCATTTAATCTGTCTTCCAGCTGCTTGTACCGGTCTTCAGCAGAAGGGTACTGTTCGTCGTTGAAGTCTGTTTCAGTATCAGAGACCACAGGAGTAGGGACCTCCCTTTCTTGGTGACTACCTTCCCCCACAGATGGAGTAGTCCTTTCAGCTTCATTTTGTAAAGTATTCCCGAGCCTGCGCCCAGTGTTGAATAGCACAGTCCTCTTCTTCTTCTTCTTCTTCTTCTTCAGGAGCATAGCCTTCAGCTCTTGTTGACCCTGAGCCAAACCCTTGACCAGCTCTTGAAATTGTGCGTTATGCGCCTGAAGGGCCTTGATAGACGTCTCGGTTGATGATTCAGGGTTCATGATGATGAAATAAACAGCGAAGAACAGTAAGCAACCTGAAAAGAAGAGTACCTGTGATGCACATGATGAATGATATGTGTTTATGCAATGCATTCAAGGGTTAGAAAATTCAAATTTGTTGTAGGCAAAAAGGAACACACGTTATTATTAAGGAAATAATTGTTCAGTACATCAAAGCCTCATGGGCAAACATTACAAAGCAAATCAATCCCAAAAGACACTACGCATCCTCTTCGGAGCAATGTAGGTGTTGAGATTCCTCTCCTCGTGCAGTAGGCGGGTGAGCTCCAGGACCTTCTTTTCACTAGCATGTAGACTGGTCTCCAGAGAATTCCGTTCTTCCTTAAGCTGGATCCAGCTCTTCTGCATCTCTTCCCAGGACGTGGGCATGTCAGGATGTTGAATGGTGTAGGACACCTCCCCCTCCAATGCTGGCTCTTTGATCACGGGGAGAACATGAGAATATGGCATCACCAACTTCTGGGATCGGGCTCATACCCACTTGAGATAAGGTTCCAACGGGATGGAGTTCCTGTGCCCTAGTGTCTTGCTGTCTATCTTACTGGGCATCCTCCAAGCTCCGATAAATCTCTGGCGAAGTCCTTGCGCATCATTGTCGAAGTCAAAAACTATGTCAGGAATTAACATCTCATGAGGGCCATCCTTCCGAGCATAACCAAACTGTCTCCAAGCCAAGCATGGGTTGTAAGTAATACCTCCTCTGATTCCAAGTAAAGGAACATTAGGGTACTCCCCGCAGCGATCAATGATAGTGACATCCTCTCTGGACCGAGAGCACCAATGTATATCTGCATGTGTAAGAGTCATCAATCGTTGTGACCACCTCAAACCCCGCTCGTTCTTCAAAACTGATTGTGAAAGGTGCGAAATAAACCACCTTCCCAAGAGAGGAGTGCAGCATATAAGAACACCCATTTTTCTCATGGTTCGAGTGTAACATGAGTGAAGGATGTCCCCCAGCAACGTAGGTATAGGATTCCTGGACATGAAGACCTTGACAGCACTGATATCTATAAGCTGATCTGGCTTAGGGAACAGTACCAACCCATAGACAAGGAGGGCTACAACTTCTTCAAAGGCTTGTAGGTCAAGGGAATTCCAACACTCTTGGGCCTTCTCAAACAGAAATTTTGCAAAGAACCCTTTTATACCATTTCTGGCCTCCCAATGCCCCTTGATGTCAGATGGTTGTAGACATAAGGCTTTAGCTACTTCTTCAAGTTTTGGTTCCCTTTCTGTACCGTTGTAGGGTAGTTGGTTGAGAATGGGAATCTTCAGAAGTTGGGAAAACTCTTCTAAAGTAGGCACCAGCTGATAATCCGGGAAAGTAAAACAGTGATGCAGAGGGTCAAAGAATTGGAAAAGGACCTTTACCATCTCTTCCTCAATATTGGTATTGACCAGGCTGAGGAGTCTACCATGCCTTTCACTGAATGACGAGTTCTCGGGAATCCTGGATGTAAGCTCCTTAAGCTGAGGAGGGACCCTTACAAGGTTGATCTGAATTGTCTTTCTGCGGATAGTCTCCATGTCCTACAAAACAAGAACAAAGATGAAGATTCGAACCCCTGAAATGGTTAGTGGATGCTTATGATGCTGTATGATGTTATGATGCTATGATTAAACACACCACAAATATTTACAAAGGCAAACATGTAAGGCACACAAGTCACACAAGACAAACCCTTAGAGTTTAGGCCAGCATGGGGTCTGGGTATTACCCTCTTGAAGTTGGTGGGCTGAAACCTGTCATATCAAAGTAACCGGGTTCTAAGGATCTCAATATCATTGGATTGCTTTCATTGTTCATCGTTTCGATTTAGCCACTGACTGGCGATCAAAATATCCCAAGAAAACAACCCTCAATTGAGTGTAGTATCGAGTATCAACCGACTTCGGAGTACACCAAAGTAGTTATCTCACTACCCTAAAGAGGCCAAGATGGTTCAATTAAGGTTCCTAAGGTCTGTTGATGCTTCACGACACCACGCGGAGGCCCCGTACTCTCCTTGATTGACTCAAGGGTTACCGGTACACACCAAAGTGCCACATCAACGTAGCAGACTGCTTCAACCGTGTCAGTATACCCCACACAATTCCCTCACAGCCTTGTTGCTACTTTCTAAGAAGGTATCCCCAGATCCGAGTTAGGATCTATAGAACTCCCAAGACAGTCCCACAATTTTAAAGCAAACAAGTCAAAGCAATTGAAAACACAGTGATCTTAGTCCTAAGGTACACCTCACTTTAAAGATATCCCCAGTAGAGTCGCCAGTTCTGTGATCGGTGGATCCGGAACTGACTGTTTAACGCTGGTTCGCGAAATGTCGCGGAAGCAAGAGTCGCCACCGTCTTTTATTTTCTCCAATATGGAAAGGACAAAAGCACAGAAAAATTCCTTATTGAGATTAGTTCTCGGTTCGGGAGGTAGATTTATAGAAAGGGAAGGTGTTAGCACTCTTTCTATCCATGGTTATCCATGGGCTCTTAGATACTTGCTCATTGTGTTTTCAAAAGGTTTGCTTTTCAATTGTGAGTGGGTTTGAAAAAAAAAGTTTCTTTGAAAGTTTCAGATCGACTCTTGTATCAGTCCTCAAGAGTGTTTGAAAAGTTGTTTTGAAAGCTTTTTAAAAAGTGTAAGGTGTGAAAAGTATTTTGATTTGTTTTTGAATTAGAGCAAGTATCTACGAGTCATCTACCTACCCTAAGGAATTAGTCTGTGTAAATGTCCTTAAGGTAGTGCTATCCCACCATTGAGGGGTAGGTAGCACCACCATTGGAGGTGTTCGGGTCAATTCGAGGGTTAGGGACAGTGTGGTCACCGAGCAATAGTAAGATACCTTAGAAGCTACCCTTATGCCATTGATCTTTTGATTCCGAGGCAACCGTTTCGAGGCAACTTGTTTCGAGGCAACCGTTTCGAGGCAACTAGATCAATGGAACATAAGGACTCACTAAGACGTCCTGTACTCAACGACCACGTTTCGAGGGGCAAGGCAACAGGGTGATCACCAGAGCAATGGTAAGATACCTTAGAAGCTACCCTTATGCCATTGATCTTTTTATTCCGAGGCGACCGTTCCGAGGCAACTTATTCGAGGCAACTGGATCAATGGAACATAAGAACTCACTAAGGCGTCCTATACTTGATGACCACCTTTCGAGGGGCAAGGCAACAGTGAGGCGTACCCTAAGAGTGGTGTGTGATTTGTGTGTCATTTTTAGTTTATTGTTTGTCTTGTCATGCATTGGTGATCTACGTTTTGATTTTATTTTTGGGCATTCATTCTTTCATGTGATTGTTTAACAGTTAAAAGATGCGGGAATTTACAGTGCGGAAAAGATAAAGGTCCTACGCTATTACAAAGGCACGGGTCTACATCGCCAAATTAATACAAAACCCGATTTAAAATAAAATGCAGAAAGTAAATGCCTAATTAACTATTACAGGGCTTCGGGGAAAATACATCATATTTACAAAAAGAAATAATATAAACGCGCGAAAAGAAAATATAATCGAATGCGAGGGTATTGGACCCTTTAAAGGAATTAAAATGAAATTGTTAAATTAATTAAATTAAATAAAAAGAAAGAACTTATTTTTCATGTTTTTGGATTTATGGATTTAAAGAAAATTAAATTAATTAAAAGTCAAATAATTCTAGTTCTAATTATTTTTTTTTATTTATTAAAAAAAATTATCTAAGTTAAATCTAATTTAAACCTAATTGATTAATTACAAGTATTTACGAAATTAATTAATGGCTAATAATAATTATAATAAGAAAATAAAAATATTTATTTAAAAAGATGAAAATGTGCTAAAGACCTATTTTTTATATTTTTTAGTTATTAAAAAGAAACATTAAAGTTAATAACCTAAAATCAAAACTAAATTAATTATTGAATTTTATTTACAAAAAAAATGGAACCATTAATAAATTAAATAAAATATTTTTGTATTTTTTATGATTTCTGATTTTTTATATTATTTTAAGAAATAAAACTAACTAAATTATCAATTAGAACCTAATTAAATCTAATCAATTTTAATATTGCAAAATAATTTGGAGTTTCCTAAAATAAAAAAAGTCCTAATTAATTAATTAAATTTAGAAAAAATGAAAATCTAAAATTTATTTGGGTAAGAATATTTTGTGATTTTTTTGAAGTAAAGAGAAAATTAATTTTGTGAATAAAAAGCAAATTAAATAAATTAAAATGAAATAGAAAAGAAAATAAACTCAAGGGGAAAAAAGAAATGGGCCTGCTTTTTGGTAGCAAAATGGGGGTGTGGGTGGCAATACTGGGCCCAAACGTTGAAGGCCTCTTCTGACTTTATCCAATCCCATGCGCATGCTTTGACTAACGCCCACGGTGGAAGGATGTGCCTGAGACGTTGGATTTGGATCAGTGGACAATCTGATGGCTGGATCTTACACGCCCATGGTATGAGTTGAAGCTGGACACACATGGAGTCCACTAGCCCAGTCAGCATTAAGTAAAAGAATTATCAACTGGAATGACCAATCAGAACACATGAAAAGGCCATGTCTGCGTCAACTGAGCCAAGCTAAGTCAACGACGCCGGAGCAAAGCTCCGGTCGTCTTCTCCGGCGGGGGGCGATTCTCAAACCTGCGAAAACAGAAAAAATGAAGCAAACAAAATAGCCAGACCGAGTAATTAGGGCATGGCGATTCTCATGGTGAGGTTTTCATAGTTTAATATTGCCTGTCTCCATCAAAACGAAGCTTCACATAAACTAAACCCTAGCCATGGAGGTTCACGTTTTGGCCATGAAAAATCCCCAGCGATAGCCCAGACCTGCTCTAAACATCCACTGGAACTCAAAGGTATGGTTAGTAAGGATTAAATCAAGCCATAATCAGAAATACGATCCATGGAAATTCTGCAAAATGGATGTTCATATAGCTACAGTTTCAGTATGCATGGTTACATGAAAAGAATGTGTTTATACCTTATCTTGCCTGTAGATCACGATAGGATGGGTGAGAAGCCTTGTGGATGGCTGAGTTCTTGAATTCGATCTTGGTGCAATTCTTTGGAATTTTGAAAAGAAGTTTCTCTTGGCTGCCTCTCTCTCTCGTTTTTTCTAATGCCTTGTGATAGTTTTCTCTAGGTTATATAGGTGATTCTGATCAACATTAAGGCTCATCATACCATGCATTCAAGCTTGAGATTTTAACATAAACTCCCTTAACCAACTTTCTATTTTGAACCAATTTTTGAATTATTGCTCCATTTGGCCTTGAAACGAAATTGGTAGGTTGCATAATGATGATTCAAAGTTAGTTAAGACCAAATATTCCTTTTAATTAAACTTTTTGATTTTTATTTGATTTTAAAGGATTTAAAATGAATTAAATCCAATAAAATCTAATAAAAATGAAAAAATTGATTTTAAATATTGAAATAAAAGGTGGGACACGTGGGAAGCATGGCCAAGTTAATTCAAGTGGAAAAAGTGGGCCCCTTTTGTCAAAAATGAAATTTCAAGGATAAATGATTTTGGCCATTTCACAAAAATTTCCCAACTTCTCCAATGCATATCTTGCTCAATTTTTAATCTTTGATCATGTTCTTGGACATTTTAGAAAGGTCTTGAAGTCCTATAACCAATGTCTTTGGTCCCATGTCATTTTGATTTACCAATCTCAAGTTATGGTCTTTGACTTAAAGTCCCTTTTTGTTAACTTTTGAAAATGACCTATAATGTTGAAATTGATAACTTTTTGTGAGAGCATTTATTGGACTTGGAGTGTGAAGATGAGTTGTGGGAAATGTCTTCCCCTTCAAGATGAGCATTGGATGGGATTTTTCTGATGAACCATGAAAAAGTTATGCCTTGGTCAAGTTACAGTTGACTTTTCAGCTGTCCAAAAATAGAAACTTTTGCATCTTGAGACTTTTTGAGCCATGCTTTTGAGAATCATGATCAAGCATTGATCAAATGATGTTTGTGGCTTCAAAATAAGATGTTGACCAAAAATTTTGACTTTTGACTGCCAAATGACCATTTTGCCCCTACAGTTGACTGTTGAGCAATTAGGGTTTTTGACTGTGCAACTTGACCTTGTGAGCCTTGAAACTTGACATGTAGGTGCTTGACAATGTGTATGAGCATGGGAGACTTGATTGAGCCTTTGAAAACTTTAACTTCCTTGCAAGAGACAAAACCCTAGTTTGACTGGCTTAGGAGGATGGTTTGACTGTGTGGCCCTTGGGTAAACTTGAACCAATTGTGGATGATTCTTGTCAAAACTTTGAAGATTATGGGAGGGAAAATTTTGGGGTACAACACTGGGGAATGTTGAGATCTGCTGGAGGATAATCCAACTTCCTTGAGGTTGATAGTGGACCAACTCTGCTTGGGGAGAGTATTGTTGACTTGCTGGCTCTCTCTCTGGGGAATTAAGATATCTGGTTATGTTCTTCAGCTGAACCTACCTTGATACCTTGGTGGACAGAACAATTAGATCGCTCAGACAACTCTTTATTGCCCCTGTTTCTGAGGTTACCTGTAATTAATCCTTTGTTTCGTATGCAAATATTCATGAGTGAGAAAATTATTGTCAATGCATATATCACAAATTGAACCTTGGACGTTCTTCGCAAAACAAAATAGAAAAGGAAAACAAAATGGTAATTTGAGCTGAAAAGTATATTTGTATTGATTTTTGAATTTGCCTGTAAAATAGGCGTTTATGTACAAGAGGCTGACATCCTAGTAAGAGAACGCCTCCGAACAAAAGAATTTATACAAATTTGTACAAAGGAAAATAAATAGCTGTGTGAAATGAATGATCCACTGGGTTTCAACTCTGCTATCGCCTTTATGTCTTTGAGCGTCTCATCACTTGATGACCTTAGTTGAAGATGAAGCTGACTGATCGATGCCGTCTGAACTTGATGTAGATACCGGATTCTGGATGCAAGGTGATCCAATGAGACATAGTATTACGCTTTTATCCCTAACTTTTTCCTGGACCGCCCTTTCGGGTTTTCGATCCACCGGGATACCCATTTTTGCCCAAGCCGCCTTTTCAGGTTTTCGACTTGCCGGGTGTACAAATTTTTTCATTTCATCCCTTCATTTTGCCCGAACCCTTTTGGTTCGCTGGGAGCCCTAATTTTTGCCTAGGTATGTCAACCTAGCGAGTCTTTATTATGCGTAGTATCTTTTTACTATGTCTGCATTGGCGGGGTGAGGAAGGTCGTCACCATCCATGTTGGTTAGAATCATGGCTCCTCCTGAGAACACATGTTTAACCACAAATGGCCCTTCGTACGTAGGGGTCCATTTGCCCCTGGGATCACTCTGAGGAAGGATGATACGCTTGATTACCAGATCCCCAACTTGATATTCTTGTGGTCTGACCTTTTTGTTAAATGCCCTAATCATCCGCTTTTGATACGTCTAACCATGACAAATAGCAGCAAGTCTCTTTTCATCAATGAGGTTTAGCTGATCAAGTCGTGTCTGGATCCAATCATCTTCGCTCAGATCTGCATCCTTCATTATCCGGAGAGAGGGTATTTGCACTTCGATCGGTAAGACTGCCTCCATACCGTAGACCAAGGAGAAAGGAGTTGCCCCGGTTGACGTCCTTACTGAGGTACGGTACCCATGTAGAGCGAACGGTAACATCTCGTGCCAATCCTTATAAGTCACTGTCATCTTCCGCACGATTTTCTTAATGTTCTTATTTGCTGCTTCTACAGCCCCATTCATCTTCGGTCGATAAGGAGAAGAGTTGTGGTGTTGTATCTTAAACTGCTCGCAGAGCTCAGTGATCATCTTGTTATTTAGATTGGTACCGTTGTCTGTAATGATTCTTTCAGGGACCCCGTACCGACAAATCAGATTATGCCGAATGAACCGTGCCACGACAGTCTTGGTTACCGTAGCGTAGGAAGCTGCTTCAACCCACTTCGTGAAATAATCAATCGCTACCAGGATGAAGCGATGCCCATTGGATGCCGTAGGTTTAATCTCACCGATCATATCTATGCCCCACATTGCAAACGGCCAAGGCGCAGTCAGAACATTTAGAGGAACTGGAGGAACATGCACCTTGTCTGCATAAATCTGGCATTTATGGCATGTCCGAGAATGTTGATAGCAGTCAGCTTCCATTGTGGACCAGAAATACCCTTCCCGAAGGATTTTCTTTGCCATAGTGTGTCCACTGGAATGTGTTCCGAAGGTACCTTCATGTAGCTCTTCCATGATTCTTTCTGCTTCTGTCTTGTCTACACAACGCAGTAAGGTCGAATCATGGTTTCGCTTGTACATGATGTCGTTGCTAAGGAAGAACTTCACTGTGAACCTTCTCAGAAACTTATTATCATTGACAGATGCTCCTTCAGGGTATTCCTGAGCTTCCAAGTATCTTTTTACCTCATGGTACCAAGGTTTCTCAGTCACCAATTCAGTCTCAAGATCACAACAGTATGCCGGTTCGCCCAGTTTCCAGATAGTGACCTGGGGAGCCTCATTGTCCCATTTGACCTTGAACATGGAAGACATCGTAGCTAACGCGTCCGCCAACTGATTCTCCTCTCTTGGGAAATGTTCAAAGGTTATCTCTGTGAAGTGGGGGATCAAAGTCAACACACATTCTCGGTAAGGAATAAGATTCGGATGTTTCGTATCCCACTCTCCTTTGATCTGATTGATCACGAGAGCGGAATCTCCGAAGACACTCAGAAACTTGATCCTTAAGTCAATCGCAGCTTGGAGACCCATGATGCACGCCTCATACTCCGCCATATTGTTGGTGCAGTTGAAACATAGTCGGGCGGTAAACGGAGTATGAGTGCCTTGAGGGGATATTATCACTGGGCCGATACCGTTACCCAAAGCGTTAGAGGCTCCGTCAAAGTGCATAGACCATCGGGATCCTTCCTCAGGTCCTTCATCCGGTCCAGGTACTTCACAATCAGTCACTATCATGATGCTCTCGTCCGGAAACTCAAAATTCATTGACTGATAGTCGTCTACTGCCTGGTGTGCCAAGTGGTCTGCCAATACACTTCCTTTGATGGCTTTCTGAGTCGTGTACTGGATGTCGTATTCCGTCAAGATCATTTGCCGTCTTGCTATTCTCCCAGACAGAGCAGGCTTTTCAAATATGTACTTTATAGGATCCATCTTTGAGATCAACAAGGTAGTGTGAGTCAGCATATACTGTCTCAGCCGGCGAGCAGCCCATACCAAAGCGCAGCAAGTTTTCTCGAGCAGTGAGTATCGGGTCTCACAGTCGGTAAACTTTTTGCTAAGGTAATAAATGGCATGCTCTTTTCGGCCAGACTCGTCATGCTGCCCCAGCACACACCCCATTGAGTTGTCAAGTACTGTCAGGTATAATATCAGAGGTCTCCCTTCAACCGGTGGCATAAGGATGGGTGGTTCTTGGAGATACTCTTTGATTCTATCAAAAGCAGCCCGACATTCATCATTCCAACGTACTACCTGATCTTTCTTCAGCAGCTTGAAGATTGGCTCACAGGTAGCGGTTAGGTGCGATATGAACCGAGCAATGTAATTCAGGCGTCCTAAAAAGCCTCTGACCTATTTCTCTGTCTTAGGAACTGGCATCTCTTGAATGGCTTTAACCTTGGCAGGGTCCACTTGAATACCCTTGTCACTTACAACGAAGCCTAGCAACTTTCCACATCTTACCCCGAAGGTGCACTTGTTCGGGTTCAACCTCAGCTTGTACAGTTTCAGACGGTCAAACAGTTTCTGCAGATGATCAAGGTGCTCTTCCTCAGTTTGGGATCTTGCAATCACGTCGTCAACATACACTTCTATCTCATGATGGATCATGTCATGAAATAAAGCAACCATGGCCCGTTGGTAGGTTGCCCCAGCATTCTTCAACCCGAAAGGCATGACCCTGTAGCAGAAGGTGCCCCACTGAGTAACAAAGGTAGTTTTTTCCATGTCTTCAGGTGCCATCTTGATCTGATTGTAACCTGAAAAACCATCCATGAAATAGAACACCTTATGCTGAGCAGTATTGTCAACCAGGACATCAATGTGAGGTAGAGGGAAGTCATCCTTGGGGCTGGCCCTATTCAGATCCCTGTAATCGACACACATTCTGACCTTTCCATCTTTCTTAGGTACCAGCACCACATTAGCAACCCACTGAGGATAGGAAGTCACTGTAAGAAACCCGACATCAAACTGTTTCATAACCTCGGCTTTGATCTTCTCAGACATCTCTGGACGCATACGGCGGACCTTTTGCTTGATCGGAGGGCAGTCTTCCTTGGTAGGCAAATGATGGACCACAATGTCGGTATCCAACCCGGGCATGTCTTCGTAGGACCAGGCAAAGATTTCCACATAATCATGTAGCATCTGAGTCAACCGTTGCTTCACGCTGAGCTCTAGGTTGGCACCGATCTTAACTTCCTTCCTGTCCGTCTCAGTACCCAGATTTATTGTTTCCACTGGCTCTTGATGTGGTTGAATTTCCCTCTCTTCCTGAAGTAACAGTCTTGCAAGCTCGCCAGGCACTTCGCAATCATCTTCACCTTCGTCTTCGGCTAAGTTGATCGGATTTTCAAAGTCATAACTGGCAGTAGCAGAGTCGTTACCAGTGAGATCCAGAGTGGATTGAAACCTATACGAGTGAGTGTGTGTAAATACAACTGTTTTTGCAATATATAAAGAAAGGAAAGAAAGAAAGGGAGCATAAGATTTGAAATGCGAGAAAACGTCCAAGGTCTTTATTCATGATATATGAAATGACAATTTATATGCCCTCACAAATGAAGCCACGGTGCCCCGGGTAAGACACCAAGCCATAGAGTTTCAAATCATTGTTTATTACAGATACCAAAACAGAAGAATTCATTACTCAGTAACAAGAGAAACAAGCAGGTTGTCCTTTGCAATCCAATTGCTAGGTCCACTGTCAGTCGCCGGGTAAATCCAACTGTCGAACTCAGCTTCATCCACTTCATCATCCTCTCTGATAGCATTTACCCCATGGTTAGGCATGGTAGCAGTCACCACATTAGGCTTCTCCGGTGCCTCAAACTGTACCTCTTTGGCGTCAATAAGATCCTGCACTTTATTCCTTAAGGCCCAACAGTCATCAGTGGAATGCCCCGGGCTATCAGAGTGATAAGCACAACGGGCATTTGGGTTATACTTGGGAGAGGTAGTATTTACAACCTTCGGGGCCTCCCTGACAGTCACTAAGTTGGTGGACAGCAACTGTGGCAAGATTTGTGATAGAGTCATACTTAGCCGGGTGAACTCCCTTCTGGGTCTTTCAGCCCTTTGAGGATTGGTTTGCCGAGGAGCGGAAGCAGGCTTGGCAATCATCACCGCGTTGACCGATTGGCGGCGCTCAGGTTTCTCTTGTCTTCTAAACCCATATACAGCACTGGCCTCCTTCTTAAAGGGCTTCTTCTCAGAATTTGACGATGCACCTTTCTGAATTTTGCCGAACTTCATTCCAGCCTCTATCCTCTCTCCAGTCAGGATAAGATCAGTAAACCCTGCAGATGAGTTACCGATAAGATGATTGAAAAATGGCCCAGATAGGGTCCCCAAGAACATGTCTACCAACTCCCGGTCAGTTAACGGAGGCTGCACCCTGCCAGCCAGATCCCTCCACTTCTGTGCATACTCTTTAAAACCTTCGCTTGACCCTAGCGACATACCCTGGAGTTGGGTACGTGTAGGGGCAAGGTCGGCATTATATTGATACTGCTTGTAAAAAGCAGTAGCCAACTCCTCCCAGTTACGAACTTTGGTCCCATCCAGCTGATAGAACCATTCGAGATGAGTCCCTGAAAGACTCTCCTGGAAGAAGTGGATCCACAAGTTCTTGTCCACTGAGTACGGCTGAATCTTTCGCACATAAGATCTGAGGTGTAGCTTGGGACAAGACGCCCCGTCATACTTGGTGAAAGATGGTGCCTTAAACTTATGAGGAATGATTACACCAGTAGACAAACCCAAGTCTCCGAAATCCAGCCCAGGCACTTGTTGGATCTCCATAGAATTCAGTCTGTCTTCCAACTGCTTATACCGGTCTTCAGCTGGAGGATACTGTTCCTCATTAAAGTCAATCTCGTTGTCAGAGACTACCGGACTAGGACCTTTTCCCCCTTGGGGACTGCTCTTGCCTATAGAAGAACCAGCCTCTTCATTCTGCAGAGTGTTGCCAAACCTTCGGCCCGAGTTGAAAAGAACAGTTCTCTTCTTCTTCTTCCCCTTCTTCAGGAGTAAATCCTTCAGCTCTTCTTGGCCTTGAGCCAAACCCATGATCAGCTCCTGAAATTGCGCGTTCTGCGCCTGAAGGGCCTTGATAGACATCTCGATTGATGATGAGTTAGGGTTCATGATGCTGAAATAAACAGCGAAGAACAGTAAGCAACCTGAAAAGAAGAAAACCTGCTATGCACATGATGAATGATATGTGTTTATGCAATGCATTCAAGGGTTCGAAAATTCAAATTTGTTGTAGACAAAAAGGAACACACATTATCATTAAGGAAATAATTGTTCAGTACATCAAAGCCTCATGGGCACATATTACAAAGCAAATCAATCCCAAAAGACACTACGCATCCTCTTTGGAGCTATGTAGGTGTTGAGATTCCTCTCCTCATGCAATAGGCGGGTGAGCTCTAAGACCTTCTTTTCACTAGCATGTAGACTGGTCTCAAGAGAATTCCGTTCTTCCTTAAGCTGGATCCAGCTCTTCTGCATCTCTTCCCAGGACGTGGGCATGTCAGTATGTTGAATGGTGTAGGACACCTCTCCTTCCAAGACTGGTTCTTTGATCACAGGGAGCACATGAGGATAAGGCATCACTAACTTCTGGGAGCGGGCTCGTACCCACTTGAGATAAGGTTCCAATGGGATGGAATTCTTGTGCCCCAGTGTCTTACTGTCTATCTTACTGGGCATCCTCCAAGCTCTGATAAATCTCTGGCGAAGTCCTTGTGCATCGTTGTCGAAGTCAAAAACTATGTCAGGAATTAACATGTCATGAGGGCCATCCCTCCGAGCATAACCAAACTGTCTCCAAGCCAGGCATGGGCTGTAAGTAATACCTCCTCTGATTCCAAGTAAAGGAACATTAGGGTACTCCCCGCAACGATCAATGATAGTGACATCCTCTCTGGACCGAGGGCACCAATGTATATCTGCGTGTGTAAGAGTCATCAACCGTTGTGACCATCTCAAACCCCGCTCGTTCTTCAAAACTGATTGTGGAAGGTGCGAAATAAACCACCTTCCCAGGAGAGGAGTGCAACACATAAGGACACCTCTTTTTCTCATGGTTCGAGTGTAACATGAGTGAAGGATGTCCCCCAACAACGTAGGTATAGGATTCCTGGACATGAAGATCTGGACAACACTGATATCTATAAGCTGATCTGGGTTAGGGAACAACACCAAACCATAGACAAGGAGGGCCACAACTTCTTCAAAAGCTTGTAAGTCAAGGGAGTTCCAACATTCATGGGCCTTTTCAAACAGAAACCTGGCTAAGAACCCTTTGATGCCACTTCTAACTTCCCAATGTCCTTTGAGGTCAGATGGTTGTAGGTGTAAGGCTTTAGCAATCTCTTCAAGCTTGGGTTCCTTTTCCGTAACGTTGTAGGGTAGTTGATCAAGGATAGGGATCTTCAGAAGCCGGGAGAACTCCTCCAATGTAGGTACCAGCTGATAATCCAGGAAAGTGAAACAGTGATGTAGAGGGTCAAAGAACTGGAACAGGACCTTTATCATATCTTCCTCAATGTTGGTATTGACCAAGTTGATGAGTCTTCCATGTCTTTCACTGAATGAAGAGCTCTCGGGAATCCTGGATATAAGCTCCTTAAGCTGAGGAGGGATCCTTACAAGGCTGATTTGAATTGTCTTTCTACGAACAGTTTCCATGTCCTACAAAACAAGAACAAAGATGAAAATTCGAACCCCTGAAATGGTTAGCCAATGCATATGATGCTGTATGATGTCATGATGCTATGATTAAACACACCACAGATATTTACAAAGGCAAACATGTAAGGCACACAAGTCACACAAGACAAGCCCTTAGAGTTTAGGCCAGCATGGGGTCTGGGTATTACCCTCTTGAAGTTGGTGGCTCAACCTGTCCTATTAGAAGTAACCGGGTTCTAAGGGTCCCAATATCACGGGATTGCTTTCATTGTTCATTGTTTCGATTTAGCCACTGAACTGGCGACCAAAATATTCCAAGAAAGCAATCCTCAATTGAGTGTAGTATCGAGTATCAACCAACCTCGGACTACACCAAAGTCAGTTATCTCACTACCCTAAAGAGGCCAAGATAGTTCAATTAAGGTTCCTAAGGTCAGTTGATGCTTCACGACACCACGCGGAGGCCCCATACTCTCCTTGACTGAACTCAAGGGTTACCGGTACACACCACAGTGCCACATCAATGTAGCAGACTGTTTCAACCATGTTGGTATACCCCGCACAGTTCCCTCACAGCCTTGTTGCTACTTTCTAAGAAGGTATCCCTAGATCCGGGTTAGGATCTATAGAACTCCCAAGACAGTCCCACAATTTAAAGCAAACAAGTCAAAGCAATTGAAAACACAGTGATCTTAGTCCTAAGGTACACCTCACTTTAAAAGATATCTCCAGCAGAGTCGCCAGTTCTGTGATCGGTGGATCTGGAACTGACTGTTTAACGCTGGTTCGCGAAATGTCGCGGAAGCAAGAATCGCCACCGTCTTTTATTTTCTCCAAATGGAAAGGACAAAAGCACAGAAAAATTCCTTGTAGAGATTGCTCTCGGTTCGGGAGGTAGATTATAGAAAGGGAAGGTGTTAGCATCCTTTCTATCCATGGTTATCCATGGGCTCTTAGATACTTGCTCATTTGTGTTTTCAAAATGGTTTGTTTGCTTTTCAACTGTGGGTTTAAAAAGTTTCTTTGAAAATTTCAGTTCGACTCTTGTATCAGTCCTCAAGAGTGTTTGAAAAGTTGCTTTCGAAAGCTTTTTGAAAAGTGTCGGTGTGAAAAGTATTTTTGATTTGTTTTGAAATTAGAGCAAGTATCTAGAGTCGTCTACCTACCCTAAAGAATTCGTCTGTGTAAATTTCCTTGAAGTAGTGCCATCCCACCATTGAGAGGTAGGTAGCACCACCGTTGGAGGTGTTCGGGTCAATTCGAGGGTTCGGGACATGGTGATCACCAGAGCAATAGGAAGATACTTTAGAAGCTACCCTCATGCCATGTTCATGGACATGAGGACTTACTAAAACATCCTCTACTCGACGACCACCTTTCGAGGGGCAAGGCAACAGTGAGGAGTACCCTAGGGGTGGTGTGTGATTTGTGTGTCATGTTCATTTATGTTTATCTTGTCATGCATTGGTGATCTACGCGTTGCTTTTATTTTGGCATTCATTCTTTCATGCAAGTTATTTAACAGTTAAAGATGCGGAATTAAAAGTCCTACGCTATTACAAAGGCGCGGGTCTACATCGCCAAATTAATCCAAGACCCGATTTGAAATAAAATAAAGATGCGGAAAAGCTAAATGTCTACTTAAGCTATTACATGGCTTTGGGAGAATTACATGAATATTCACAAAAAGAAATAAAAATGCGAAGAGAGTTAAAGTCGGGAATGCGAGGGCGTTGGACCCTTTTAAACAAATTAATTAAGTTAAAAAGAAAGAATTTTTTTTTTTGAGTTTTTTGTATTTATGGATTTTAATGGAATTAAAAAGAAAAGTTAATTAACCCTAATTCTAAATTGTTTTTAATTTATTAAAAAAATGTTAAAATTAAACCTAAAATTAAATTAATTATTTACATGGCAATTTATTTACAAAATAAATAATTAATTATTAATTATGGTGAAAGAAAAGAAAAAGGAATAAAAATATTTAGAATCCTAATTCTAGAATTAAAACTAAATAATGAATAAAATTTGTTTACAAAAATGTATTAAATAAAATATTTTTGTTTTTTGTTTTTCTGATTTTTTTACTATTTTTATGTTTTATGGAAATATATGAATTTAAAGAATTAAATATAAACTAAGTAAAACAAATAAAAAATAATAAAAAGAATGAAAGAAAGCAAACCCATGGGGGTGTTGTCCCCAATTTGGAGGTTACATTGCCAACAATTAGGCCCAATAGAACCTTGGCCTTTTTGACTTTTCATGCTGGCGTGTGGAACGTTTGACCTATGCACATGGTGGTCTTCAGATCAAGGCCACTGGATTGATGCTCTGAGACATGTGGCACGCTTGGATAGTGGGCGTATGGTAGTCTTCTGAGGGGAACGCTACATGTGAGCATGGAAAGAAAAATAATATGGAGAAAGGAGGGGACCTGGGAATCGAACCCAGGTCCCAGAGTTTACCAATTCAACGCCTTGCCACTTGATCCACTTACGCGCTTTGTATATAATATAACAAATAAACAATATAAGGCAAAACGATGGTTAGTGGTGTTTTTTCGCGCGAAATTCAAACGCACCAACCACTGGCTTACACCTCACCTTCTTCTCCAATTGTTTGCTTTTGGCCTAAAAAAACAAAACAAGATTGCGGGGGTTTTAAACCCCTACTACATGATACATGAAAAAATAGCGAATAGGCCGTCGTTATTCATAAATTAGGCGCGATAGGATGACTGGATTCGTGTGAAGCTTCTGGTTTCAATGGCGTGGGTCTTGTGTCTCAATTTTTCCTGAAGAGGAAACCCCTAATTCGTGACCTCTGAAAACCTAGAAGGCTCCAATGGTGGATTCCCATACAATGCACGAAAACTCAATTGAAAGGCATGGTTAGCTTCAGAATGAGTCAATTAATATAAATCAAGCATTAGAAATTGAAAACAACGCATGAATCATGAGACACGAATATGCAAAAAGTTTGAAAAAGTTTGATCTCCATATACCCATTCTTGATGCTGGAAGCGTGGAAAAGGATTCAGTTAGGTTCCTTGATGTCTTAGGAAGCTTTTGGGATAGGTCTTTTGTCTTGAAACTCTCTGCAATATCGTTTTCAGTTTTGAAAATTTTGATAAAAAATGCAAAGTTGGTTTTGATTCTTAGGCGCAGCTTTCTGGTTCTAGGCATTAGGTTTGCATTCTGACTTATGTATGGGATGGATTAGGGTTGAATTTTGAGCCAAAAGATCAATGCATTGATGTATCAAATATTTGATTTTCAATTAATATTTTTTCAATCTTTTTCATGTGTTTTTGATTCCAATCATGGCCAAATCCTTCCTTTTTTGATGTGCACGAATCTTTAATGACCAATGAGAGCAAATGCTGCATAAAAAGATTCAAATGCATTTGTTTAGTATTTTTTTCATATTTTATTTAATTAAATGAATTAATAGTGATTAAAAATTCAAATAAATAATAAAAATGATGAAATAAATCCTCTTTGGGCGAAATGGTCGTGCATAGTCTTTGGATGATGAATCTTGGAAGAAAATGTGGCCCATTAGCAATTTTGAGGCATTTGAAGTAAAGTTGACTTTTCAAAATTCCCAAAAATTTCCCAACTTCCACAAGGCATATCTTGCTCAATTTTTAAGCTTTGATCATGTTCTTGGACATTTTGGAAAGGTCTTGAAGTCCTATAACCAATGCGTTTGGTCCCATGTCATTTTGATTTACCAATCTCAAGTTATGTTCTTTGACTTAAAGTCCCTTTTTGTTGACTTTTGAAAATGACCTATAATGTTGAAATTGATAACTTTTTGTGAGAGCATTTCTTGGACTTGAAGTGTGAAGAGGAGTTGTAGGAAATGTATTTCTCTTCAAAATGAGCTTTGGATGGAATTTTTCTGATAAACCATGTGGAAGTTATGCCTTGGTCAAGTTACAGTTGACTTTTTCAACTGTCCAAATATGGAAACTTTTGCATCTTGAGACTTTTTGAGCCATGCTTTGAAAATCATGATCAAGAATTGATAAAATGATGTTTGTGGCTTCAAAATAAGATGTTGACCAAAAATTTGAACTTTTGACTGTCAAATGACCATTTTGCCCCTGCAGTTGACTGTAGGGCAATTAAGGTTTTTGACTGTGCAATTTTGTGCTGTAAGTCTTAAAACTTGGTATGAGGATGCTTGACCATGTTTATAGGTATGTGGGGCTTGTTTAGACCCTTGGAAACTTCAATTTCTTTACCAGAACCAAAACCCTAGTTTTTTACTGTTAGGAGGCCCTTGAACTGTGCAACCCTTGGGGAGATTTTGAAGCATGCTCTTTGCAAATCTTGAAGAATATGGGAGGGAAAATTTTAGGGTACAACACTGACAAAGACTTGTGGGTCCACTTTTTTCAAGACAGTTTATCAGTAACACAGCTTGATTGGTTCTACCAGTTGGAAAGGGCTAATGTCCACAATTGGGAAGACTTGGTAGAAGCCTTCTATAAACAGTATCAGTACAACGCTGATTTGGCACCAACCCGTAATCAAATCCAGAGTATGGCTATGGTATCAAATGAGGGCTTCAAAGACTACGCACAAAAGTAGAGAGATTTAGCCTGAAGGGTGCAACCACCTTGGTCTGAACGGGAGTTAGTGGACATGTTCCTGGGAACTCTATCAGGCCCTTTCTTTAATCATATGATTGGAAGCTCCTCTGCAGGGTTTACTGAATTGATTTTAACCGGCAAAAGGGTGGAAGCTTGTATAAGAAGTGGGAAAATTCAGAAAGACGCATCTGCCTCTGTAGCTGTGAAAAAACCCTTCACTGGAAAGAAGGAAGTGTCTATTGTCTATTCACACAGGAATCAAGGAAGAACTGAACACCGATAAATGGTGGGGGCCGTTATGATTCCGAAGCCTGCATCAGACCAGCCGAGAAATAACCAGCCAAGGGTGGAAAGGCCAGTCCGGCAATTCACCAAGATTAACATGACTCCAGCCCAGGTCCTACCACATCTTGTGAAGTTGAATCTGGCCATCTTAAAAGAGGCCCCAAAAAAATCCCAATACTGCGTCTCCTCACTACCATCCGAATGCCAGACGCGCATACCATTTTGAAAGTCCAGGGCACGACACCAACAACTGTTGGGCTCTAAAGAACAAAATTCAAGACTTGATAGAGGTGAAGGAAGTTGACTTTGAAGCGCCTGAGAAGCCAAATAATATTTCTGCTCCAATGCCTAGGCATGGTCACAATGCTAATGCTATTGAGGAGGACAGTGAAGAAGATGACAGCTTGGAAGATTGGATATTTCCTACTGTCAGCGGAGGACTTCGCAACTGGGAAGCCAAAGACTTTGTCCCGATTACTTTCATATCTCAGTAATTTATCTTTTACATTTCTGTTGGATTTGTAATGTTCACAAACAATTTGTACATTTTCAACCTTGTGTCTTACCCGAGGCATATCGGTCCATTTGTAAGGGTTTTTATTTCATCTTCATATGACATTCAATGAATCATGGACGCTTTTTCATATATAAACATTTTTTTATCATTGTCTTTCTTTTACATTTTATTGTTTTAAGATGGCTATACCCTTACACACACTCACACTCACAAATGCAGGTACCCTTCCATTCCGGATCTCATGGGTAATGATACTGCTATAGCCTTCAGTGACTCTGAAGATCTGATCTACCAAGCTGAATATGAAGGTGAGGAAGATTGTGAAGTGCCAGGGGAATTGGCCAGATTACTACAACAAGAGGAAAGAGCCATTCAGCCTCATCAGGAGCTGTTGGATACGATAAACTTGGGTACCGAGGAGGATAAAAAGGAAATAAAAGTGGGTGCCAATCTAGAGCCGAGTGTCAAGGGGCACCTAATTCAGCTATTGCATGATTATGTTGAGATCTTTGCCTGGTCATACGAAGACATGTCGGGACTCGATACAGACATTGTGGCACACCGTCTACCCACAAGAGAAGACTGTCCACCACTAAAACAAAAAGTCCGCCGCATGAGACCTGACATGTCAGAGAAGATCAAAGTCGAAGTTATGAAACAGTTCAATGCTGGATTTCTGGTTGTTACCTCCTATCCATAATGGGTTGCTAACATTGTTCCCGTGCCTAAAAAGGACGGCAAAGTAAGAATATGCATGGACTATAGAGATTTAAACAGGGCCAGCCCTAAAGATGATTTTCCACTTCCGCACATTGATATCCTGGTTGATAATACAGCCCAACACAAAGTGTTTTCTTTCATGGACGGATTCTCAGGCTATAACCAGATCAAAATGGCACCTGAGGACATGGAGAAAACTACATTTGTCACACAGTGGGGTATGTTCTGCTATAAAATGATGCCATTCGGACTGAAGAATGCTGGGGCAACCTATCAACACGCCATGGTAGCTTTGTTTCATGATATGATACATCATGAGATAGAGGTCTACGTAGATGACATGATAGCCCGATCACAAACTGAAGAGGAGAACCTTGATCACTTGAAAAAGTTGTTTGTCAGGTTGAAGGAGTACAAACTAAGGTTAAACCCGAACAAGTGCACATTCGGAGTCCGGTCCGGTAAACTCTTAGGTTTCATTGTCAGCAACAAAGGCATCGAGGTTGATCCTGCCAAAGTCAAAGCGATACAAGAAATGCCTGCTCCTCGCATTGAGAAGGAAGTCAGAGGATTCTTGGGACACCTGAACTATATTGCCAGATTCATTTCTCACCTAACATCTACTTGTGAACAAATCTTCAAGCTATTGAAGAAAGATCAAGTAGTCAGATGGAATGATGAATGTCAGTTTGCTTTCAACAAAATCAAAGAGTATTTACAAGAGCCTCCTATCTTGATGCCGCCAGTCGAGGGAAGACCACTAATCATGTATCTGACCATTTTAGAGAACTCAATGGGGTGCGTATTGGGGCAGCATGACGAGTCTGGTCGAAAAGAGCACGCTATTTATTACCTGAGAAAAAAGTTTACCGACTGTGAAACCAGATATTCACTGCTCAAGAAAACTTGATGTGCTCTGGTATGGGCTGCTCACCGGCTAAGACAGTATATGTTGACTCATACCACTTTGCTGGCTGACCATCTTTCTCATCAAGCTGTAGAGGATTATCAATCCATGAAGTTTGAATTCCCAGAAGAGGACATCATGACAGTAGACAACTGTGAAGGAACCAGACTATATGACAGACCTGAACAAGGATCCCAACAGACCCTGTTCTTTGATGGGGCATCCAATTCACTTGGTAACGGTATCAACGCTGTACTCATATCTCTGGAAGGATGCCATACTCCTTTTACTGCCATACTTTACTTTAACTGTACGAACAACATGGCAGAATACGAAGCATGCATCTTTGGTCTCAAGGCTGCCATAGACTTGGGAATCAAATCTTTGGTTGTGTTTGGGGATTCAGCTTTGGTCATCAGTCAGATCAAAGGAGAATGGGACACTAAACATCCAAACATTATCCCTTACAAAGAACATGTTTTGACATTGTTACCATATTTCGAGCAGATTACCTTCGAGCATTTCCCGCGAGAAGGAAATCAGCTAGCAGATGCTTTAGCCACAATGTAATCTATGTTTAAACTTAATTGGGATAGTGAGGCTCCCCAGATCACCATTGAACGAATGGACGAACCAGTACACTGTCACGAGATTAATACTGAAGAAGTAGTGGACCAGCCTTAGTTTCATGAAGTCAAAAGGTATCTCGAGGCTCAAGAATATCCAGAAAGAGCTTTAATCAATGATAAAAAGTTCCTAAGGATATTCTCCGCTAAGTTCTTCCTAAGTAACGACATCCTGTACAAACGTAATCATGATTCCATTCTGCTTTATTGTGTGGATAAGATTGAAGCTGAAAGGATTATGGCTGAATTGCATGAAGGTACCTTTGGCACTCACTCTAACGGGCATACGATGGCGAATAAAATTCTACGGGCAGGCTATTATTGGTCTACCATGGAAGCAAACTGCTATCAACACTCTCGGACCTGTCATAAGTGTCAAATCTATGCAGACAAGGTGCACATACTTACGGTTCCTCTAAATGTCTTAACAGCTCCTTGGCCCTTTTCTATGTGGGGAATCGATATGATTGGAGAGATCAATCCTACAACCTCCAATGGACACCTCTTCATTCTAGTGGCCATTGACTATTCCACAAAGTGGGTCGAAGCAGCTTCCTTCGCATCCGTTACTAAGAATGTTGTTGCCCACTTCATCAAACATAATCGCATTTGCCGATACGGTATCCGAGAAAGGATCATCACTGACAACGGTATGAACCTTAACAATACTATGATCACCGTCTTGTGCGAGCAGTTCAAGATTTAACATCACAATTCACCCCCCTATCGGCTAAATATGAATGGTGCAGTTGAAGCTGCTAATAAAAACATTAAAAAGATCGTACAGAAAATGACAGTCACCTACAAGGACTGGCATGAGATGCTACCATTTGCTCTCCACGGGTACCGTACCACGGCTCGCACATCAACTAGGGAAACACCTTATTCTTTGGTTTATGGCATGGAGGCTGTTCTACCTATTGAGGTTCAGATCCCCTCTTTAAGAATCATGAAAGATGCAGGTTTGAGTGAGGATGATTGGATTCAAACCTGACTTGATCAGTTGAACTTAATTGATGAAAAAAGACTTACTGCTGTTTGCCATGGTCAGACGTATCAAAAGCGGATGATCAAAGCTTTCAACAAGAAAGTTAGACGCCAGGTATATCAAGTTGGAGACCTAGTGATCAAGCGCATCATCTTGCCACAAAGTGATCCCAGGGGCAAATGGACTCCTACCTACGAAGGACCATTTGTAATCAAGAACATCTTTTCTGGTGGGGCAATGATCTTAACCACCATGGACGGTGACGACCTGCCACACCCTGCGAACACAGACATATTCAAAAGATACTACGCATAAGAGACCCGCTAGGTTGACACACCTAGGCAAAACAAGGGCATCCCGGCGAACCAAAAGGTTCGGGCAAAAATTAGGGATAAAATAAAAAAAAATATGTACGCCCGGCAAGTTGAAAACCCGAAAGGGCGACTTGGGCAAAAAAGGGTTTCCTGGTGGATCAAAAACCCGAAAGGGAGGTCCAGGAAAAAGTTAGGGAATTAAAGCGTATGACTATGTCTCGTCGAATCACTTTAAGGACAATCTCTTCACTGACAAACTCGGAGCTTCTGATCAATTCAATCATCTTCGGACGAAGCAAAAAATGGACAAGATATTCGGAGATATGAAGGCTATAGCAGAATGGGAACCCCATGGGATTTTTACACATAGCTATCATTTTTCATATAAATTTTTTCTTACTTTCATGACACCATCCTCTTACTAGGATGTCTGTCTCCTTTGTACAAAATACTTATTCAAAGTAAATACAAATATATCTCTTTAAAGTGCAGAAAACCATTTGTCCTTTTTACACTTGTGTTTTATTTGCAAAAACGTCCAATGATTCATTAATGAACATATGCATTTGAACATAATTACTGTTTACAAATAAACGAAATGAAAAAGAACAGTTACTGACAGGTTTGAAAGAATAGGAAAACGTCTTTAGGCTATTCCATGAGCAATCCCTACAGTACGCCATCAAGATCCCCAGCGGAACTGAAGCTTCAACTATTAATCCACGGTGGAAACTATTCAGTTTCTCCAAATTCCCCAGCAAGTTATCTTGAAGCCTGAAAATCAACCAGATAACAGTTAACTTCTGTTTCGCCTCAACCTAGGATAATTCCCCGGTAGAATGGCAGAAGACACAAACTCCTGAACTTTTTCCAAACAGGAATAAGCTTTTTCCCCAGAGTTTTTATTGCTCCCCGACAGAACAAAGACTCCCGTCATTAATCCCCAGTAGAAGTCATCAAAATTCTCTGGATTCCCCAAGCAGATTACTCAAGCAGTACATGGAATTACTCTCACAACAGAATTTTTGTCAAATACTCCAACTTCAAGACATGAAGAATCCACATATCCTCAGCAGCAGTCAAGGATTTATTTTCCTCAGCAATACAGTAAATCAGCTTACATGCGCATACATTACATCCGTATATCATAAATATTGATAAAATACATATATTGCATCATACATTTCATGCAACATAACTTTGTGTTTCAGCTAACATTTTACCCTTTTCAGGATAAGATTAACAGCTACCATTAACAATATGCAATCATGATACAGTTCAGATACGCACCAGATACAGATGCCATCCTGATACTCGTTCAGATTCAGATTTTAGATACAGTCCAGATACGCTCCAGACAAGGATGCCATTCTGATACTCATTTAGATCTCAACATCTTTCAGATACAGTACGGATACGCTCAAGCCACGGTTGCCATTCTGTCACTCATTCAGATTTCAACTTCAAGATATAGTTCAGATATGCTCCAGACACGGTTGCCATTCTGTTACTCATACAGATACAGTCCAGATACGCTCTAGACATAGAAGCCATTCTGTTACTTATTCAGATTCTAGTTCAGATACAGTACGGATACGCTCTAGATATGAATGCCATTATGTCTCTTATTCAGATTTCAAATTCTAGATACAGTACGGATACGCTCCAGACACGGTGGCCATTCTGTTACTCATTCAGATTCATCTTTCAGATTACAGTATAGATACACTCCAGACACGAAATTCATTTTGTCACTTATTCAGATTACAGTACAGATACACTCCAGATACGGAAGTCATCCTGTTACTCATTCAGATTAAAGTTCAGATACGCTCCAGACACGAAAGCCATTATGTCACTAATTCAGATTCCAAGTTCATGATACAGTTCAGATACGCTCCAGACAAGGATGCCATTCTGATGCTTATTTAGATTTCAAATTCTAGATACAGTACAGATACACTCCAGACGGAAGTTATTCTATTACTCATTCAGATTCTAGTTCAGATACGACTCGGATACACTCCAGACACGGATGCTATTCTGTTGCTCATACAGATTCAGTCTCCAGATACAGTTCAGATACGTTCCAGATACGGACACCATTCTGATACTTATTCTTTTGACTTACAACTTACAATTCAACAAACATTATTGGATGGCATCTACAAGCCCATCTCCAACAAGATTCTATCACCTCTCCAAATGGCATCTTTAAGCCCATTCCCTCAATTACACTTTGTCGAGTGCAAATTTATGGGCACTCTAGTGTCCAATCATCTTTTACCTTCGAGTCACGAACGGCAAAACTCGCCATTATAACTCTTCAGGTTCAAGAAGATTAAACAGGGGCAGTTGTTGTACCCCAAAATTTTCCCTCTCATTTATCAAGACTTTTCTCACAAGACTTCTTGGACTCAAGACAAAATTAGGGTTTGGTCAGCTCAAGACACCTCATCTTGCACTAATAACCTAAAATTAGGGTTTGAGTTTGCACAAGGATTTTTGGATCACCAATGCTTCATGTTACTTTCATACACCATTTTGTACCCTTAAGATTTCTCATGATAAGTTTCAAGCCTTGAATCACATTTCTGATCAGTCAATTGAACAGTTGACCTAAAAATCAGTTGTATTGGGGAAAAAGTCAACCATGGCCAATTTACAGTCAAACTTCATGATTTTTGATCCAAATCAACATTTTAGACTCATATGTATCATTTGATCAAGTTTGGATCACAACTCCTCAAGAAATTTGATCAAATCATCAAAAGGGCAAAATGGTCAAAATTAGGGTTTTGACTGAGAAATGGCAATTTCTGATTTTTAACCTAGCCAGTGACCAATTGGGTTCAAGCATGATTTCA